>CM043700.1:90612399-91152399 GCA_023935145.1 Bretschneidera sinensis
ATCGCCAATCCATCATTCAAAAATGGGCCACTAAAAGAAATATGGAGCTGCAATTATCCACTACCATTGGTTTTAGAATTTTTCTAAATGTCAGCATATCATGTAAGTTTTAAATGCACTTTGCCCCCCAAGGTTTGGGGGGTTCTAAATGTCAGCATATCATGGAAGTGAGGAATTGCTACAATTTTACAATGTTTTGGGTCAATGTGCTACAACTGAAATTTCAGAGGCCAAAGTGCATTTAAGCCTATCGTGTAATATATGAAGAAATCTACAATTTTCTGTAATTGATTCCTTATGAGGGTGACCAAGGTCGCTCCCTGGTCACAGCAGGGATTTTCCCCCCATCAGCTTGCATTTTTTCCCATCGTTGCTTGGTGGGGCCCCCAACTTTCATTAATAAAGTTTTTTGCCATCATGTGCATAGAGGTTGCTAACTATATGCTTTGTGCCCCTAGTGTGCACCCTGATGCACGCCATCTTGTTGCTTGTTGCTTCTTGTTTGATTCATAATGCTTGTACCTAGTGTGCATCCCAAAGCTCATCAGTCTACTGCTTGTTGTATTCTCATTCTGCCTTGTGTCATGGTCCGTCAAATTTTCCCTAAATCTAGAGGATCGCATGTCACCAAAACTTCTCCAAGCCATGGCCAGCCTTTCTCCAAAATGAGTTTCACCATCAAAACTTGCAATGCGCAACTCTTAGAAGCAATATGACTCCTCCAAGTCTCTTTAAAACTTAGACTACGATATCACAAAACCCAACCATGCGCGTGCAAGCTGACAAAACAGAGAATGTGTAGAGCAATTTTTTGGGGGGCCCTTTCTGTAAGTCTTTTCCCCTTTTATTCCGTTCCCCTTCCATCTATACACGAAAGTATCTCTATACAGGGAGTCTAACTGATTCCTAATATTCAGCATCTATACATGGTAAGATAATCTGTACAGCTAATATTAACAAAGTCCTAAATTGTATAAACTCCTAAAATTGTATACGGTAACATCCCCCTTCAAATTGATGCTAGTAAATCAACCAGCAACAATTTGCCAACAAGAAATTGATGCCGCTATCGAGTCATAGCTTTGTGAAGACATCAGCCACTTGGAGATCAGAAGAGATGTGAGGAAGAGATATCACCCGACTTTCCAAGATGTCTCGAATAGAATGACAATCAACCTCAATGTACTTGGTGCGTTCATGGAAAACGGGATTGGTGGCAATCTGAATAGCACTAGTGTTATCAGCATGAAGAGGGGTAGAAGTAGTCTGAGGAAACCCAAGTTCCTCAAGAAGACCACGTAGCCATACAATTTCAGAACAAGCAGTAGACATGGCACGATACTCTGCCTCAGTAGAGGATTTAGAAACATGATCTTGTTTCTTACATCTCTAAGAAATTAAGGCATCACCTAAAAATATTCTGGACAACCAGCCCAATCAGCATCACTATAGGCAACAAGTTGAAGAGAGGAGCCGGTAGGAAAGAACAACCCAGAAGTAGGTGAACCTCAAAGATAGCGGATGATGCGTCGAACTGCAGCAAGATGGAGATGCCGAGGAGAAGACATAAACTGACTGACCTGATGAAAAGCATAGGAGATATCAGGTCGAGTAGTGGTCAAGTAGATAAGACTCCCAACCAGGAGCCGATAGAGAGTAGGATCATCCAGAAGGTCCCCTTCATTTTTTCTGTATTTGACATTTACCTCCATAGGAGTATCAACAGAAGAAGTGTCCTCCAAACCAGTCAAAGTGATAAGATCTTGAATATACTTATGCTGGTTCACGAAAATACCATTGGCCCGATGATGAACTTCCAATCCTAAGAAGTATGTGAGCTGGCCAAGATCTTTCATATGGAAAGTTGCAGGTAACAGCTGCTGAAGCTTAGTAATCAAACCACAATCAGTGCCAATAATGATAATATCATCCACATAAACCAAGAGAAGGACTATACCCGACGCAGACGTGTGGAAGAAGAGAGAAGAATCATATTGACTTTGTGTAAAACTGAAGGAAAGAAATGTACTGCGAAACTTATCAAACCTAGCCCGGGCGCCTGCTTGAGCCCATACAGAGAACACCTTAGCTTGCAGACATCATGAAGAGAAGAAGTAGTCATACCAAAGGGAAGTTTCATGTAAATCTCTTCCTAGATATCACCATGAAGAAAGGCATTCTTCACATACATCTGATGCAGTTACCACGACTGTGAAGCGGCAATAGCTAAGATGGTTCGAACCATGGTCATATTGGCAACAGGAGCAAATGTCTCCTCATAATCAACCCCATATTCCTGCTTGTTACCCAGAGCTACGAGGCAAGCTTTGTACCGGTCCAAAGAGCCATCAGAACAAAGTTTTACAGAGAAAACTCATTTACTCCGAATAGGTTTAACTGTAGAAGGACAAGGAACAATATCCCAAGTGTGATTCTCCTCAAGTGCTTGAAGTTCTGCTTGCATTGCATTTTGCCAACACTCATGCTCCATGGCCTGTTTATAGCAAGAGGGAATGGAAATAGTGGTTAAAGTAGCGACAAGAGAGACAGGAGAGAAGAAACCATACCAAGCAGGGGGTCGAGAAGGAAGAGTAGACCGATGAAGAGTGGTGGAAGCAAGGGCAGGATCAAGTGTCGGGTCAAGATCGGAAGGGGGCACAGAGGAAGTGGAACTAGACTCATGTCGACTACGTCTTGCATACACAATATCAGGTTTGAACCTTTCCACAATTGTTGGGGAATCAAAAAAACTAGGCAGAAGAGATAAAGATGCAGATGGCTGCTCAACATGAGATGGAAAGAAATATTGAGTTTCAAAGAAAATCACATTCCTAGAAACCCGTATACGACGAGCATGGGGATCATAACAAACATAACCCTTTTGAGGGATAGCATAACCAAGAAAAACACACTTAACAGACCTAGCAGCAAGTTTATGTCGTTCATGAGCAGGGAGATGCACAAAACAAACACAACCAAATGTACGAAGATCAGAATATAAAGGAGAATGACCAAACAACTTAAAGAAAGGAGAAACATGATTTAACGTAGGAGAGGGTATATGATTGATCAAATGAACTGAAGTAGAAAGTGCTTCACACCAAAAATGAGGAGGAAAAGATGATTCAAGTAAAAGAGTTCTTACCACATCAAGAAGGTGACGATTTTTCCTCTCAGCAACACCGTTTTGCTGTGGTGTCGAAGGACAAGAACGCTGAGAGATGATCCCTTTGCTTTGAAAAAAGTCCTGAAACTCATTAGACATGCATTCGTCGCCAGAATCAGAGTGCAAGACCTTGATGCTGGCAGAGAATTGAGTCTCAAGAAGTGCAAGAAAGCGCTAAAAGACTGAAAAAACTTTCGCCTTAGCCCAGAGGAAGTAAACCTAAGTAAAGCGACTAAAGTCATCAATGAAAGTAACAAAGTACTTGTAATGCGCATGAGAAACAACAGGTGCAATCTCCCAAACATCACTATGAATAATATCGAAACACTATGAGGCACGATATGCATGATGAGGAAAAGGTAGAACTTTACTTTTGCCAAGTTTGCATGATGTACAATCGAAAGAAAGATTAAGAGAAGAACATGCTTTATTTCCCAATAATCTAGAATTAAACAAAGTACGAAGTACATCAGAGTTTGGGTGGCCTAGACGTTTATGCCACATTTTATTTCTAGAACCAACAACATTACATGAAAAGGAAAGTAAAGGAAAACTAGGAATAATAGTGGAAGGAGAAACGTGAAGAGGAAAGAGCCGTCCCACTTTAGGCCCCTTAGCGATCATCTTCCCTGACACTTGATCCTGCACAACACAACCAGAACAGGAAAAATGAACATTACAATTATTATCAACCAATTGAATAAGATTTGTGGAGAGGTCAGGAGACACAAAAACATCAGTTAAGGAACAGGAAAGATCACCAACCGCACTGATAGGCAGAGAACTGCCATCAGCGATGCTAAATTTCATATTTCCATCATAATTTCTGACATTGGAAAGAGAAACAACAGTATTGGTCATATGGTTAGAGGCTCCGGAGTCAAAATACCATGGCTTAGAAGAAACTTTATGATTACCTGAGAGCCCAAAAGCAGAAAAAGCAAAAAAGATCATCTATTGTACCGTTTCAGGAGTAAGTGTATTCGGGTTTGCTAAGGCTGTAGGAGCAGGAATAGGAACAACCGGTGAGGCAGCAGGCAATGCAGGAGAACTAGAGGCACCAGTGGAGGCATGATAAGCAGTACCCTACTTCCTTTCAGGTCGAATAGGACAAGCAGAGATGATATGACCCTGTTTCTTGTAGTAGTTACAGAACTTCTTGGGACAATCCTGAGCAATATGACCAAAAGCTTTACAACTAAAGTACTGGACAGCACGCATGTCTCTACCCTTATTCCTCCCCTGTGCTGCATAAGCCACAGAAATAGGTGCACTAACATTAGCCCGATGTTCCATGGCAGCCTGAGTTATGATACGCTGCTCCTCACGAAGAAGTTCACTCAAACAAGCATCCAGAGATGGTACAGGATGACGATTCATCAGATTAGAACGTGCAATTTCAAAGTCGGGTCGTAGCTTCATCAAGAATTGATCTCGCTTGCTGGTTGCATGCACTGCTTCGACAGCAGAGACAGCTGCAGCGGGAACATTAGCATAAACAATGTCGCAATAGTCAGCCCAAAGGGTTTGAAAACCAGAAAAATATTCCTCAATAGAGAGACTTCCTTGTGTGAAATTATCCATCTCATACTCCAATTGAAAGCGCCTAGCAGAGTTGTCTTGATTGTAAACCGTGTTGAGATAATTCCACATAGCAGCAGCAGTTTTATAAGGCCTCAGATTGAGAACAAGGTGAGGCTCAACCGAGCTAAGGATCCAGGTCATAACCCGAGCATCCTTAATTTCCCACTTGGACAAAGCGTCGACATCGCGAGGTGCGGGATTACTCCCATCAATATGACCCCACAATTCTTTTCCTTTGACAAATAATTTAAATTGAAACTCCCAAGCTGAATAATTTTTGCCAGTAAATCTAATATGGAACAAGTCTAATTTATCTGCGGACATTATGGAACTGAAAATAAAAGAGCCCACCGGAAGAAGGCTGCAACAAGCAAGGAAAAAAAATGCCGAACACAAAGAACCTAGACCAGAAACAACCAAGTGTGTAACAAAAAATTACCAAAAGACCCCAAGCAGCAAACCAAGGAAGCGGCACCAGACTGGCCAGAGAAGACAAACTGCACCGAAAGATGAAGCCCAACCAAAACAGAGAATGCTAAAAGGGAAATCAAACCAGAAAGCAAGAGAACTTGCGCCGAAATCCAGAAGAGACCAAGAGAAAGTGCACAAACACGACCAAAAGGCAGAACCCAACTAGGAAATGCAACAGAAATCGCCGACTCCTAGGAACTAGAAACCAGATCCAGCTACGTGCTCACCAGAGACCAGAATCCACAACAGACGGTGCCGAAAGCCCGAAAGACACGAAAAAAAAATTTGAAACAGGCAAGAATCACAAAACTTGGCTTTGATACCATGACAAAGCAGAGAATGCGTAGAGTAATTTTTTGGGGCGGCCTTTCTGTACGTCTTTTCCCCTTTTATTCTGTTCCCCTTCCATCTATACACGGAAGTATCTCTATACAGGAAGTCTAACCGATTCCTAATATTCAGCATCTATACATGGTAAGATAATCTGTACAGCTAATATTAACAGAGTCCTAAATTGTATAAACTCCTAAAATTGTATACGGTAACATAAGCATCACAGGCTTCGCTACAAAGCAACCACTAATCTCAACCGATAAGGACATCCTCAAGACCCTAAATACCTGATGACCTACAAGATACTTAACTTTGCCCCAAAGTTCACAACACAAGTCTCGAACCAATCGCAATGTCACACTGATCCAAATAGCCAAGGAAGGGTGTTGATCGTCCTAATCAGCCCCCACTCCTATAGGCCCCAACGAGGAACACCTACTCGCTTTTGAGCACACGAGCAAGATCCCAATGGAACCATGAGACATCCTACAAATGCCACAGAGTTGACATTTGTGCACATATCTAGCTCAACGACTCGCAAACCAAGTGCACTGCTCGCCCACCGATACGATGCCGCCTAGCATCAAGCTACTCACAAGAACGTTGGCTCCACAGCCACAAGGGTACAATGACAACACTCAAGCCATCTTACCATCATCACTGCACACCCACTCAAGCAAAATGTTGCATCGCATCATACTAAAGCAATATGAAAACTGCTTGCCCACCAGGATGCACAATGTCGCCCCTCATTGTGCTAGCAACTAAGCACAGCTCACCCACTTATGCACAATGCCTCCCTTCATTGGGCGGCCCAAACGAATGATAAACCATGAGTCTAACCGAGGCAAGTTTCCTTGAGAGGCTCACTTAGCGCCCACACACTGTCCCAAGCATGGCCTACGTGCGCAACAACGGGGGTGGTGGAGAACCAAAAACTGACCCCCTAAAGAGCATTAAGTAATTTGGAGCATTTCTAGTAGGAAACATCACTCATGCTTGAGCTGTCATAATCTCTTAATAAATAGTTTTTCATAATATCCCAAATCCGAACATACCATATCACTACTAGTATTTTTAAGACACCCCAAAATTTCCCGTTAATTTCACTAATCACATATTAACAAAAATGCCATTGTGCCACTCTAACGCACCGACGATGCAATTTCCCCACAAGCAGGCCACACATACTCCACAAATCTTGCATAGTGTACCACACAGCCTACATAAAAGCCAACTCAAAGATAGCAACCACGCCCAATGGTGCGTACTGTGACACCTTGCATGCGCCCCTGGGCATGTTTGCATGTTGCTTGATAGTTTAGCCAATCGTGTGCTATCAACAATTAACGTGTTGTTCTTCTCTTGTGCTTCCAGAGTGTGCAAAGCTTGAGTTAACTGAATGAACTTGGCTGACTTGCTTGGTAAGACCAATGCAAGTGCTAACACATTCGAGAAAAGCGCTAGGACCGTTACAGTTCGCCATATTTATTAAAGGAAACTTACAAGAATCAAACAAGTCCGATGACAATGGTCAGCAAAGCAATAATACAGAATAATTCCAACAAATCAATTTCTGCAAGAATCACTCTCTGCTTGATTTTAAAAGTGAATAATCTGTTTGATTTTAGGACATGTGAATAATATTTTGTATTAAATGATTGTAACAGCACAATCTTTGTATTCATTACATGTATAGACTTTACAGCCATAAATATAATTTTCTCCTTTCCCTTCTTCATCACAAAAGTGAGGAAGAACAAACTCTGTGTGCCATAAACCTCTTCATGGTATTTGAGCTTCTTCTCTGAATCGTACTCTATTATAAAGCCAATATCCCTATTTTTTAAGCCTTCGTCTCCGCCTTTCACTTATGGCAACAACTGTTGTTGTACCTACTCTTGCTGCCTCTCTTGCACAACTCTCTCATCTTGTTGCTATCAAGTTAACTCCAAACAATTATCTGTTATGGAGAGACCCGATTTACTCTCTTGTTGAAGGAGTTGACCTTGAGGGTTTTCTTAAGGGTGAAACAAAGCAACAAGAAAAAGTTCTGACACAAGATGGCAATGAGACTCCAAATCCAGAATTCACGAAATGGAAGAAGACTGGTAAGCTCTTGAAGAGCCAGTTAGCGGAAACCATGACAGAACAAATATTCAGTGTTGTGAATGGTAAGAACTCCTCACAAGAAATTTGGCAATGTTTAGAACAAACATGTGCACAATCTTCCAAGTCAAGGATCATCCATCTCAAGCAATCTTTACAAAGCTGTCTCAAAGGGAATGATACCCTTGATATATATCTACACAAATTTAAGACAATTTGTGATGAAATGCCTGCAGTTCAACAACCAGTAAGTGATGAAGATAAGGTAATGTATTTCTCAAATGGACTTAGATCAAGGTATGAAGTCTTCTCAACCACTATGCTCTCTCGCCCTCCTTTGCCTACTTATGATGAGTTTGTTTCAGCTCTAAAAGGTCATGAGATGAGAACCCAGAGTTTCAAAGATTCTGGCATCAATCATAGTTCAGCCTTTATTGCTCAACAACACAACAATAAGAACTACACTCGAAATGGCAATGGCTATCAACGTGGAGGTGGTTCCCTCCTCATATGGAATGACAATAGAGGAAGAGGTTCATTTACAAATGGAAAATCTTCCAATCATCACAAGCGTACTCAAGATGGAGAATAACCAAGGAACTTTCCTTTAACTCAACCACCAGAAAAGGTTTCTTCAACCAGCCTCAACAACCAAATTGTCAAATTTGTGGCAACGCAAGTCACACTGCTCTTCGGTGCAGATATTGCTTTGATAATGCAAATCAAGACACCAATGTTCCTCAAGCACTAGTCATGCTCTCTATCACTGATCCAAATGATCTAAACTGGTATCCAAATACAGAAGCCACAAATCACATGACAAACGACTCAGGTAAACTCCATAACATTGCTCGTTACAGGGGTTCAAAGAAGATTTTTGTTGGAGATGGTACTAGTCTTGAGATTTCTCATTTAGGTGATTGTAATGTCTCCACTAATGAAGGTTCTATTCCTCTAGAAAATGTGTTTGTGGTACCTAAACTCAAGAAAACTTTGCTTTCTCTCAGTCAGTTTACAAATGATTATCCTTGTGATTTTGTATTCTCATCGAATTCTTTTGTCATTAAGGATCAGAAGACAGGAAAGACGGTGGTAACGGGATTAAGAAAGGTGGCCTTTACACCTTTGAAGATAGTCAGCAAGTTCGGTTGACATTTACAGCAAAAGCGAAAGATGAGATTTGGCGTCAAAGACTGGGTCACCCAAACTCAAAAATTCTTCAAACCTTGAGTAAGAAGAATTTAATTGATGTTACCTCATGGCAAAAGGCACCTTCTATTTGTGCTACCTCTCAAGCCGGTAAAAGTTGTAAGCTTCCATTTGAATTGAGAAATAAGATATCTGATTTTCCATTAAAAAAGATTCATTGTGATCTTGGGGACCAACTCTCGTTTTATCTGTTCAAGGATTCAAATACTATGTTGTGTTTATTTATGATTGTACCCGTTTCGCATGGCTTTATCCTCTCCAGAAAAAAAAAAAAAAAAAAAAAAAAAAAAAAAAAAAAAAAAAAAATCAGATTTTTTCACTTGCTTTACCAAGTTCAAAAATATGGTGGAAAATCAACTTGATAGGAAAATTAAAGTTTTCTAATCAGATGGAGGTGGCGAGTTCTCACTGAAAGAATTTGAACATCTAAAACAATGTGGTATTTTGCATCACATATCTTGCCCATGTACTCCCGAGCAAAATGGAGTTGCAGAGAGAAAGCATCGACATATTGTTGAACTTGGATTGACAATGATGTTTCATAGTCGTATACCTCTTCATTTATGGGTTGAGGCTTTTTCCACAGCAGTCTTTCTAATCAGTACAATTCCTTCGAGTGTCTTGAAACAAGCTTCACCATTTGCCAAGCTCTATGACCATGAGCCTAACTATTCTGGAATAAAAGTTTTTGGTTGCAGGTGCTTCCCTTATCTCCGCAATACTGATGCCAATAAATTCAGTCCTCACTCTTACCCTTGTGTCTTCATTGGATATAGCCCGCAACATAAAGGCTATCGATGTCTCTATCCACCTACAGGCCGAATCTTCATTTCTAGATGTGGTGTTCTATGAAAAACATTTTCCTTATGCCAACAAGGAAATCTTGACAAGTGTTGATCATCTTCAGGGGGAGTTATCTACTTACCATTATACTCAAACCTGGTTTGTTCCACAGAACCAATCTGAATTAGCCTCTTTAAGTCAAAACAAATCTGAATCAGTTGTTGCCTCTTTAAGCTCTCCTCCACACACCTTGCCTTTATCTTTATTTACTCCAATACTGGACTTCCTAGCAAAATCCTCCCAAACTCAGAACATTGCCACAACCGTTCCCCACAACCATGAGAATCTGCAAATCGCTACACCTACCAGCCACAATCACTCACAAAATGAAACCCCATCCAACCTCAATCCAACACAATCATATTCAGCTCTCTCGGATGCACCATCAACAAGTCAGCTCCCTATTCAAGCCCCAACATCTATTGCAAGACAATATCAGAGGAGGAAGAAAATGTCAGAAGATACTTTGTTGAGTAAGGGATTCATTGAGTTACCCATTGAATCAGCACCTCATGTATCTCCAGCTGCAGCCCAAGTCACTAACACACATCCAATGGTTACTAGAAGCAAATCTCTCACTAAACAAGCCTTGCTTGTGGCATCCAACCAACATAATATCTTAACCGCGCACTGTCAAGCAGGCTCTCAAACAATCCCACTGGATTAATGCAATGAAAGAGGAACTTTTTACTCTTCATCAAAATTCCACATGGAACTTAGTACCTCGTACTCCTATGAATGTTGTTGGCAGCAAATGGGTTTTCAAAACAAAACTCAAAGCAGATGGGACCATAGAGAGATTAAAAGCCAGACTTGTTGCAAAGGGGTTCACTCTAGTTTCTAGAATAGACTTCCATGAAACCTTTAGTCCAGTCATCAAACCAGCAACAATTCACCTAGTTTGGTTTCGTTGAGAGTCCTAATTAGGTTTATGTTGAGAGTCCCAATTAGGTTGTTGAAAGTCCTAATTAGGTTTCCTATTATGTATCATAGTAGGTTTCCTAAATCTTATCTATTTTATACCTATCTAATCTAATTATGGTTCTTAGTCCTATTAGGTTTGATATTCATAAGTCTATATATATATGACAGTTGAACTGTATTCAGAAAATCAATAATACATAATTCTTTTCAGTTCTTTTTTTTAACATGGTATCAGAGCTTTAAGTTTTTTTTTCTGAAAATTCTAAAGCCTTCATCGCTTCATCTGTTTTGGCCTTCATAGCCGACCATATCTGTTTTGACCTTCATAGCCGACCATACCTCTGGTCTTTATCGCCAATTTTTTCTTCCCTCTAATTTTGTCTTATTCTCCATCATTAACCCATCATGGCTGAAAACACCACCCTGTCCACAGAAGTTCTCAATCATCCGACTTCAGGTGATCTGCAGAATATTCTAGCACCGGATAGCCGGGATACTCTCTGGTGCACTTATTGTAAGAAACCGAGACACGCCAGAGAGAGGTGCTAGAAACTGAATGGAAAACCATTGAGCAAGGAGTGGGGATACCAAGGAGGACAACAACGTAATCTGGGACAGCAGCGGAACCAGTCCTATTTCACCATGAATCAACCAGGTTCAGACTAGGGTATGCTTAATATAAAGGAGGTAGAGAAGCTAAGGGGACTTCTGGGATCGCTGAAAAAACCTAATAGTTCATGCTCTCTTGCATTCTCAAGTAAGTTCTCATTTTCTCAGGGACTAAATGTCTCAAATGAAACTATCAGAAATGTATGGGTCATTGACTCAGGAGCCACAGACCATATGACTTATTCTTCACTAAATTTTAGCACCTACTCACCATGTCCTAGCAATCAAAAAATAGTAGTTGTTGATGGTTCTTCAACTACTATAGCTGGTCTAGGAGATATTCATATCAGTCCTTCTCTTACTTTAAAAAATGTTCTTCATGTCCCAAAGTTGTCCACCAACTTAATATATCCATTCAAAAACTCACACATGATATGAATTGTAATGTACTTTTCAATCCTTCTCAATGTGTTTTTCAAGACCAGGTTTCGGGGAAGAAGATTGGACTTGCTAAGAAGAGAAATGGGCTCTACCATCTTGACGAACCAAGCAAGTCACATATGATCAAGAATAATTTCTCCGTCATTTTTATTATCATCCAATAAAGATACCATTTGGCTCCACTATTTTAGACTAGGGCATCCATCTTTTGGAATCTTGAAAACTATATTTTCTACTTTGTTTAGAAGTTTAGGTGCTAAACAATTTCATTGTGATGTAAGGGAGTTTGCGAAGCACAAACGTGTACCTTTTCCAATCAGTAATAATAAAAGCCCAGTTCCATTTTATTTGATTCACAGTGATATATGGGGACCCTCTACGGTTCCAAATATGTCTTATTTTCGTTGGTTTGTCTCTTTCATCGACGATTGTACTAGGGTTTCTTGGATCTTTTTTCTTAAACATAAATCAGATGTAAGCAGTGTACTCCTAAACTTCCACAACAAGATTCAAAACCAATTTGGGGTAAAAATCAAAAGATTCCGATCAGACAATGCAAGGGATTATTTTAATCAAGTTCTATCTCCATATTTTCAAAAAGAGTGAATCATCAATGAATCCTCTTGCATTGATACTCCACAGCAAAACGGAGTGGCAGAGAGGAAAAATTGTCACTTGCTAGCCACAACCCGAGCCCTTCTCTTTCATCATAATGTTCCAAAACACTATTGGGGGAAGCCGTACTCAAAGCTGCTTATATGATTAATCGTCTACCTTCTCAGGTGCTAGGGTTTAAGTCACCAATGGAAACAATGTCCCAATTCTATCCCGACCTTCATACAACAAATAACTTCACTCCAAGAATCTCCGATTGCACTGCCTTCGTCCATGTTCATAATCGAAACAGAGGAAAATTAGATCCAAGAGCTCTTAAGTGTGTGTTTGTAGGTTATTCGTCCACCCAAAAAGGATACAAATGCTACCATCCACCTACACATAAATTCTTTGTCTCCATAGATGTCATTTTTGAGGAAACAAAACCATACTTTAACCAGTCTTATCTTCAGGGGGAGACTTCATTTAGTGAAGATAAGGATAGAGATCTGTTTTTGCTCGATCTACCTACTCGTGAGTCAGTTGTGTCCATCGGATCAGCCCCATCTGATCTAATTCCAGTCGAACTAGCTCCAGCTGACCCATCTGTATCGGCCGAACCATTCCAGCCGGTGTCAACACCCACACCCGCCCACACTGGACCCATGACAGAGCATAATGAATATCATGACCCTATGCGATTTATGCAGGCTTATTCAAGGAGAAGAGACTCGGATCCTAATCCCATGCAAGTCCAAGCTTCAACTCATAATCTTGAGAATGAGGTAAATACAATTTCTGACCAATCTCAATTAACACCAGACCATGATCTCCCAATTGCTATTAGGAAAGGAACAAGAGAATGCACAAAACACCCATTGTATCCTTTGGCAAAATTTGTCTCTTTTGAGAAATTTTCACCCTCACATAGGACCTTTCTAGTCAGTCTAAACTCTATTCATATTCCTGATACTATATCTGAGGCATTATCTAATGAGAATTGGAGAAATGCCATGAGTGAAGAAATGCAGGCATAGAGAATAACCGGACATGGGAAATAGTTGACTTACCACCTGGAAAGAAAGTTGTGGGCTACAAGTGGGTGTTTACCGTAAAATACAAGTCAAATGGCTCTCTTGAAAGATACAAAGCCAGACTCGTGACGAAAAGATACACGCAGACCTATGGTGTAGACTATCAAGAGATATTTGCTCCAATAGCTAAGATGAACATGGTGAGAGTTTTGTTGTCGGCTGCTAATTTCAACTGGCATTTGGAGCAATTTGATGTAAAAAATACCTTTCTTCACGGCGAATTAGAAGAGGAGATATACATGGACATTCCTCCAGAATATGAGCAGCAACTGAGAGGCAACAAAGTCTGCAAGCTAAGGAAGACGCTCTACGGCCTAAAACAATCTCCACGAGCTTGGTTCGGAAGATTCACCAAAGTGATGCTAGCAACCGAATACAAGCAAAGTCAGGGAGATCATACACTCTTCATAAAACACTCAGATGCAGGGAGAGTAACGGCCTTTTTGGTGTACGTCAATGATATAACAGTCACAGGAAACGATGAGAATGAGAAGGAAGCTCTACGAAGATGTCTTGTCAGTAAATTTGAGATAAAAGAACTTGGGAGGTTGAAATACTTTCTAGGAATTGAAGTAGCTCATTCTAGAGAAGGAATCTTTTTCTCATGACAGAAATATGTGACTGATCTCCTTAAGGAAACAGGAAAGTCAGCATGTAAACCAATTTCCACACCGATTAAACAAAATCATAGACTTGGAGAAGCAAAAGATGATCCAACCGTGGACAAGGAGAGATACCAGAGACTGGTTGGGAAGCTCATATACCTTGCCCACACACGGCCAGACATTGCTTATGCCGTGAGTGTTGTCAGCCAATTTATGCACAGCCCGAGAGAAGTTCATCTACAAGCTGTCCATCGCATACTACATTACCTAAAGGCTAATCCAAGACAAGGGATTCTATTTAGAAGAAACACGGGGTTAGTCCTTGAGGCGTATACAGATGCTGACTATGCAAGTTCACTGGTTGATAGAAGGTCCACAACAGGCTATTGCACTTTCCTATGAGGCAATCTTGTAACATGGAGTAGTAAGAAGCAGAATGTAGTGGCAAGATCAAGTGCTGAAGCAGAGTTTAGGGCGATGGTGCAAGGAGTTTGTGAATTACTGTGGCTCAAAATAATTCTGGTAAACTTAAAGATTAAGTGGGATGGACCTATGAGGCTATTTTGTGACAACAAGTCGGCTATCAACATCGCTCATAATCCCGTTCAGCATAACCGGACAAAGTATATTGAGGTAGATAGACATTTCATAAAAGATAAGCTGGACAGCAATTAATCTGCACACCGTACATCCCAACAAACAATCAACTTGCTGATGTACTTACAAAAGGACTGAACAGTGAAGCATTCCAACGACTTATATGCAAGTTAGGAATGAAGGATGCATATTCACCAGCTTGAGAGAGAGTGTTGAGAGTCCTAATTAAGTTTATGTTGAGAGTCCTAATTAGGTTGTTGAGAGTCATAATTAGGTTTCCTATTATATGTTATAGTAGGTTTTCTAAATCTTATCTATTTTATATTTATCTTATCTAATTATGTCTCTTAGTCCTATTATGTTTGATATTCATAAGTCTATATATATGACTGTTAAATTGTATTCAGAAAATCAATAATACATCATTCTTTTCAATTCTTTTTGTTAACAGTATAAATGGCCAATTTGTCAACTTGATGTAAAGAATGCCTTTCTTCATGGAAATCTAAAGGAAGAAGTATATATGGAACAACCACCTGGCTTTCAAGACAAGAATCTGCCCAATCATGTCTATAAGTTAAACAATGCGTTATATGGTCTCAAACAAGCTCCAAGAGCTTGGTTTGAGAGGATTAGCAATTTCCTTCATCACTTGGGGTTTCAATGCAGCAAAGCTGATCCTTCTTTATTCATTATCCGAAATGAATTTCTAACTATACTACTCCTTGTCTATGCCGATGACATCATCATCACAAGTAATCATTCAGCCTCGCTCTTTTCTCTTATTGACAAGCTCGATTCTAAATTTTCCATGAAGGACTTGGGACCCATCCATTTTTTCCTTGAAATTCAAGTTCATTATAATTCTAAGGGACTATTTCTGCCTCAAGACAAATACGCACAAGAAATTCTTTTGTGAGCACATATGGAAGAATGCAACTCTATTAGCACTCCTCTTGCTGTCAAAAATGCTTCATCTACTTCAAAGGAGGAACAACTTAATCCCACCCAATATCGGAGCATTGTTGTTGGAGCACTACAATATTTCACTCTCACTAGATCTGATCTCTCTTATGCAGTTAACCTTGCTTGTCAATATATGCATGCTCCATCTACCTCACATTTCAGCCTTGTTAAGCGCATTCTGCGCAATCTCAAGGGAACATTGCACTTTGGTATACAACTGCACTCGCTTAGTCGTACTAACATGTATCCATTTAGCGATGCAAATTGGGCTCGTTGCCCACTCACAAGGCGCTCCACAACAGGTTTTGCACATTCCTAGGTTCTAACATCCTTTCTTGGTGTGCAAAAAAACAACCTACTGTTGCAAGGTCTAGTGCAGAAGCTGAATATCGAGCTATGGCTTCCACATTAGCGGAGATCACTTGGCTTTCATTTTTGCTTCGTTAAATTGGACTTCCCCTATTACAACCTCCCACCCTCTTTTGTGACAACATTAGTGCCTTGCATACGTCTGCTAACCCAGTCTTCCATGCTCGCACAAAGCATATTGAACTTGATTACCACTTTGTGAGAGAAAAGGTTAGCATGGGGCAGATAATCCCCAATTTTGTTCCCTCCTCACAGCAGCTAGTATCTTCACCAAACCACTGCCCAAAGCAACCTTTCGACAATTACGTGCCATGTTGGGAGTTTGGTCTCCCCAACTCACCAACTTGACGGGGAGTATTAAAGGAAACTTACAAGAATCAAGCAAGTCCAATGACAATGGTCAGCAAAGAAATAATACAGAATAATTTCAGCAAATCAATTTCGCAAGAATCACTCTCTGCTTGATTTTAGGACACGTGAATAACATTTTGTATTAAATGATTATAACAGCACAATCTTTGTATTCATTACATGTACAGACTTTACAGCTATAAATATAATTCTCTCCTTTCCCTTCTTCATAACAAAAGTGAGGAAGAACAAACACTTTGTGCCATAAAACTCTTCAATATTCACCATGGTGAATTTATACTTAAAAACAATCAAACACACTGTTAGTGGTCACTAAGTTAAAGTATCTTCTCTGTGGACATGACTCGTGTGTTTATCAAAACTCCAAAAGCACTAAGAGACTTCCAAATTAAATTCTTTATCAACTTAAAGTGAAATATGCACTCTAAAATGAGTTCTTTATAAAAATACAATGAAATACACATTCACCATCTTGTACTATTGACTGCATTAATGCTAAGCAAATGGCAATCTGCAGTTTTGAGACAACAGATGGCAAAGAATCTGAAATTACATGAAACAATCTCTACAGAGTGAATACTTTACAACAGAAAGGGGAGAAATGGAAACCCACAATGAAATTCTGGAGCATAAAGTTCGGCCAAGGGAATGAAGGAAAATCCTCTCCTTGGGGGGCTTTAATAAAGAAAATGATAAATGTGTCCAAACAATTTACACAGCCAATCCTATTGATAACCAAGGCTGATACATCCAAAATTCCACTGTAACTTATATGACCAGAAAACATCAACCTTCTATAAAAGTTAACTTTGACCCTTCAATGGAAGCCTAAAACTAGCTCTGACTAATAGAATCTATTCATAAAGAAAAGAAGATTGAAACCCACTTAATAACCTATACATAAATAGCATGCCAGATACGTACCATTAAAATATCACTACAGCATTGCTAGAATGACCGAACCCTATGTAAAATAAATGGATTGTTCTTTAGACTTGTCAAATTTAAAGAAATCTCGTCCTATGTTTTGGCTATGGGTTTGTACTGCCCTTAATTTCCAAACGGTTGTACATCATTTCCTTTTTGTACTTCAGCAGATATTTTTTATTACTCTCTTTAACCTGATAAATCCTGCACCATAACCTATACCATGGGGTGCCAATCCATGTACAACTTATTTACAAGACAGAGGAAACTGTAAACCACCTATTATCCTGCTACTTTGCTAGAGCGATATGGTTTTGGGGTCCTTCAGAGATTGGGTTATGGACTGGCTTCATCAATTCCACCCCTTTGATCAACGCTACCAATGAGAGGCAATAGTTATTCATCACAACAAAGCAACATTTATGCTTCATACATCAAGTTCAACATGAGACAATGAAAACTGATGTTTCATATGATATATTAGTCGCAAAGTTGTACATGCTAAGATTTATTCATTAACACTCCGCATTTAAGACTTTTTACATTACCTTTGTAGAAGAACATAATTGCTTGTATTCTCTCCTTCAAGAATAGGTAACACTGCCCAATTTTCAGATGTAAATAGCCCTGTTAGAAAGGAAAAAAATAAACATAGACATCAGCATGCAACATTTTGTAACCACTGAAATGCACGCACATAAATAAATGCCAAGGGTAAAAGGCATTGGAAAATTGTGTGCACCCTTCCCTCCTTCCAACTCCTAGGATAACTAAACTGGGGCAAGTTTCTGTCATGGCAGGGACAAGGCTCTCCAGTAATGTCCCTTGGTTCCCCGGATGATGACACATGGCATAAGCATCTCTACTGGATCCTATAAACATTCCAACAATGACAGTTAGGGAGATCTTTTCCCTCCCCAAAAATCCCAGTATTCTTGGGTCCTAAACTGTCACTCTCTGATCTCCCTAAGGTGTTCCTGCCCATGGTTCTACAATCCCAATCTATCAGGATGCTTTACTCTCTTATCTTTCTCCTCTTGAAAGCTAAATTTCCCATATGTACCCTTACCCTCATCTACGACATGCTGGAGAAAAATATAGTAGTACTTGGGAAATGACTGAATCAATAATGGTTTCGTAGTACTTAGGGAATATGATTTTGCCCAAAAAAGCTTAATAAGACTATGAAAAGGGTTTACTAGAACTCAGGCCACCTTTGAAAGGTATTTTGACAGAAAAACGCATAAAAACAATCTTCCGCCACTCTTATGCCTCAATGCCATAGGCAATATGAAAAGTATAATCCAAACTTGACAGTTGGCACTCTATACAGATGACAACTATAGTCCATCATATGGTGGCATATAGCAGGTGATTTCCATGGATGAACAGCTGAGTTTAGTTTAAGAAGCTAAGGATTCTGGTTCGCAAAACATATCAGCAAACAACAAGAATGCAGCATTATGGAAGATGCAAATTTTTCATTCGATACAGAAGTGCAAAACTTTCATGCATCAGAAGAAGTAAAATGAATGAATGAGTGAAAGAGAAAAGAAATGAACGAATGAACAAGTGAATGAATGAACAAACAAACAAACAAATCAATCAATGAAAAGCAAGGCAAAAGCTGCAGTTTCCTTACATCGCCAACTCCAGCATTTGTCTCCAACATATGATAATACTTCAGTGCAGAGTTAAAATGCTCAAGATTCATAAATGAGTCTGCAACTTCAGTAATCAAGTCAACATGATCATTTACACTCTCTGGCCGCAGATCACTGAAGAAATTCTACAGATCATATGCGAATATTCACTAATCAGTATGACTGGATTGAAATGAAGATATAAGCAAATACATTCTCAATGCATGACCTATGACCCTTAAAATGTCCATGATGTCTAACAGAACAGTTCTGTAACATAATGCTAATAATGATCACGCAAGTAAATCGATGCAAGATCAATATATCATCGGCATGAACAGAACAGCTCTGTAATATAATGCTAATAATGATCACGCTAGTAAATCGATGCAAGATCAATATCATCAGCATGTATGAAATTGAAGAGTACAATGAATAATACAAATGAGAAAATTGATAGGCATATATATGATAGAAAATATGGCTTTAGAAGGAAAATTACGAAGACAATATATATCGCATGCCATCATAGATAAACTAATGACATACAAGCTTCAAAGAATGAAAAATAAATAAAACATATAACAACAAAATTAAAAATAAAATAAAAATAAAAATTGAAACTGGAGTGATGATATAAAGCACATCTTGCACACTATTGGCCTTCAATTTCGAAATGGTACTCCAACCCACCCCCTTGACCCATTTTGGTTCAGTTTAGGTTCCTACTAGCCTAATAAAGACTTGAGAAAAAACTAAAAGACTCGTCCAACTAGCTTGGGATTAAGCTCAATTGAATTAAATTGAGTTGAGTATTCAAAAATCTTTCAAAGGCTATGTCCCATCTTCTGAAACTTCTTTCTCTTTTTAATATGGGTGGCGATATTGCCAAGCGCAAATTGAGCAAGATATTTTTTTGAAGTATGATTCGATGAAACTACCCTTTCTTATAATTTTAATAATCTTTTTGTTTGTTATGACAAAAATACTTTTCCTTTTAATTACCCCTCATAGAAAAGGAAACAGATCAACTAAGATCCTCTTCTATTAATCACCCATCAACTAAACATAAATCCTTCACTTAATAGTTTCTACAACATCTAAAAGAAAAGTTTCTATAGTTCTCACACACAAACAAAAGGTACTCCAACCATATTCACTTAAGGTGCAGGTGAGTATTTTGTGAATTAAAGAGGAAAACCTAATTGAGTTTTGCTATGTTAATAGTTTTGGGAGAGAGAGATTCAGATCTTATGGCTATGAAGATTTTTGAGGTGCATGTAAAGTTTTTTTATGTAATGTGGAAAATGATTTGGGTTTTTGCCTCTGTAATGATTTAGAGATAAGACAGTTTGCCTCTGACATTTAGAGAGGGAATTCCTGGAATGGTTCATCTTTTATTTGATTTAATACAAGGGTAATTCTGTCAAATAAAAATATTGCTCTAGCCTTAACAATTTGTGCTCTGGTAATATCGTCACCCTTTAAATATATATAATCTCTTTAGACACTTGCAAGACTTCACAAGAAAACCTATTAAAGAGTCAGTATTTTGTAGAAGCAACAGACCTCTGCCTTCTCCAAATTTCCACGGTGCATGTGGCAGATTCCTGCCTTAGTTTTCAAATTCAAAGGCAGCTCTTTTCCTGAATAGTAAACCACGTGGGAATGCTCAATATGCTGAAGAGCTTTGTCATGTTCCTTAACT
The DNA here is from genome assembly GCA_023935145.1 of Bretschneidera sinensis. Taxonomy (NCBI): domain Eukaryota; kingdom Viridiplantae; phylum Streptophyta; class Magnoliopsida; order Brassicales; family Akaniaceae; genus Bretschneidera; species Bretschneidera sinensis. The sequence continues at coordinate 90,632,964 of CM043700.1, forward strand.
TCCATGAATATGGTAGCGAGCAGATCAATCACACTCATATCAGCTTCAGATGGATGACCCTTAAGATATTCCTCCAAAATACCAATAGAACGTTCAATCTGATTACATTTTAGGTATAGCTGAAAAACAATGGAAAACAAAAATAAATTCCTTAAGACAGGAAAAAGTGAAAAACTAATCAATCACGCCAACAGAGGTACAAGGCACGATATATGAACAGAAACACCTGAACACTTTAAATCATACGCAACCTTTCCAAAAAGAGCAACCATTGAACAGAGTAATGACACAAAAAGACATAGCCTTTGTGAAATATAAACAGATAAGAACATATGTACATAAATTCAAACTTAGTAAACTTATTTATTTTATGAGAATTTTTTTATAAAAAAATCTCATTCTACAGGAAGAGCCTGCTTCATAATTATACAAGCTGCTGAAAATTACACAAATTCGGTGTACTTGTCACCATCCACTGAAAACCTATAAGCTTGAGCAACTAAGTTTGGGAAACAAAGCTGAAGCTAGAAGAAAAAAAAAATCAGTTCTATTTAAGAGCTTCAACATTGTCAAACAACAATGAAAGATATTACTCTTTTGATATCGTATACACAAGTTGCATCTTAGCTATCAGTTCAAAATCTACCCTATTGAAGGGATTTAGAATGACATTAAAAATACTGTGTACATAAAGAGATAATCAACAAAATATTCTTCCATACGCACAAAACACAAAACAAAAGTCTCCACTAAACATTGGTGTTCATGACAAACATCTGCATGAAACTAAGCACATAGACCTCCATCAAACGGCTGCTCAAGGCTCACACACAGTTGCACGCACAAAGTTGTCCATTACGGGGGAGTCCAAGGCTGAGATGTTTAAAAAGACACTACACACATGAACTCCCCTCTATTATTATCTCTTCCCTTCTCTTTTCCTTCAAATCCATAGTCTCTTGTTAATGCTTAACTAGCCATTATTTCTATATATTCTAAGCCAAAACCAAACTATTATAATCACAATCATCTCTGACAACTTTGTCTTCCTAAGACAACCCATAAAATTATAATCATACATTGTCTTGTGTAGAATAACAATTAATTAAAAGAATAAACTAACAAAAAATTATAAAAGGTAAATTATACTTTGTCTTCAGCAATTAGTTCCATTTTCAATTTACCACCCTTTAGATTTTAAAGTGACACTTTGGCACTTTGCCCTGTAAAGTTTGCTCCCTTTTCCCCATAATAAAAAGGTAGTTTACATTAAAAGAATCACTTATGTTTATAATGAAATGACTTAAATTAAAGAAAAAAGATATATATATATATATATATGTATGTATGTATGTATGTATGTATGGAGATTGCATATAGTTATTCATAATAAAATTTCCTTCCTTTTTGCTTATAAAATCATTTGTTTTAAATGTTCTAACCGAATAAAAGTACCTCTCCTGTGCAACTTTACTAATTCTAATGTGTCTAAGGTAGCAAAATAGCAGCAGGACAAACCAAGTAATGTATAATTTACCGCAAACAAAATAGAACTAAAAGAAGAACCATTGCTAACTTCACAAAAGAAACAAAGCAACCCACTAATGGAAAATAAAAGATGGCTTTTAACAATTAAAAATCAAGTAAACCTTTGCCCCCTTCTTGAGTGCTTCAATATCGTCAGGTGACAATCGTTGAATATGGTCATAAGATTCAGCAGCTCTTTGATAATCTCCACGCTCAACATAGAGTGATGCTTGATGGTATCTTAAAGTAATATCTTTAGGATCTGCTGTTATTGCTTTAGATAGACAAAACCAAGTTTGACTTGTATTCCCCTGCTCTCTGCATTTGATAATTGCGCACAACTAACAGTTACTAAACTTTCATTCAACAATATGACAAGCAATCATATAAAAAATAATATAAAAAGCAATGAAGCAAATAAATATATGTAGGCAGGAACTGTCATTTTGTTCGGTTTGTGTTGCATGACGTTTCAATTAACAAGGGATATTATAAAATAGCTTGATTTGCTATGCCTCAGAAAAGAGAAAAGGATTCTGGAAATAAACTTGTTTAAGTGAAATAGGAAACATTTTCTAGGCAAAAAGAAAAAGAGAATTCCAGAGGCAGATTATAACAGTTGACTAGCATTCCTATTTCAAAATTTGAGGTAACTTTGTAATTTGTATTTTCTTTGTGATCTTTGATAAACATTCCAATATCCTGTACACAATGTCCTTTAATTTTATAAATAAAATTGTTTAATATTACTCTTAAAAACTGTCTTTGCAGATATGAAAATGGATTAGAAACTATCGCTACATTTCACTAACGACTAAAATTAGTTGATACACGATCTTAAGAATTCCCACATGACAAGAATTCAGTATCCTAGTCAGCATTTGATTGCCAAATCAGAGCTCGTGTCACTAGGCAAATACTGTAAACACAAAGCAATGATAAAGCAAGCTCCACTTATCAAAAAAAAAAAATTGATCAAGCAAGCTCCAACCCATGCAATTTACATTTACCACAAGTCTCTAAAGTGGTTATTCCGAAACTCCTGTTTTTGTTATAATAAATAGTTTATATTGTTGAAACAATATTCTTAACAAGCCTCGATAATATTGAGTGCTACATTCTTTCTATCCCCTTCTTTCCTCCTTTTGTTTACTTTCTCTAAGCTCTACTTTAAGCCTCTACTAAGTCTCAAATCAACAAACCACAGAACTTCAGCAGACATAATCTTTTCTTCCTTTTAACAGTATTTTGACCTTATTACTTACAAATAAAAAAATTAAAAACATTTCAACCTTATCCAATGAACCAGCCCATGAATCCTCATAAGACACTGCGGTTAGATTTGGTGGGTTACATTGATATGGGGCTGCAGCTATTATCATACAACAGACATGGTGGTTTAAGTGCATGGCCTACATCAACTTTGGATATATTACCTATCTGATTTAATTACCTCAAAAAGAGGACATTTGTTTTAAAGCTCTCAAACCACACGCCTCTTCTTGGATAGAACCTGTGGCCACCCAATGAAGTCCCACCACACAAAGGACTATAAATTTTAATTTTCACCCAAAGCTTATTCACAATCTGATACCAGATGCTAGCACCAGATGAGATGTCTAAATTTATTTCCTTGGAAAGCTTATCCTAGATAGCTCTGTCCTGCACCACCTGTTAATCCAATGTACCAAATGCCTGTAAGAATTTGGAAAATAGTCTTTTCAAGGAGAAAAATATTTAAGAGGCAAAAGTTCAAGAGTAGGTGCATTAACAAGACAAATGGAAGCACACAATTTTCAGTCACCATTGGGATGAGAAAGAAAATAAATCAAATCCGAGTACAAAGAAAATGAGGATTAAAAGATAACGCCAGAATTGATCAGGGGAAATAAAACTAATTCTCAAATCATTCAGCTCCTAGTAGTAGAGAGGCCCGTAGTGGAGAAATATAAGTGGGATTTTTCTACCGAGCTTTAAATTCTATTCAAAAGAAAATTAAGCATCTTTCAGAAATGTGCATAACCTCTTTTTTATAAGTACAGAAATGTTACAAAAAGAACCAAGGGATGCAACCCAAAAAATAAAAGCTAATTCCAAGAGAGAAGCTCCACCATGAGATCTTCAAAAAAAAAATAATAATAATAATTTTAAAATTTTAAAAATTCCCTTGAACCAAAACCTAAGGTCTCTATTGGTCTAACAAAACAGTAAAAAGCCCTTCTTTGTCTTTCTTGCCACACAGCCCAACACAACAAATAGAAAGTGGAATCAAGGAGTAGCCTTTCTTTAACTTCTTATGAGCACGAATGCCGCTCCAAGCCCAATCAACTAGACACCACCAAAGAAATCCCCAAAACGTGATAGGCCATTTCCCACAAGTTCCTAGCCGAAGAACACCACAACGAAAGATGATTGACGGACTCAGCCATTCCTTTACAAATGTAGCACAGGTTAACAATCACCTTCCCTCTCCTTTGTAGATTGTCCAACGTTAAGATTCTTCCTCAAGAAGCTTCCCAAGCAAAGAAGTGCGCTTTCTTTGGCGCATTGGATTTCCAAATATTTTTCCAAGGAAAGTTAAAGAAACCTTCCATTGGGGTACCATCCAAAAGAATTTTATAAAGTAACTAACTTCAAAATCCTTTTCTGAGTTTAACTTCCGAGAAAATCTGTCATCTCTATCCAAAGTACACCTTGAATTATACAAGGCCTCAAAAAAGTTTCCTACACCCTCAAGGTCCCAATCGTGTATATTGCAACAAAATGGCAGATCCCTAATAACCAAGGAGTTGGACCCAGAAAGGCAAGATCTAATAAGGGCATCCTTGTCTCTCATAATAGCATAGACATTCCGGAATTTCTCCCACAAGGGAGACTCACCACACAAAACATCATGCCAAAGCCAAACAGCAGTGCCATTACCCACCAAAAATGACACGATGAAAAATAGTATCCCACCCTTTCCAAATCCATTTTTAAACCCCCACACCATAGCCTCCTCTACCCTCTTCTGACACCAACCCTTTATGCTCAACTCTATTTAGCACAAATCACCTTTTGTCAAAGGTGGTCTTTCTCCATCATAAACCTCCAAAGCCATTTCCCTAGCAAAGTTTGGTTCAACAAAGCACGTGATTTGCTGCCTAAACCCTCCGCCCTTTGTCAAGAGGTTGTTTGACAACACCCCAATTGACTAAGTGATAATTGAAATCCTCCCCCAAACTACCCCAAAGAAACCTTCTTTTGACTACCTTCCAAGAAATTAGCCACCGAGCAACCTTTCAAGTGGTGACACTCAAACACGGACAGAGTTTGTTAACTTTTTACATGCAATTGTTCATCCATTTCTAATGTATCAAATCAATCTACTGACTTAAGAGAATTCGAGTTGTAGATTTAAATCTTTAGAAGTAAAAAGCTAGAGGATTCACATTTGAACTAAAAATAACCAGACATAATTGTTTTTTCATAAGTCAAAACGTACCAGACATAATTATGCAACACTAATCAAACATTCCTATTGTAAAGATGATAACCAAGTAGTATTTCAAGGGAAAAATGTTACCCAAAAAGAACTAGGGTCATGTTTGGTACGTTGTAATGGGTTGGAATTTAATGCATTAAAGCACATAATAAGATGAAGAATGGAATGGAACGAAGATTCTATCAAAATTTATATCAATGCAATATTGAAATATTACCGAAAGAAACTATTATTTTCATTCTGTAAGTAGTTCTGGTTGACTAAATAATAAATGCAATCAAACTTCAACACGTCAGCCCCAAATAATAATAGCTTAGGTGGAAGAATTGGTGCATGTTCAGTATATGTTTTTGAAAACAGTTTAAAACGATTTTCTGTTCCCAAAAACAGAAAATAAGTCTCTTACGTCCAAAATATGTTTGTTAGTGTTTGTAGAAAAAAATTTGAGAATTATTTTCGAAAACAAGGCTTGTTTTTTAGAACATCTTTTTAAGGTTTTTTGTTGTTTTCTAAAACTGCTTTTAGAAGAGTTATAAAAGATAAATGAGAATAACGTACTTGAAAGTGGAAAATAAATTTTCTCACATTAAATGCATCACCATTTATAATAAGAGAGGTAACACAACAAAATTTTAAGATAATAGCTATCCAAACTTGTTTTTAGTGAAAAACAACATAAAACTATTTCCCAATCTTGTTTTGAGAAGATTCTTTTTAAAACAGAAAACAAATCCAATCATATCTTTAATTTTGAGGATGCAAGTTTTTTATTAATTTTATATAAACTATTCAGTTTTCTTTCTTCTTAAATTATGAAACATTTGGTAGGTTATGATACCATAAATCTAATTTATCATACAGTTCTTAATCGAACTGCCCATTCAATCTAAAAGATGCTATTTTTTCCAAAATATATTTTACTTTGATATTTAGACAAAGTGATGGGGGCAAAAGGAAGGTCACTAGTAAAGGGAAGTGACAAAGGACAACTCTAAGAAGGGCGCCTCCCCTCCACGACCACCCCACCCCCCCCCCCCAAAAAAAAAAAAAAAAAAGAGATTTTTTTTTCTCTTTCTACGTATGCATATAATGGTACGATCAAATACAGACCATAAAGCCCAAGAAGTCCGGAAAAATTATATCCCAGGGGGTGCATAAGAAGGAGACCACAGTGTAAGGTAACGATGACTCTGCTCTTTTGGGTAAGTAATCACCTCTATAATGTGTGCTTTACGCTGCATTAGATTTTATGATTCTTAATCCGTGGCATTACAACAAAAGGTGCAAGAAAACAATATAATCGAATTCCAATGAAATTGTAATTCCCTTTTGCTCTGATTACCTAAACCAAGCATGTCCTCGAATGTAACCAATACCAAATGTAAGGAACAAGGACAGTGAACGAGTTACATAGACTATACCATATTAGAATGAATAAAGCATTTCATAAAGGTATAAAACAGAATGACAAGGTGGAATATTGGCCTTTAATTTAGCGCTCTACATATAGGTACATACTCAACTCACCCACATCAATTCTTACAGTACATCATGACTACACAAAGAAAAACGATCAACATTCCTTCTTTATAAGAACATGCTATTATAAAAAAACAATATGAACCACCATGAGAAAACTTACATGGACCAGGTAAAAAGCAGTTTCCACAGAGATGAATCTTTTGGTGAAAAAAATGCCGCAAGCATGTAAAACTCAAAGGCTATTTTTTTATTACCAAGAGCATTATGAACAAGTCCAAGTGTATGGTATGAATCAGGCAAATTTGGTGCTAGCCTAACAACTTCCTTCAGAACAGATATGGCCTGCAATCAGCAAAGGTAGTTTAATGATCATAAATACACACAAAGCTTGTTTAATAAATTAACTCCAACAAGGCAACTGCCATGCTACCAAGCCCAACCCTAAAATAAAGAGTGTAACATTTAGTGAATTTTAAAGTTGAACTGTGGCAGATAAAATCTCAGTATAAAAAAATTAAATAAATGCAGTGTTCAATGCTAAAAACAAAATGAATTCAAGAAGAATAATGTTTAGTCACAAATAAAAACACGTTGTGCCGCAAGAAAATAGGACTTCTAATGCAAGCATTAGCTACAAACTTTAGACCATGGAACAGATGTGAAAAGGGAATCAAAAAATATTCAGATAAGCACAGAAAGGTAACCCCCACAAGCATGGAATAATCTAACAGAATATATGCTATATTGACGCAGGACAGAATCGAAAAACCTGTCTACATGAATTTGTGGTGGGCTTAAGAAGAAGAGAATTAGGGATTCTAGGATTTGAATGTGTTGAGGAAGGAAATTAGGCTTCATAGAAAGGGATTAGATTTGATCGCTTTTTTTTCTTTTTGGCCATGGAAACAAACAACCAACAAAAGCCTAAGGAGGACCAGGAAGACATCACTAGAAAAGATACGAACAAGAAAGAATGGGGGTGCAATCACCCAATTCACTGGACACCTTCTCTGTCTAGCTTTGGAGGCAATCTAGTCAGCAGCTTGATTAGCAGGATGGCAAGCCAGGTTGAACTGAAGATTGGGCATGAAACTACTTATCTTGTTAATGTAATGAATCATCCACCAATTTCTCACCTCATAGCAAAGTTGTCCATGGTGGATGCTCTTGAAGAGATCCTAAGAATCAGCCTCAATGATTATTCTTTCAGCGGAGAGCTTCTGCGAAAGGTGAACGCCCTCCCAAAAACCCAGAGCTTCAGTTGCGAAAGGGGACAAAGCATGACCCTTTATCTCATACGAAATAAAAAAACCTGTCTGACTTCATGGTGTATTTAAGAGGAAGAGAACTAGGGATTCTAGGGTTTGAATGTGTTAAAGGAATTAGGGTTTGTAGAAAGGGAGTATAACTGATCCAATTAAGGTTTGATGTCAAGACTCAAGGGAGAGTGAACGGAAAAAATATGGTTGCAAATTTCTGGTGACAATAATAGTAAGACTGCAAGAGAAAGGGAGAGGAGGAAGAGAGAGAGAGAAAGAGAAGAAACATGCAGGCACAATAACTCGAAATTAATTCATAGGGTTTGTTTGTGTGGGCTTAAAGCTAGCTTTAAGCCGGTGCTTATTTTTTAAAATTTGCAAAAAAACTTAAACAAATTAAATCAAAACACATTAAACCCCATTAAATAACAATTAAAGTATCAATTAATAGGTGGTTTGATTTGATTTGACTAAGGTTTTTACAAATTTTAAATAAAAAAGCACCGACTTATAGTAAGCTTTATGCTCGCCCAAACAAACCCGTAGGAATTCCATTATCAAAGACCTTCAAAACCCCAAATAATACATAACTATTTATATTGACTCTTTTCCTTACTGTCCAAGGATTTGACTCTTAAATAGGAAACATTTTTTATAAGTGACTCTTAAATAGGAAATTACCAGTTAATAACCCTAAAACCTACATGGACTCCAAGTAAATGAACCCCAATTGATGTAGGACAAGCTAACCAAGAGAAGAAATAAGGGGATCTAGTACGAGAATAATAGAGATAGAGGAGAAGAATAACAGGGGAGGAGAAATCAGAAGAAATAAGGGGCAAAGGTGAGGAAATAAGGAGAGGAGAAATAATGAGATAAAGATCAACTTAATTCCATAATCAATATCCAAATTAATATCATAATATGAGTTCTCCTATATAAGCATTAATCCTAAACATAATAGGTGTTAGGAGTGTTAGGATATGTGGGTATATATGTACTTAGACATTATTAGGTTCTCTACATATATGAATACTAACTTAGGGTTAGTAACCAATTTATTGCTTACTGTCTTTCTACTTCCTCTTTTTTTTCTAAACCCTAAACACAAACTATAACATGGTATAACTGTATAAGAGCACATTGTTAGGGACTCTAGTGGTGATCTGAGTGAAACCCATTAAAAAAGAAGGGAAAAAAAGAAAAAGAAAACAAAAAAAGGTTTAGATTTTGTTCATCGGTCATTTTCTTCTTTTACGGCAAGATCGCAAGATTGTATTCTTTCTTCTATGACTAACTATCCTCCACCTTCTCCAGCAAGCTTTGTAACTCCGAAGACATTTGCTTCTCTTGTCACTATCGCAAGCTTCGTCCAGTCAGGCCCGACACCGTCATAAGCTTCCTCCAGTCCAGCATGTCACTGTTGCCATTGCAAGATTCTGTCTAGTCTGGCACTAACCTTGTCTAGTGATCTTCGGCGAACCCATGGCGAGCTACTCCGTCAAGCTCAATCTCTCGCGGTCTTCAAGTTTGGTTTGAGATTTCTCAAACCCATTGTTCCTTTTGAAGGTGCAATCCAGTGACCCTAACTCGACTCCATCATCCCTTTGGTCTAGGTTTGTTAACTCGACCCAAATCCAACCCAGGAGTGGGTTTGTGATGTTAAAAAAAGGCTTTATCTGACCCATGTGAAGTAGCCCGTTCAAGTTCTGTCTTGTTATAGATCTTGTTGATCCCATGTCCATGGATCTATCGTCTTGTAGACCCGGTGCTGTTATGGGTCTTGTTGTTATTGGGATTGCATTTATTAGTACCAAGTTGGATGGGTCTATTTGTAACAAGTTGGTGCATGATCATAATTCAACTTGAGGGGGAGTACTAAGGTTTGAGGGTATTTATGTACTTTGACATTATTAGGTTCTCTCTCTCTCTCTCTCTCTCTCTCTCTTTATATATATATATATATATATATATATATATATATATATAACTACTAACCTTAGGGTTATTAACCAGTTTAATACTTCCCTCTCTCTGTCTAAATCTTAATCTCACTCTAAACCCTAAATACCAATTATAACAATAGGAAACCCTAACAATATAAATACTAAAAAACTACAATTTCCTAAATAGAAGTTCTACTATATTACTACTTGCTCCCAATAAAAGTATATTTACAAAACAATCCCACAAGTAACCCAAAATCCCACAAATCTTAAAATAATTTCTTTTTTCCATTCTGCATTATTCTACTCCACTTGTAAAAAAACTCGACCTCGAGTTTTGAAGCAGTGTAGTATCAAAACTTTCGAGCCACGAGAAAGCACAGGAAAAAGTTGAAGTGTTCAGAATTTGTTGTCATCATGAAAAAACAAAACAATCTCACAAAGTCTATCTTATCAACTTGAAAATCTTTAGGCATGACAAAATCAATAGAAGGGATAGTACGCATAGTGATGATACTCGCATCTTTGACTGGGACGTGCTCAATAGGTCCACTCTCATGTTCCTCCACAAATTGTTCTTCAACGGTGGGCCTTGGTTCATTTTGTAAAGGGAATGCATGATGTAAAGCAACCTTCATGGATTGAAGCTCATATTTTTGCATTTAAAGCTCATCATTTTGTGCTTGATGCTCAAGCTTAATGCCTTTCACCTCTTCCAACACCTTTAGGCACAAAGTTTCAAGCTTTTGACGACCTCAGGATCATCTACACTAGTTTGAGAAGAGCCATCGGATAGCACAATGGTGTTAGAAGCATCCATCATAAATATGACAACCATGAAGAGCCAAGCCAACAAAGAGAGCATCTTGATGAAACCGAAATTGCAAAAGAGTTTGCAAACCTATTGAATTCTGCAATATAATGATCTTCTCCACAAACTCATATTGATTAAAAACTTGTTGCAATACATCCTCGGTGACCCGATATAACACATGGTGGACTGTAACAAGAACTCGATCGACTCAATTGAACTCATTCTGCACAAGTGGTTGCATTTATTTTTTATTTGCCTTTTTTCTATTTCTTTTCTGTTTTCTTCTCTGTCTTTTTTCATACAAGTATGAAAATAAAAAAATATAAAAAAAATAAGAGAAAAGAAAGGTAAAATTATAGAAACCTGAAAATAGTACTGTAGGAGTACTGTGGCGGCACTGTTCACATAACTGTAACAAAAAAAATTTGGCAAATCAGATGGGAGAAGAGGACCTTTTGGATTTAGTACCATTTGATGTAGAACAAATTAACCGAGTGAGAGATAACAGGATCGAGAAGAAGAATAATAGAGATAGGGAGAAGAATAACATAGAGGAGGAGAAATCAAAGGAAATGGGGACAAAGGTGAAGAAATAGGGGGCAAATGTGAATTAGAGAGAGGAGAGATAATGAGACAAAAATCAACTTTATTTGATAATCAATATCTGAATTAAAACCCTAATATGAGTGTTCTTATGTCAGCACTAATTCTAAACATAATAGGAAACCCTAATAATATAAATATTAAAAATCTATAATTTCCAATACTAAAGTCCTACTAAATGGGTTGTCTTAAAGCATTTAAGCCAACTTTCTTTAAGTTGTCTTAAAGCAGGTACCAAACATGGCCTATATTACTGCTTGCTCCCAATAAAAGTACTTGGACCCATTTAAGCCAACTTTCTTTAAGTTGGCTTAAAGTACGTACCAAACATGGCCTATGTTACTACTTGCTCCCAATAAAAGTATATTAACAAAATAATCTCACAAATCTTAAAATAATGCATATTTCTTTTCCCATTCTGCATCACTAATATTCTTAGAACCTCCTAGAACATAATATATTAATTTACCTAAAATACACTAATATTGCTGGAAAGTATAAAATGGTAGATCTTTCGCTGCTATTAAAATAACCTATAGCACTTAAACAAAAAATACCTAACACTATTAAGCTTAGCCTTCCATAGATTCATCATATATATATGGGATTCAAAATTAAATATAATACATCAAAAATGCCTCAACATAGAAAAGAAGGGAAAAATTACAGAATTAGTCCTGAAAAATAGATAAAGTTTCAAAATTTGAACACACGTCATCTATATATATCCAAAAAGGAAAGATTAGAGAGAAGAATGGTTGGGTAAAAGAATCGTTATCTTTCCAAAGGGGTAGACTTACTTCATTAAAAACAATCTTTCCAGTCTATCATTTACTTTATGTCTCTTTTTTTTATTCCTACCGTGGTGGCTCAATGGTTGGAAGGCATCCAAAGAAGATTCCTTTGGAGTAATTTTGAGGAGTTTAAATATAACTTGGTTAATTGGGGCATTGTTAAACAACCCTTGGTAAGAGAGGGATTGGGTCTCAAATCACTCTCTTTGTTCAACAAATCTCTCCTAGAGAAATGGTTATGGAGATTCATGGTAAAGAGCGATCATTTGTGGAGGAGTCTGATTGTGGCCAAGTTTGGTATGGAGTCTACCAGGCGGATTGCTAAGGAGGGGAGGGGAGTTTAAAATGCAGGGGTTTAGAACGTAACGTGTGGGATAGCTTTCTTCCTTGGGTCTCTTTCTTGGTGGGCAATGGAGGAAAAGTTCGGCTTTGGCATGATACTTGGTGTGGTGATTCTCCTTTCAAATCCTAATTCCCAGATGTCTTTGCTCTTGTGCGGAATAAGGATGCCCTCATTGGCTCTTGTTTATCCTTTTCCAATGAGATGGTTTCTCAAAATGTTTCCTTTTCATCTAAATGTCCATAATTGGGAGCTTGAGAGCGTTGCGAAATTCTCTGAGACTTTATATAATTTTAGATATGGTTCGATGGAAGTTAAATCTGGAAAAAAGCTTTGTGGTGAAGTCTTACCATAAGATTCTTCTTGAGGATTTTTCTTCGGACGGATCCCCCACCTTTCCTTGGAAAGCCATTTAGGTTCCTAACACCCCTAAAAAGGTTTGTTTCTTTATGTGGGAGACTTCTTGAGAGAAGATTTTAACTATTCACAATTTGAAGAAGAGGAAGACTTCTTGTTAATAGATGTTTCATTTATAAGGAAAGGGTCGAGTCCGTTTCTCATCTTTTGATAGAGTGTTCTTTGGCTAGAAGCCATTGGGAGATGGCCTTTTTGTGTAGTGGGCATTTCTTGGGTGGTTGTTGGCACCATTAAAAAAGAACTTTGGGCTTGGAATGGTTTGTGAGCCCCTAAAGAGTTGAAAAAGGCTCTCCCTTTGATCCTCTTTTCTATTTTTTGGCTTGTATGGAATGAGAGAAATAGAAGGACCTTTAACAATGAAGAAAGGTCCTTAGAGACTATTCGGGATAGTTGGTTCAATACTTTAAGATTTTGGTTTAGGGGTAAACTTTTTTATTGAGGAAGAACTAGTAGTTTTTTTTTCTTCCTCCTCTTTCTTCTTCTTCTTCCTCCCCCTTCTCTTTCTTCTTCTTCCCCTTCTCCTTCTTTTCCCCCTTCTTCTTCTTCTTCTTCTTCTTCTTCTTCTTCTTCTTAATCCATGATCTGTAACTTGCAGTGGTGCAGACTCCAGTGATGGTGTTTATCGGCGATCCAAGTGGCAGTACAACTTAGGTTTTTAGGGTTTTGGTCAGCATAGGCTAGCGAAAGTGATGGTGGTGGCGGATCGTCACGGATATCATTGAAGGGCTAAGGCTACGGCAGTTTGTGGAGGTTTTGGGTTCATTTTCTCGATTGTTTTGGGTTTATTTGTTCGATTATTTTGGTTTATATGCTTGATTTTTCTATGTTCATATTCTTGATTTTTCTGGGTTTATATGCAAGCTCTACCAATCGGCCACAGCTTGGTGGCGCCACCATGTGGCTTCGTGGAGTGGTAGAGGAAATTTCAATAGCAGCTGGTTCTTTCTAGTGATTTTTTTTTTAAAAAAATAAAAAAAAATTGTTCTTGATTTGTAAAACCAAATGTATTGAAATATATGATGTTTATGATTTGTGACTTGATCTGTTCCAATGATGAAAGAAAATGATTTGTTTCCTTGATCTAGTGCAGACGATGTTTGTGATCTATTGTTCTCGATCTATTCTCAAGTTGTGTCCATTGGTGGAGACATAAACAGTACCACCATCAAGGTTTTTTTTGTTGCATTTAGGCTTCCAGGGTTTAGAGGAATTGGGGTTTGTTGGGATGATGAAAAGTAAAAGGGTAGAGAAGTAATTTTGCTTCACTACTCAGTTGACTGAGTAAACACAACCCTATTCAATGCAAAATTTTGCACCAAACACCTTATAGGATAAGGTAAAAGTCTTACTCACCCTTTACCCTACCTTACTCGCCATACCAAACGTAGCCTTAGTTATACAAAATGGAAAAAGAATTATGTACTATTTTAAGATTTTTGGGATCTCAGGTTAATTGTAGAATTATTTTGTAAATATGTTTTTATTAGGAGCAAGTAATAAAATAGTAGGACTTTAGTTTAGGAAATTGAAGATTTAGTATTTATTAGTTTTAGGGTTTTCTATTATGTTTAAGATTAATGCCTATATAAGAGCACTCATATTAGTGTTTTAATTCAGACTATGATCATGGAATAAAATGATTGAGTTTTGATTATCTCTTGTCACTCTTGTTCATTCTTTCCCTTGCCCTAATTCTTCACCTTTGTCTCTTGTTTCCTCTAATTTCTGCTTTTACCTCTACTGTTCTTCTCCAAAATCTCTTGATTTCTCTTATCTTTCTGTCTTTCTCGATCTACTACTTCTCTCTCAGGTACTTGTTCTACATCAATTTGGTATCAGAACCGAATCCATCCACTCTTTCACTACAAATTCTCTCCCTACACCCATATCAAGTTTTGAAAAAATAATAATAATTATAATAATAATAATAAAGAAAAGTTGTTGCTGCCACCACCAGCATCATCGTGCACCACATTCGTCTTCAACCTTACACCCTCACTAACACTATCCCGCGCCATTTTTTCCAAGCATAAACATCGCGCACCACCATCAAGACCAGAAGCCGTTGGCGACCCAAACCTGAGATTTTCAAGCCACTCCACTGCCTCAGCATCCCTCAAAGAGCCCACCGTTGTCGCCGCCAACCAGTCCTTTTTCCGGCATCAGACCAAATGTACCGAAAAGAGCCAATCTAATCAACCCTCCTGTTTTCCAATCATAATCTCACCGGATTTCGCCAAGATTAAAGCCCATAAATTTTCTAGATTTGCCATCGTTGTTTCACTACTTCCCAAACATATTCAGACCACTAGACCCATCTCATCAGATTTGAGACCTTCAAATTTGCTTGTCCACAAAAATTTCGCCGGAATCCGCCACCGGATCTACCATCATGTGTCAAATGCGACGCCGACAAGCCGATCCACCAAGCCAAGTCATTTCTCCAGTCAAGCCGCACCTCCTTTGAATAAACAAATGACAGTTTTCTTGGTTTATAAATTTCTCTGATTTCTTAATTTTTACTTGTAAAAAAATTGCAACCACTTGTGAGGAATGAGTTTAGTTGAGTCGAGTTGAGTTCTTCTGGTTACAGATCATCATAGCTATAGAGAATGTGCTTCATCATGTTTTTGGTTTGACTTGTCATGTCGAGAAAATTAGTATTTTCCAAAATTTAGTGGTATTTCAAGCTCTGGTGCAATATCGTTCGCATCAATATGCTATCTGGGCTAAAATTGAATTTTATGGCCATTGTATTTATGATAATTGTTGTCAATTAGAGATTGAATATTATCATGATGCTTATTAAAGACATGATTCCGACTTTGAAACTCAATTACTCAAGATGCAACAACTCATTGAACGACCGGCACAACTAGTGGAAACAATCTTCAGCAAAACTTCTACCCATCAGAATTCCATTCAAGACGAGACCAAGTATGAAGTTGTTTCTCCGGACCAAGAACACCTTGAAAAGCAAGCACAAGTCATTGATGAAGGGTTCAAATCTCAAGAAGTACTGGATGTATCTATTGAACCCCTTCAAAGTGAAGATAAACAATGCCAAAGCAAGAATGAAGGTACGCGTGTGCTCGAAATTCCTTCCATTGATTTTGTCCTACCTTTATGGTTTGAAGCTCCTCTAATATCATTCTTGTTTCTGAATGAAGACACCGTATCAAGAAAATTTCACGGTTTCACCATACAGCTCCAGCAATCAATAGTTCTGATCTTTCATCACTACAAAACTCGGAATCGAGTTTTTTGCAGGTGGGGTAGATAATGCAGAATGGGAAAAGAATTATGTACTATTTTGAGATTTCTATGATCTTAGGTTATTTGTGGGATTATTTTGTAAATCTGCTTTTATTAGGAGCAAGTAATAATATAGTAGGACATTAGTTTAGGAAATTGTAGATTTTAGAATTTATTATTATTAGAGTTTCCTATTATATTTAGGATTAGTGTTTATACAAGAGCACTCATATTAGGGTTTTAATTCAGACTATGATTATGGAATAAAATGATTGAGTTTTGATTATCTCTTGTCCCTCTTGTTCAATATTTCTCTTGCCCTAATTCATCACCTTTGCCTCTTGTTTCCTCTGGTTTCTTCTTTTATCTCTATTGTTCTTGCTACCAATTCACTTTCCTTATAAATGTGTTTCTTATTTTGTAATTTCTTGATTTCCTTTATTGTAACATAATACAATATAAATATCAAAGGGGGAGAGTAAAAAGATAGATTTCTCTCATCACCCATTCACCTAAAACTTTTCTCTCCTCTTCCTCCCTTATTTTCAACTTGGTATTAGAACAGTTTTTTTTCCTTAAGGTTATGATCCGATCACTCTAAACCCATCGATTTGAGTTTTCCCTCTCAAAATTTTCAAGCGCTTTATTGATATGTTAAATAAGAGACTTGGATCATGGTTCAACGACCATCAAAGGGTGCTCCTAAGGCATGGGTACGTCTCCACAAATGTTTTTGATACTTGCTCATGATTTGGATGCGTTTTAGTGGTTGTTTAGCTATTTTTCTACTCTGTGGTGCTGTTTTTCGGGTTTTTTGAGTCTTTATTCCTCACTCTAATTAGAACTGAAGCAGTAATCATGTCTGTTTTGCTGAGGTTTTCTTTCGCCGTTTCTACCTATTCTTGTGGTTTTGGAGTGGTTCGTTGAATCTTTGTTTGGTATTTTCACAATTCAGCAGCATATATTGCTTCATCGAAGTTTAATATGATCTTCATTTGAGTTTTATTTTCCTTATTTTGGTGGTTAATCTGGTTTACGTAGTTGTTTTTGATTGGTTGTTTTGAAATCTGCGGGTTTTTTTTTTGGCTAATCTGGGAATAGTTCAATCTCACAAAGTTTGGGTAATAGGGTCTAGGCCTGGGCACCGTCCCCAACGACACTCACTCTACAGATTACTTCAATCAAGCTCAATGAAAAAAGTCTGCTTTACTTGGTCACTCTCAGTTACTCTTTTCCTTAAAGGAAAAGGAAAAAGAAAAGAAAAAATGGAATATCTTACTGGTAGCATTAAGAAACCAACCGAGGAGTATGGGAAATAGGAATCTGAAAATTTTATGATCATGTTTTGGTTGTTGAATGTCATGGAACCTGATATTAGCAGCAGTCTCATGTTCTTAGACTCTGCTAAAGATATTTGGAATGTTATTTCTGAAGCTTATTCTGAGGTTAAAAACTTTGCCCAGTTGAAGCGGTAGATACATGGCATGGCTCAAAACGAATTATTAGTCTCTACTTATTTCAACCAGCTTCGTAAATTATGGCATTAATTGGACTCTATGAGGATCTCCATATGGTGTGCCTTTCAGATGCACAAAAGGTCCAAAAACAAATAGATAGAGAGAGGGTGTTTGAATTTCTTGTTGGGTTACGACCAAAGTTTGACCAGGTTCGTGTTTTGATTCTAGGTAAAGAACATTTTCCATCCCTTTCAAAGGTCTTTACCTATGTTTAGAATGAGGAGAATCTACAAAGTGTAATGCTTCCTCTTGTGTCTCTTCCTATATCTCATGCCTCTTTAGCACTGGTTTCATCTTCCTATCGCCCTTCACAGACTACACAAGTGGATGAGAAAGATAAGTTATTTTGTGATTATTGTAAAAAGCCTCATCACACAAGGGATACTTGTTGGCAGCTTCATGGTCATCCAGCTAATAGAGGCAGAGGTGGTGATCGTGTTGGTGGTACTTCTCAACCAACTAATAGAGGCTCGACCCTCTCATGCTCACCATGCTACATCTGTAAATGAGACTCTTGCCGATGGTCTTTCTATGGAATTCAACTTTGGATCTTTGAGTCAAGGTGAGATTCACACTATTGGGTGTCTGGTGTCTAAACTGGATGCATCCTCTGTAGCCACTTCCTCTTATGCTCATTTAGGTAAGCCTATTGTGGCTTTCAAAGCATCCTCTGATTCCTCTAATCGTTGGGTCATTGACTCAGGCCACGACGCGTGAATCTACTGAATTTATTTCTTATACCACTTGTTCGGGTAAAGATAATGTTAAACTTACTATCCTCCATTTCGGGCAAAGGCTCAATTCCTGTTTCTTATGAGATACTACACAATCTCTTAAATGTAGTGTGACCTTTTTCCCTTCCTATTGCATCTTTCACAACCAGATAATAGGAGGGACGATTGGCAGTGGTAAATAAATGGATGGTCTTTATTATTTGGATTCTGCTATCTCCGAGTTGGCTAAGGCAATGCAAGCTCATCATTCTACCAGTCATGATAAGTCTTCTGATTAAGTGTGGTTATGGCATTGACACTTAAGACATCCACATTTTGCTTTCTTGAAACGTTTATTTCAGTCTTTATTTTCATAGTTGAATGTATTTTCATTTCAATGTGATACTTGTGAGTTTGCTAAACATCATCATGTTACATTTCCGTTAAATTTTAATAAAAGTTCTATGTTGTTTACTATTGTTAATATTGATGTTTGGGTCCCTCTTGTACTATATCCATCTCTGGTTTTCGATGTTTGTAGCCTTTAATGATTATTGTTCTCGTACCATATGGTTTTATTTTATGAAAGAAAAAAGTGAGGTGTTTTCTATATTTAAAATCTTTCATCGTATGGTTCAAACTCAATTTAATATCTCCATTAAAATTGTTTGTTCTGGCAATGGCAAAGAGTATTTTACCAGTGGTCTTTCTTCGTACTTGGGGGAACATGGCATAGTTCATCAATCTACTTGTGTAAAATCTCAATAGAATGGTGTCGCAGAATGTAAAAATCGTCATCTTCTAGAGTTTGTAAGATCTCTTATGTTTCAAATGCATGTTCCTAAACCTTATTAGGGTGATGCTTTGTTGACAGTTGCATGTCTCATAAATCATTTCCCTTTTAGGATACTTGATTTCAAAACACCAATTGAGACATTGTCCCCACCATCTATGTCTGCCCCTTTTATTGTTCCTCCACAAGTTTTCGGTTGTACTTGTTTTGTTCATGTTCACAATCGATCTCGTGATAATTAGATCCTCGTTGTCTAGTATATGTTTTTATTGGTTATTCGTCTACTCAAAAAGGCTATAAGTGTTTTCATCCTTCTTTTGGTCAACGTTTTGTTTCTATGGATGTGACATTCTTTGAATCTCATCCATACTATTTACCATATGAGACGACTCCTCAAGGGGAGCATTTAGGTGAAGAGCAATCTTTATTTCCTGTTCTTCCTACAATGATGTCTAAGTCCCTTTTAGTGGATGAAAAGGCGAGCAATGAAAAACCAGAATTACCTTCCACCGCTAAGGAAATTGATAGTGAGTGTGAGCCAATCAATGTGAAGCTCAAGGTCTATTCAAGGAGCCAGAAGGATAAGATCAATCCTCACTTACAACTGAGAATCCCTGAACCAGGTGAGTCCTATAAAGGACTTGATTCCGATCCTAATCTTGACGCTCCTATTGCTCTTTGTAAAGGTACTACGTCTTGTACTCAACATCCTATATCCAATTTTGTTTCATATTGTCATCTCTCATCATCTTATCCTGCTTTTGCATTCCAATTGTCTTTTGTTTCTTTTCCTCATAATTGGCAAGATGCTTTGAGAGATTCTAGGTGGAGAGATGCCATGTCTGAAGAGATGAAAGCTCTTCAGAAAAACAATACTTGGTATCTAACTGAATTTCCTAATGGAAAGAAGATTGTTGGTTAGCATATGGCTGACGATACAAGGCAAGATTAGTAACTAAAGGGTTCACTCAGACCTATAGAATTGACTATCAAGAAACTTTTGCACCAATGGCCAAGATGCACCCTATCAGGTCCTACCATCTTTAGTTGCAAATAAAAGTTGGTCATTGCTACAACTTGATGTGAAGAATGTGTTCTTGCATGGAGATTTGGAGGAAGAAGTGTATATGGACATTCTTCCAAGTTTCTCCACTACTTTATACTCAAGAAAAGTGTCTTTGAAAAAAGCTTTGCATGAGTTAAAGCAGTCTCTTAAGGCATGGTTTGAGAGGTTTTCCCGAGCTATGCTGAGATATGGCTAACTACAAAGTCAGAGTGATCACACCTTATTCATCAAGCACTCACCTTAAGAAAAGGTAACTACTTTGATTGTTTATGTTGATGACATTATCGTAACAAGTGATGATGACACAGAAATTATTAAACTCAAAGTTTATTTAGTGAATGAGTTTGAAATCAAAGATTTAGGGAACTTAAAGTATTTTCTTGGCATAGAGGTAGCCAGATCAAGGAGAGATATCTTCATTTCGCAGTGGAAGCATATTCTTGATCATCTCCAAGAAACAGGTATGTTAAGTTGTAAACCAGTTGACATATCAATAGAGTAGAATCTAAAACTAGGAGAATACAATAAGAGGAAGGTATCAAAGGTTGGTTAGGAAGTTGATTTATCTTTCTCATACACATCCAGATATTGCTTATGGAATGGACAGTCAATCTATGCATGCTCCAAGGGAATCCCACATGGAAGCTGTCTATCGCATTCTTCGATACTTTAAGAGTGCTCTTAGAAGGGTCTTCTATTCTCTAGACGTGATTACATGCGGGTGGAATGTTATACAGATGCAAAGTGGGCTAAATGAAGATCAACCTCCAGGTATCTTACTTTTGTGGATGGTAATATGGTGACATGGAGGAGTAAAAAAACAAATGGTTGTGGCCCGATCTAGTGCAGACGCAAAATTTCAGGCTATGGCCCACAATATTTGTGAGTTATTTTGGATTTGTATGTTGCTACGTGAACTTAAGATTCAATCTAATGGTCGTACGAGATTATATTGTGAGTTAATCAGCATTGCCCATAATCCGGTTCAGCATGACCAAACCAAGCATATTGAGGTGGATAGACATTTTATCAAGAAGAATCTTGATTCCGGCACGATTTGCACTCCTTTTATAAAGACAGCAGAGCAATTGGTAGATGTTTTAACTAAAGGAGTAGCAAGTAAAATGTTTCATAGTGTCTTAGGCAAGTTGGGCATGTGTGATATCTATGCACCAACTTGAGGGGGGTTAACAATTCACTTTCCTTATAACTGTGTTTCCTATTTTGTAGTTTCATGGTTTCCTTTATTGTAAGATAATACAATATAAATACCAAGAGGGGAAGAGTAACAAGATAGATTTCTCTCATTACCCATTCTCCTAAAAAAATTTCTCCTCTTCCTTCCTTATTTTCAACTGTTCTTCTCCCCAATCTCCTCATTTCTCTTCTATTTCTGTCTTTCTAGATCTAATACTTCTCTCTCGGGTACTTGTTCTACATCACTTAGTCTCCCCTTGTACAGTCCAGTTCTCCAAATTTTTGTATAATTTTACCCTACATAGGCTTGGTTTGTTTAAAATTATTTCACAAATAAGCAGCAATTTGAGCAACAATTTATGCACCCATTTACCCAAACACTAAATCAGCTTAAAGCATAATTATTTAAAGCACCTGATTATAATTTTAAGTTGAATATAAGCGTAGCCAAACAATCCCCCCTTCTCCTCACCAAAGAAAAAATAAAAGAAAGAATGGAGGAACTAGTTGACATTAATACTTAACCAACAAAACCACCCCACAGCAGCAGCAAATGGTAATAATTAAATAGCTTACCTCTTTGTAACGACCATGTGCATAGTGAAGAGTAGCATCACCAAGCATACGTGTGATTTCAGGGCTAAGTTTATTCTTTGATCCCTTCTGCCTACCTTTTTTCTTAAGCTGCACAAGTCATAAAATAAGAATAGCATGCAGAACAAAGAATTTTACTGAAAACACATGAACATGCAAACAGAAATGACACACATACACACAGGCATACACACATGCACAACACAAACATAAAGAAAATAAGAATTTCACAGGAAACTGATATTTGCAAATAATACATATACAAAAAATAAAATAAAGCTCTATTAAATGTTACAGAATAATTTTAACAAGCAAATATTACATCAACTATGAGGTGAACTAACTGAACCATTGAAAGGAGGAGGAGAACTGAAAACTAGTACTTGAACTTAACTTCTAAGTAGTAACTACTATTGATTTTCAATGAAATTTTTAAATCCTGTGGATTAAATTGATTTTTTTAGTTCTTACTACTTTCAAATTTTTACAAAATAAATTCAATTCCAGAAGATCAAATCCAAGCTTAAAACCATTATGCTTTCACCTCATAAGAATCAATCTATAAACTTTTAAAAAGCTCCAAATACATAAAAATGCCTTAAGAAGAGAACCCTGTCTATGGATTGATCATGTAAAAACATAATGCAAGCTGCAATCTTGAGAAGTGATATCCTGATATAAATTATATTCCAAAAGACGGTTGGCACCATTCAAAGCTAGAATCATGTGATACAGGATCACAAAGTCACTTCATGTGTACTTTTGTAGCCTCTCCTTTTCCTTGAAAGAATTGTCTCCATATAGTATTTTGTATACGATTTCTGTCCTATGAGAGAATTATATACATTAACAATATCCACAACAAAAGAGGCAACACTAAGCAATACACAGCTCAAGAGTTCATTTATGGCTTTCGCAATTCAAAGACGCTTCTCCGCATCAGTTCAGCACCTTTAAGGTCATAATCCATTTAACAATCTTTTTGCTATAGAATTAGGTGCTCTTCTTCAAATGCTCTAGAAAAACAACAACGTGAATGATCATACAAACATCATACCTTCCTTGATTTTTTCCGACCACCATAATTCATAGCTTCCATTACTTCATTCATGCTTGCTGCAGAAATATCCTCTTGCCTGACCTTCTTTGCTGCCCCTTCACTGTTGTCCAAGAAACTTTAAAATCACAAAACCAAATAGAAATACCTAATAAAAAAGAACTTCCACATGTATAACCTTTCAAAAAAAACAATAATCAATAAGAAAGCAACTACCCATCAGCAAATGGAAATTCAATGGTCTATTCGCATAACAAGTAAGCTTGTCCAAAGTAAATACTTTTTGAACCCGCTGGACCCTTGTTGAAACTGGAGCTTTTTGATAGGCAGGTCAAATCATGATAATTTGCATTAGATTTTGATTCCCATCATGATGGCACGCATGCATATATAGAACACATTAAAGCATGTCCCATAGCAAACAATTAAGCACCATGTATGTGGAATATTTGATTTATCCATTGAGAAAGCCAGATATATTGAACCTTGGCCAAGAACTATTATTAATGGAAAATATGGTGATAACTGATAAGATAGCTGAAACGTTAGGAAGTATAAAAAAGTCAATTTTTAAATGAAGTACGCTGCCTCTCAATCATAAGAACTATTCTATCATTCTTCTTTCTGCAGATATAAATTAGGGTATCTATAATTTTCAGTATAGAAGGTGAATTTACCACTGGCTATTGGAAAGTGCTTTTCGCTTTTTCTCGGCCAGAGCTTCATACTCAAAGTGCTCGAATCGTTGATACATTTGAATTCCAGACACACCATCTCCAACAAAATCCAAAGGATTCACCCCACTCTTGAATCTGAAAGCATACTCCTCATCCTCATCCTCATCCTCATCTGCAATGTCATCCTCTTCTTCTTCTCCTACTTCTACTTCTTCCTCTTCTTCTTCTCCTACTTCTACTTCTTCCTCTTCTTCTTCTCCCTTGGCATCTACCTCCATGTCTCCTGCAAGGCCCACATCAAAGGCGTTGTCTGGAGCCCATTGAAAGTCATTCATTTCATCCACCTCTATTTCCATGATGTTGAATTATACACACCCTTCAAAAAGAGAAACACCATAAAAGATAACAAAAAAGAACCAAAATTTAGCAAGTTATAGCATCCTTGCGCTAACATTTATAACATCGAATTACTTATCAAAAAAACGTTTATAACATTGAATTGAAGAGGTAGAATGCAACTATTCAGTTCATAAGGAAAAATGGGCATTTAATATTGGTACTATAAAATTCCTTATTGGTAGTATGTTGTTTGGAAAGTATCAACAGAATCTGTATAACTAGAATTCACTTGTGATTATTTTTAAAGAAAACAATGAAAAGAAATTCAGTTTTAATCCATGTGCTACTGTATTTCCGAATAAAAAAAAAATGTTTCGATCGCATAATTTGCACTAGTTTGACATACAATATAATTTTACTGAGAAAAAATCAAGAAGGGACAACAAGAGCAACACCAACCGGAACGGCTAAAGAATGGAAAATATAACGATATAAATGCTCATTTTCCTCCAGTTCTCAGCGTCCAAACAGAGTTTCAGCTAAACCACTAACGTAAACTCTTTAATTTTGATTAAAATAGAAAAACGCAGATAAGACATGGTAGCCACCTGTTTGGTTGCAGAGAGATTCTAAAAAACAAGAAAATAAACGAGAAAGAAGTTTGGAAAAAAAAAAATCAAAAATTTACATTTCCAAAATTCCAAGAAAACAAAAATTCATATCACCTCAGTCAGGCAGTCAAAGGGCACCTAGATAATGGGGGAAAACCAAAAGACTCGAGATAAAAAAAAATTCATTTCTATCTATTTCTTTTAATTCCGTAACCTTCTCTTTTTCCCGGGAACCAAACAGAAAGAAAGGACTGGGAATCGACTTACCAGAAAAGACGCCGGCGGTGAGGGTGGTTCAGAAGAACACCTGCCAAAACACAAACATGGAGCAAAATGAATGAAATATCAAAAGAATAAATGAAAAAAACAAGGCTTAATTGCAGTTTAAACCTCAAAGTTTTTAGTTACTTGCATTTAAAATAATAATCTTGATAATTTAAACCATAATCTTTGAATTCTTTGTAATTTTAGGATTCCGTTAATATGAGTTAGTTGGACCGACGGAGTCTCTCACATTAGCCAAAGGAAGAAGTGGGGGATCACACGGGTAGTGAAGACTTCTTGCTTACTGATGTGATCAAAAAAGACCTAATCAAATAAAAACTGAATACGTGGACTACGCAGTAACCTATCTCGACTAGGATGATGGACGTGTTATCTTATATTTTGAAAACACTAATATTGACATGAGAACTCAAAAGGAGGGGTTACTTCTCTCAGGCAGAAATTTTCTCACAACAGGCAAAGTTCATTCTCAGTAAGGCTTAAGGTACAAGGGTCACGTTCTAGCTATATCTCACTTCGAAACTCTAAGCAAAGGCTCACCAATGACTATATAAAGAAACTCATGCCTTCAGAGGTAAAGAGAAAGGGAAGAGGAACACAAAGAGATCACAAGGACACACATACACTAACTCAGATAAATAAAGAGAAGAGAAACCTAAGAAAAACCCAGGTATAAGGAGAAAACACATAGGAACAAGGACAATTATATTGATTCTCTTTTCCTCCCATTCACCCCCTTTTACCTTGGTATCATTTCAAATCTCCTTTTTGCCTCTTTTCAAAGACATCTATTGACTTAAGTATCGGAGGGTTCTCCTCGGAGCACAACGCTCCGAGAGATTTCTTTTGCAAGTGTCCCTACATATCAAGCGTACGAGGAACCAAGCCTCCTCAAAGTTCTCTCATCCAGTTTGTCCTTAATAACACCCCGTTGAAGGCCACGAAAGACCAGGCACTTTTTGTCACGACCAAAACCTATAAGACTACCCATATAAGTCAACGATGTACAACTAAATTAATTATTTTATTTTACTAGGAATCCATTTTCTCATTTCATCATCAATAGTTATCTCAACAAATGTCTCAAGTTTTCTCTTTTCATTTATGTATAAAGGAGATATGTACAATCCATATTAAATTTATCAAACTCTTCTAGCATAACCAAAAAATAATTACAATAAACAACAATCTAAGGAGAGGATGTTAAAGATACCACCTAAACCACGCTCATGATGGGAAAAATGATGTCTAATACTCCTCAAAACCTGGCCATTTCAACAACAAAAAATGACCATTTAGAAAATATTTAAAACATAAACTTTGCATTTAATCCAAACATAAATCATTATTCATCATTTCGAAACAAATCATCATAAATTACTACAGAAAGTCATCAAATATTTCTTTTCATCATTTCAAATCTCATAGGAAATCAAACCATCTCTTTTCTTGGACTGTTTTTGAAAGAGCAAGTATACAGAGAATCAATATATACATATATTTTATCATCATGCATCCCCATCCAACATGATGCATATGATAATGTCCCCATCCAACATGACTCATAAGTGTTCCCATCCAGTAGGACACGCACTTGGATACAAAAACAGATTGCAGTTGAAGGTAGAGTAATCTTTAGGGCACACACTTTTTATTATCTCGTATCCCCATCTAGTAGGATACGTATATAATACAATATAATAAATGTCGCCATCCAGTATGACACTTCTGTATATTATTACAACATCAATACCACTCTCATTCTCAACTATTTTGATACTCAAAACATTGCATAAGCATTTTATTTCAATAAATAAAACTCTTCTCATAAATCATTCAAAAATGACCAATCATAACAAATCAGATATAATAATTCACATTTCTTCTCAAATCATTCCAAATGCACAAATTTTTCTTTTTCTCAAACAGTTCATAAATTTAAGCATAGAACACATTTTTACCATATAAAAAGCAATGAGAATTTACATACAGTTTGGTAATAAAAACTCACCTCAACTACACCCACTCCAAATACTTTTTACAAAGCAAGATTACTCGGACATGCTTATCCTATTGTACCTCAACCTAACAAGAATATGCTAACCAATATTTCTATCTCGTAACTTTATCTAAACCTTTATAATGGGTTAAATGCATGTTCCAATCTATTTTCAAATTAATGTTTTAGTGAACTTTTTTATTTACATATTCCATAAAATTTTTTAACATCCCCAAACATACATATTTCATATAAATTAAATCTAATTTCAACAAGTATATTTATATAAAAATTTTAGATTTTTAACCTCCCAATACCTTTAATTATACCATAAATTCTTGAACAGTTAATCTAAAAACTTTAAATATACTAAAAATGAAATAACACTTTAATCTATAAATATGAAATTTCCAAGCTTAAATAAAAAAATTCTTCAGTTGTGTGCATAGTTTTACAACTCCAATAATTTAATAATTAAAATTTATGTCTAAATACATTAAACAAACAATTCTTTAGCTAAATATTTCATTATAATATAAAATTGAAATATGGGTCTTACTGAAAACTTACCCAAATGAGATAAAATCTTGGAATTGAAGTTGGACAATTGAAATTATCTAAAATATTAGAGAAATTTATATCCAAATCTAGAGAAAAATAGAGCTAAAGAGAAGAAGAAAAGAAATAGAGAGCTATAAACTTATGACGTGAGAGAATATGAGAGTTGAGATGAAGGTTTGCAAATTTATTATATTATTTATTATAGTTTCTTCACATGGCAACATTTAAACTTGTCACGTTTCCAAAAAAATTTCTTGTTGTTTTATATAAATTATTATATTATATTTTAATATATATATATATATTAAATATTTACAATCTTATTTTATATTTTTACACATATATATTTTTACATTAATCCCACCAAAAATTTATTTAATCAATTTATATTGTATGTATGCATGATGATCATAAAATAAAATAGTAGATTACTAAATTACCCATACCCCAAAGGTGAGGATTTTACGTATTTAATCATTTTTTTTTACATCAACATATTGGTGTCGTCCGTGAGAACGACAAATTTATCTAATGATACCACTCAAAAGCCCCTAAGCGGTCTCACCCTACAGTTCCTAATGCCATAACCTATTTCACCCTACGGTTCCTATTATTGTAGCCTTGAGTTGCTTCATTTAGCCCCGCCAAAGCCGAGATGGACATCATAGCACCTTTGAAGTGGTATACAAATAGGTGCAACCCTCGCTAAACCTTAGGAAAGTGACAAAATCTTGAGGTTCCCAGTGAACGGGACCCATCCAACCCATTGATCACACAAATGGCATCAGATTTGGCTTGAGTTAGACCTATCCAAGTTCACCCCCAAAGAGTCAAGGCACCAACCATCCCTAAAGATAGAGAAGAAATAGTCACCTGGCTTGGCCCGGAAAGAGCATCAATACAAGCCTTAAATGGGAAGTTTGTGGTCAAAGCCAAACTTCGAGCCTCACAAACTCCTAAGCTCAGCTCCTAACCGAGTCTAGACCTCTTTCCGATCTCAATAAGGCCCAATGAATTATGAGTTGTTTATAATCTCTCAGAAGCCAAGATCAAAGACGAGCATACCATTTCTATTATGAAGGATAGTTGCTCTAAACATCTCGACTGAAGTCAGACCCTCGAAAGACCGACTCTCCCGAAACTTCTCCCAAGAACTCTCTTGAGACATCTCAGTTCTGGCAGGTCCTGACAGCTTTGAAATATTCAAATATCGAGCCTTGCACAGAAGAAATCTAACCGACCGATGGACACTACTAGCTCTACAAAGCTCTTATGGACATTCACAAGCAGATCAGTACTAGCCACTATCCCGTGCTCTGAAAGAAACATTATAGATCAGTGTAATACCCATGTTCTTAAAGTATGGGTAAAGAAGTAATTTAATAAATATAATATGAAATTAAAATAAAATAATATATACGTGAAAAGTTTATTATTTGAATAAAATAGTTCTTTTGAAAAAAAATGGACAACGCTTGGAGTCTAGGTGTTGCCCAGGTAACTTGCAAGTAATGTATGTTACCCAGCAAGGCTTAACAAAACAGTGGCTATATGTGTGTGTGTGTGTGTGTGTGTGTGTGTATAATTTTTGTTTTATTTTATTTTTCTTACCAAATCCTGTTTAGTTTTCTCCCTTCTTCAATACAAATTACTCTCTTTCTTTAAACACTTGGGGGCTAAAATAAAAGTTGAAAAAATAAAATTTTGAAGGTGTTTACGAGAGAATTTTACAGAGAGTCACAGAAAGCTCTCAGAAAAACAAAATGTAATAATTTGAATTTTATTTTTTGAAATTTAGAATACATGAAATTTCTCGGAACTCAATGTGGGAATTTTTAAAGGGTATGAATTTTGGAAGAATTGACGAATAAATTAGACATTTTAATATAAATATTATGTCAAGTGTTGACGAACAATAATTGGGTGAAATTGTTGAGAAGAGCAGAAAAGGCAAGCAAGTGATCCACAGGTAGTTTTAAGTACTACGTGGTGAGTTAGATTTACTTTAAGTAATCAAGATAAATATGAAATATATAGTGATAATATTTGAATAAATCATTAACTTATGATTTGGTGATAGATGAAAGTTGGTAAATAGGTATGATAAGAATAGTGATGTGTAGAGAATTATTTTATGAGAAATAATATTATTAGAATAATGAGTCGATTTAATAATAAAAGCGATAAGTGAAATTCTTGATGAACTATGGTTGATGATTTGATATGATTTATGAGGAGAGGAAATTTAGTGGATCTTGATGAGCTATGGTTGATGATTTGATATGATTTATGAGGAAAGGAATTTAGTGAATTTTTTAATAATAATTTGAGAATAATCAGGATAGCTAATTTAAATGTTTGAATTCATGCTTATTTCTATATTATTGTTCATATGCATATTTCATATCATTATTCATATGCATGAAAGAAAAGAACCGAAAAGGCAATCGGTCTAAATGAAAATAAGAGAACCGGGAAGACAGTCGGTCTAAATGAAAATAAAAAAACCAGAAGGGCAATCGATCTAAATGAAAACCGTGACAGCCGGTATATGCTGAAAATAAAAGAACCGGGAGGGCAACCGGTCTAAATGATAATAAAAGAACCGGGAAGGCAATCGGTCTAAATGAGAATGAAAGAACCGAGAAGGCAGCTAGTCTAAGATAAAAACATGTCGACATGTGGGAAGACGTTCCCAATAATAATAACGTTTAAATTCATGCATTGCATTTGCTTAAATATTAATTGTTATTACTTGAGTTGCTAAAGTACTATTCATGATTATAAATTTATAGATGAATGAGTCACACAGAGAGACAATTATGCTGAGAAGAAATATGTAAATATGAAATGATGAGAATTATCTTAGTGATAGATTATATGTTGTGAACCTCATAATGAGGTAATTATGAGATAAAATTGATAGTCTCAAGATGATGATTAACTATATAAAAAGAAGAGATTTATATAGGATGAAGATTTGATATGAGTAATGATAATAGAATGTTATTATCAAAATATGTGAGATATAAATGAATGACTATTAGAAGACTAATTATACAAATTGAATACTTATAGTAAGTTTAATTCATTGAGCTTGTGAAGCTCACTCCTCATTGTACAATGATTTCAGGTAGCAGACAGGACAGATAGTTTGGTGAGTTGAGATTCATATAAAGTCATTCTCTGTAAGCCACGTGGTTCACATCCTCAGACTAATGGAAAGAAAAAAAATATTTGTAAATATTTATGCATATTATGTTGTATAAAATGTTTAAGTTGATATTTAAATGATGTATCTCTCCTATTAAGGGTTGAGGATTGATGTAAACAATTGCAGTTGTATTATTTTTATTGTTGCATATATGTGTCATGCTGGGATTTCAAAAAGTGACGACACTATCTCAGGGGTGGCCAACCCGGGATGGGTCGTTACAATTTTGGTGTCAGAGCATTAGGTTTTATGATTCTGTAGACTGCATAAAAAGAAAGAAAGTGGAAGATTAAAATAAATTATATTTTAATGAAAAGTCTGAGGATGACACGTAGACGTGCAAGAACTAGAGGCAGAGTTCTGACCAGAGATGGCGTGGTAGGCCCCCAATTTTTTTTAGACAAACTGAGGTTGAGATAGAAGTTGAGACTGAGTCTGTGATTTCTAAAATGGAACGTGTTTACAGTATGATTGATACTAGTAAGGGTGTGAGTGAATTTAGGTTTGAAAGAGATAAGCTGAGAGAAGCTTTTGCTCATGCTTTTGAGAAAATGAATGTAACAGATGATAGAATTGATTGTCTATAGCATAAACTTGATGAACAGGCTAGAGCAGTGCCTGAGATTGTTGTAAATCCAATAATTGTAGACATTCAAAAGGGGAAATGTGAGTTTATGCATGAGATGGAGGTAGATTGTTTTGTTAAATATATTACATTGAATGTTTTGTTGTTTAAAGGATTTATGAATCCTTTTGAACCTGAGCTATGGGTGAAACATATAGAGATATTATTTCATACTTTACTAGTAACTGACAAGCAGAGGGTTGCCTTTGCTTCATTTGAGTTAGAAGAAGAAGCTATAGAATGATAAGAGGATACTTTTCCCAAGGTAAGTGTATATGTTAATAGACCCTTTAACTTGGAATAGGTTTAAGGAGGTTTTCCTTAATAAATACTTTCCTTATACTTTTAGAGCCCAACGAGAAAGTTATTTTATTTATTTGAAGCAAATGTATTGATTATGACTTAGTATGATAGGAGCTTTGTGGCTTTGTCGAGGTTTGTACCGAAAATGGTAAACCTATAAGAAAAAAAGTGTAAGAGGTTCATAGATGAACTATATTTTAAGATTTGATCGAAACTGTCTTACATAAGACATACGAATTATGTTAGGTTGGTGGATATAATACTTCAGATTGAGAATGATGTGATGGAGTTTAAGGGAAAGAGAAAGAGTGGTTAAAGAGGCTTAGATATGAAGGTTCTAGAGGTAGTGGTAGTATGAGTGTACAGGATGAGAGACCACCCCAAATAGAGCGTTCCTTGTTACAATGAATTGTAGTACAGAGTCAAAGGCAAGCAAGATCTATTGCTTCTGTAGCTTAGAGTAATATTGGTGGAACCCTTAGATTTGGAAGATAGGTTATGGGAACTGGGAGTCATGGTAGAGGAAGTAAGTATGCCACCAAAAGGAAGTGGTAATTTGATGTATGATCGAGAGACAAAAGTTTATTATATATATATATTCAGATAAGATATTTATCCCAGAATTGTCCTAATTTGAAGTGCTTTGTATGTAGAAAAGGTGGACATATCAATGTTGGTTGATCTTGGTGCAACCCATTCTTTTGCATCTAGTATTTATATGAAGTCTAATGATGCATGTATTAGTCATTTGATGCATAATATTATTGTTGAAGTTCCCACTAGAGATAGAGTGATAATCATAAATGTTTACAAAGATTATGTTATTCGTATCAGTGATAAAGAATTTGAAGTTGAATTATTACCTTTGAATATAATAGATTTTCATTTTATTTTGGGAATGAATTGGTTGTCAATGTATTACGGCTGAGTTTATTGTTCTTGAAAGAATGTAGTGTTCAAGATATGGACTTGAGGATTTTAACTTTCAGGGAGAACATAAGATACTCTTGAACTATCTTATTTTTGCTCTGACTACTAGTAAATGGTCAAGGAAAGGATGTGAGGGTTATTTGACATATGTGGTGGATTTTAGAAATGATAGTAGAGAGTTGGAAGAAATCTTAGTAGTGAAAGATTTTTTTTGGATGTAATTCTTAATGAGTTGTCTAGTTTACCTCCCAATAGGAAGATTAAATTATCTATTTATGTGATACCAGGTTCTTCACATATATCTATAGAACCCTACAAAGTGACACCTGCTGAGTTAAGAGAGTTGAATGTTCAAGAGTTGTAAGATAAACAATTTATTCAATTTAGTGTGTTGTCTTGGGGAGCCCTATGTTGTTTGTGAAGAAAAAAATGGAATGATGAGATTGTATATTGACTACAAATAGTTGAATACGATAACCATTGAGAACAAATATCCTTTACCCAGGATAAATGATTTGTTTGAACTGTTGTAGAGAGCGAGGATGTTTTCGAAGATAAACCTAAGATCATGTTATCACCAGTTAAGGATAGAGGAGGGAGACGTGCTAAGACTGCTTTTGGGGTACATTATGGTCATAAATTTGTGTGATGACATTTGAATAGACTAATGCTCCAGCAACATTCATAAACTTGATGAATAAAATGTTTAAATCATTTCTTGATAATTTTGTGGTTATATTCATTGATAACATCTTGGTGTATTCTAAGATTAAGGAAGAGCATGTGAAACATTTAGAAATTGTGTTGAAGATTTTGATGAAAGAGAGATTGTATGCTATAATTTTCTAAATGTGAATTTTGGCTGAATAAGATAACTTTCTTAGGGCATGTAATATCTGGAAATGGCATAACAGTTGATCTACAAAAGGTGGAGGCAATGTTAAGTTGGGAGAGACCAACTAATGTGACTGATATTAGAATCTTCTTGGGGATAACTGGTTATTATATATTCTTTCAAGAATTTTCTATTATTGTAGTAATATTGACTAGACTGACTAGGAAAGAGGTGATATTTGTATGGTGTGGGAAGTGTGAAAAAAATTTCAGATTTCTAAAGGAGAAATGGACTACAACTCCAGTATTGGTGCTTCCTTCTAGTGATGAAGGATTTGTAGTGTATAGTGATGCGTTGCATCATTGGATGGGATGTGTGTTGATGTAACATGGAAAAGCTATAGCCTATACTTCTAGGCAATTGAAGAATCATGACAAAAATTACCTCACCCATAGCTTAGAGTTGGCTGTCATAGTGTTTACTTCAAAGATTGGAGACATCATCTGTATGGAGCCACTTGTGAGATATTTATTGATCATAAGAGTTTGACATATTTACCTACCCAGAGAGAGTTGAATTTGAGTAAAAAATGGTGGATGGAGTTTATTAGTAACTATGATTGTACAATTCACTATCATCTAGAAAAGGCGAAGGTGGTAGCTGATGCATTTGAGTAGAAAATCTACAAGAAGATTGTATGCTATTGAAAATCTTGATGTGTAATTGATGATAGGTTAAGAGAGATAAGAATGAAGTCGAATATCAGTGATACAGGATCATTGTTAACAAATATGGTTGTACAGTTATCCATAGTAAAATGCTTATTAGAAATGCAAGTAGAGATAGAAAAGATTTAGCATTGAGTGCTTACTAGAAAGCAACATGGGCTCAAAATTTGAAATGAGGGTATTTTGGTATTGCAATATAGGAGTTGTGTTCCCAATGATGCGGAGTTGATAAAGAAGATATTGAGAGAGGTACATGATGATTTATATTCGATGCACCCAAGTAACAATAAGATGTATAGAGGGTTGAGACAGAATTACTGGTGGTCAGGGTTGATGAGGGATGTAGCTGAATATATTTCTAGATGTTTGGTTTTTCAGTAAATAAAGTTAGAGAATAAACATCTGGGAGGCCTACTACAGCCTCTTCCTGTGCTTGAATAACCATAAAAAAAAATGTTAGTATGGATTTTGTTTCTGGATTTTCCTATACTGAGAGAGTTCACGATACAGTGCAAGTGATAGTAGATAGATTTTTTTAAGTCATTCCAATTTCTTCCAATTAAAACTAATTGGAATCCTAAAAAGTTGGTTGAACTGTATGTAGTTGAGATTATGATGTGGTATGGAGTACTATTGAGCATAGTGTCATTTA
This sequence comes from Bretschneidera sinensis, assembly GCA_023935145.1. NCBI lineage: Eukaryota > Viridiplantae > Streptophyta > Magnoliopsida > Brassicales > Akaniaceae > Bretschneidera > Bretschneidera sinensis. The sequence continues at coordinate 90,667,581 of CM043700.1, forward strand.
GAGATGTTAGATTTACATCTTTGTTTTGGAAAAGCTTTCAGAAAACCATGTGTACACAGTTGCAGTTTATTACAACTTTTCATCCTCAAATAGTTCAGTAGACAGAAATGATTATTAAAGTACTAGAAGATATGTTAAGGGCAAATGTGATTAGCTTCTTAGTAAGTTGGGCTGTTTACTTGCCCCTGATCGAATTTGCTTATATTAATCAGTATCAAACTAGTATTGGGATGACATCATTTGAGGCCTTATATGGTAGAAGGTGTAGAAATCTAGTATGTTGGGAAGAAATTGGAGAGAGAAATATATTTGGTCCATAAATTATTGAGTTAACAACTGAGAGGATCAAACTGGTTAGAGAGAACCATAAAGTAGCACAAAGTAGACCGAATAGCTATGCTGATAATAGGAGAAGACCTCTCAAGTTTCAAATTGGTAGTTGGGTGTATTTAAAAATATCTTCATGAAAAGGTGTACTAAGATTTAAATAGGAAAAGAAAGTGGAGTCTGAAGTATACGGGACCCTATGAGGTTGTTGAGAAAGTTGGGCTAGTCATGTATAACCTGGAATTGCCTCGAACGTTGAAGTATTTACACAATATGTTTCATGTTTCACTTTTGATAAAATGTTTACATGATGAATCTTATAATATTTCGAACCAAGTTGTTGAAATTAAGGAAGGTTTGACTTTTATACAAGTACTAATGAGAAATTTAGACAGAAAAAAACAAGTCTTATGTAATAAATTAATTCCATGAATTCAAGTTCCGTGACAGAATAAATATATTGAAGAGATTACGTGAGAGCACGAGGCAATTATGAAGAAATATTATTCGCAATTGTTTCTTGAGTTAAGTAAGGAAATTTCGGGGACGAAATTTTTTTAAGGTGGGTAGAATTGTAATACCCGTGTTCCTAAAGTATGAGTAAAGAAGTAATTTGATAAATATGATATAGAATTAAAAGAAAATAATATATACGTGAAATGTTTATTATTTGAATAAAATAATTCTTTTGAAGAAAAAAAACGTGGACAACACCTGGAGTCCAGGTGTTGCCCAGGTAACATTCAAGTAATGCATGTTACCCAACAAGGCTTAACAAAGCAGTGGCTATATGTGTGTGTGTGTGTATATATATATAATAATTTTTGTTTTATTTTTTTTCTTACCAAATCTGTTTGGTTTTCTTCCTTCTTCAATACAAATTACTCTCTTTCTTTAAACACTTGGGGACTAAATAAACAGTTGAAAGAGTAAAATTTTAAAGGAGTTTACGGGAGAATTTTACAGAGAATCACAGAAAGCTCTCAGAAAAATAAAAGTAATAACATGAATTTTATTTTTTAAAATTTAACAAACATGAAATTTCTCGGAACTCAATGTGGGAATTTTTAAAAGGTATGAATTCTGGAAGAATTGACGAATAAATTAAAATTTTTAATATAAATATTATGTCACGTGTTGACAAGCAACAATCGGGTAAAATTGCTGAGAAGAGCAGAAAAGACAAGGAAGTGATCCACATGTAGTTTTAAGTATTAGATGGTGAGTTTGATTTACTTTAAGTGATCAAGATAAATATGAAATATATAGTGATAGTATTTGAATAAATCATTAACTTATGATTTGGTGATAGATGAAAGTTGGTTGATAGGTATGATAGGAATAGTGGATGTGCAGAGAATTATTTTATGAGAAATAATATTATTGGAATAATGAGTCGATTTAATAATAAAGGTGATAAGTGAAATTCTTGACGAGCTATGGTTGATGAATTGATATGATTTATGAAGAGAGGAATTTAGTGGATTTTTTTAATAATAATTTGAGAATAATCAGGATAGCTAATTTAAGTGTTTAAATTCATGCTTGTTTCTATATTATTGTTCATATGCATATTTCATATCATTATTCATATCCGTATGCATGAAATAAAAGAATCGGGAAGGCAGCCGGTCTAAACTAAAATAAAAGAACCGGGAAGGTAGCCGGTCTAAACGAAAATAAATGAACCGGGTGGGCAGTTGGTCTAAATGAAAACCGTGACAACCAATATATGCTGGAAATAAAAGAACCGGTAGGACAGACGATCTAAAAAAGAACCAAGAAGACAACCGGTCTAAATGAGAATGATAGAATCGGGAAGGCAACCGATCTAAGATAAAAACATGTCGATATAAGGGAAGACATTCCCAATAATAATAACATTTAAATTCATGCCTTGCGTTTGCTTAAATATTAATTGTTATTACTTGGGTTGCTAAAGTGCTATTCATGATTGTAAATTTATTGATAAATGAATGAGTCATACAGAGAGACAATTATGCTGAGAAGAAATATGAAAATATGAAATGATGAGAATTATCTGAGTGATAGATTATATGTTGTGAACCTCATAACAAGGTAATTATGAGATAGAATTGATAGTCTCAAGATGATGATTAACTATATGAGAAGAAGAGATTTATATAGGATGGGGATTTGATATGAGTAGTGATAATAGAATGTTATTATCAAAATATATGGGATATAGATGAATGAATATTGGAAGACTAATTATACAAATTGAATACTTCTAGTAAGTTTAATTCACCGAGCTTGTGAAGCTCACTCCTCATTGTACAATGATTTCAGGTAGCAGTCAGGACAGATAGTTTAGTGAGTTAAGAATCAGATGAAGTCATTATCTGTAAGCCACGTGGTTCAAATCCTCAAACTAATGTAAAGAAAAAAAAATATTTGTAAATATTCATGCATATTATGTTGTATAAAATTTTTAAGTTGATATCTGAATAATGTATCTCCCCTGTTAAGGCTTGAGGATTGATGTAAACAACTGCAGTTGCATTATTTTTATTGTTGCATATATGTGTCATGCTGAGATTTCAAAAAGTGACGATAATGTCTCAGCGGTGGCCAACCCGAGATGGGTCGTTACAATCAATCCCTATATCCTTTGTCATAACCCATCAAATTTCATCAAGGTTCAAAATGCACAGTCCGCAACTCACTCCCTTTGACAACAGTAAAGTAAAAGGAGCTAACTTAGGATACATTCAGCTTCTCTCAAAAGTTTACAAACCACCCCAAGAACACCTCACCAATCAGGGGAAGAAGCTCGACCAAAGAACAACCTCATAGATCTTCTTCAATGGTCTCAAAGCTTTAGGATTTAGTCACCACTTGCCTAGTGAGTTCCTTGGCAACTCTCTTCACCTAGGTAGGTAAAACTATAGTAGCCGATGCAAACTGAACCTTGTAAGGAAGAAAATTGGAAGACAAAGACTTAAGTCACTCGATTCCAAATATTTATGACCTACTTAAGAAAGGTAAAAGAAGAGGCAACCAAATCGAATTCAATCTGTTTAAAGGCCATGTATCCCAAAAACATAATGACTAAGCCAAACTGCCAACTTGAGCAGAAATCAAAGTCATGTACTCAAGGTAAAATTTGTGTGAGAATCCTCATCTCAATATGCTTTAGATATATAATCTTGAGGAATTGAAGAAAGAATCTAAAACTCCACTTGAAGCAAGCCTCCATTCGATTACTACATTAGCTAAAGTAGAAAATTAGAACACGAAGTCTTAACACTTGTAAAAGTGAAAAATATTTACAAAAGAGACCTTTAGGCCAAAAGTATAGGGAAAAAAGAGAAAAGTTAAATCCTATCTTGATATTGCAGCTCCTCCTCCTAAGTTTTTTTAGACACGTCGCCTTCAGCCTCTTTAGCAACCCATGCTACTTTGGCTGCCTCTTGGCACCCTCCGTCGTACTTGTGTCGAAGCCCTCAGCATAATACTATAAGACTTCTTTCAGAATGTCTACCTTACAGCCTTTAGAGTTGTGGTACTTCTCCACAACATACGCCTTAGCTTGGGCCAGCTGGGATCTCAGCTCCCTCTCAACGCCTTGAAGTTGAGTCATCTCAACCCCGAGATGGGTCTAAACCTTATAAAGCCTAGCAATCTCATATCTGAGCTGACTTCTGATATCTTAAAGTCTCGCTACCTGAGTCTTTAAGAGTTCCATTTCTTTCGCAGTAGACGGATTGTTTGCATTGGCAGCAGCCAAAGAAGTTCGCAATTTCTCATTCTTAAGTTATAGATCATTAATCTGGCTAAAGAGGGCATCCCTTTGTATTATACCCTTCTCCAATCATCTTGAATGATCCTCATCACTCTACCAAAGTCCAACAATGGTGTTATCCATAGACTAGATGGAGTGGCTCAAGAAGTGGGCATGCATGCGAACCTACTTAAAGAGCAACTTAGTCGAAAAATTCAAGAAAAAAAATGTAGAAGACAACAGTTTCAGAAAGAATCTCACCTTGTAGTAGTGGTCTAAGTGTTGACCATCAGTAGATGAGGAGTCAATTCCCTCATTCAATCAGCTTCAGTAGTTGATGAATAATACTCATGTTGTCGAAAGCCGAGTTCGAGCGCTTTATGTTACAGTTTAAACGATAAGTCTTGAACTTCGAGCTGGCAGTAAGAGTGGAGATCTCAAAAGCAAAAGTAAAACCCTCGAGAATAGGAACGGAGTTCTCAAGGGCACTAGGAGAGTCTCGAAAAACGAGAGTGGAGTTCTTAAGAGTAATAAAAATGAGCTAAGAGGCACGACAACAAGAGCAACCCTCGAAGAGGGAGCCTTCTCATCATCGACCTCCACATCAACCTTTTGAAGAACCTTATCTTCAGCTTCCCAACTTGGATTCTCAATCATCCACCTCCCATGTAACGACCCATCCCGAGTTGGCCACCCCGGTGTCATCACGTTTTAAAATCCCAGCACGACACATATATGCAACAATATAAAAATATACATCGACCATCAACCCTCAACAGGGGAGTTACATTATTAATATCTCATTTGAAATAATATATACAACATATTATGTACGAATATCTACAAAAAAAATTCCCATTAGTCTGAGGATGTGGACCATGAGACTTACAGATAACAACTCAGTCTGAATCTCAGCTCACAAATTTATCTATTCCGCTTGCTACTTGAAATTATTTAACAATGAGAAGTGAGCTTCACAAGCTCAGTGAATTAATTTTGCTAAAAGTACTCCATTTGTATACTTCTAGTTATATTCATTCATTGTTAAATCAACATAATTAACCATTATCTCTTCTCATATTCTGATTGAATAATTCATCAAATTTTCTTAATAAATAAATTATCAAACTATCCTCTTTTAATACATATATCTCATATATTTTATCAATCTAATATTTTCCATTTAATATCATCATAAAGTTTACATCATACAAAAAATTAATAATATAATTCTTTATTATGACATCCTTTCTATTTACCTGTCACCAAAATTGTCTCATTATGAGACTTAGCTATCTATTAATCATTTAATAATCAAAATTGATTCTTTAGCATCTCATTTCTTTCTCATTAGATCATTTCATATTATTATCTGGGAATGTCTTCCCACATGTCGACATGTTTCAGCTAGATCAGCTACCTTCCTAATCTTCCCTTTTATGCATATGAGCAATAACATGCAAGCAAACATACATTAAAACATTCAATTCAACTATCTAACTCTTTCTCAAAATTATTATTTTTATCATATTTATTAAATTATCTCCTCACATATCATATCAATTTTTAATCATATTTTCAGAAATTTCATATAACTTCTCAGCATATTTTTCATTAATCCATCCTTTTAAAAATATAAATTCTTATATAATTAATATTCAGCATACTATTTAATCCCTAATCAGTAAATAAATCAATTATCATACATAACAGAACATATATCATTCAATAATTATAATTCAACAATTTATTCAAATATTATAAATTCATATTTTTATTGGTATCGATTACTAAAAGTAAATCTAACTTACTACATAACATTTAAAGCTACATGTGGATCACCTCTTTCTCTTTCTTGCTCATTTCAATAATTTTTTGATATTGCTGATCACCAACACCTAATCATAAACTTTCATAAATCTTACTATTTCATAACTTAACTCAAATAATATAATTATTTAGTTATGAGTCTTATTGAAAATTTACCTCAAATATGATGAAATCTTACTATTATAATTGGTTGACTGTAACTATCTCTAATATTGGAGAAATTTTCTTTATAACTTTTTGTTAAGAAAATTGAATTGAAGAAAGAAAGAAACCAAACGAAATTTGGAGGAAATAAAGTCTTTGAGCTTTCAAAGACTTATAAACTCCAAAGTTTTTTTTTCTCACCGCTCACGTGAAGTCTATAATTTTTTTTTGATTTTTTGATTTTTTAAATACAATTTACATATTCGCTATCGGTTATTTACAATTCTACTATCATTTAAAATTTACTGTTTTGCCATTATATATTTACTATTTTGCCATTTACTCTTTAAAAATCAATTTTTCATCTTTTCTTCTTTCCAAAATTTTTTATAAATATTATAGAGAAATATAAAAATTTATATTTTTTCCAAATTTTTTAAATTATTTTCATCAACTTCCGTCAATATTTTTCTTCGAAATTCTTTCATTTTAACTCCAAATGTCAAAAAATTTCAGTACTTTTTTCTTTAAAAATTTCTAACTCTTTCAACAAAATTTTCAATATTTTCTTTCAAATCAATACTGAATCTTTCATTAATGAATTATTTAATTCAATATAATATATGTAAAATTACTTCTTTACCATTATTTTATGAACACAAGTACTAAATCCCAACAGCAAGAACCTTAGCTTACTACACCTCGGTTCGTTGAACCTTGGTTTGTTGCACCTCGACTAGATGCACTATAGTCTGCTCAGGCTTAGACCGCCTTACTTTAACATGATGAGAGGAAGGTCCCTTAGTCCTAAATTTTTTCCTCCCAGCTTGGTCAAAAGAAGAAGGATTAGAAGCCTTGGCCCTTCTCTACTCCTGGGCCATCTTAGCGACTTCGACTGGGTTAAACATAACACCTTTTACAAAGAAAAAGTTCAGATTAAAAGAAATCAAGGAAATCAGAAGAAACAATGAAAGGAAAATAAAAAGAACAAAAATGACTCTCCACTACCATCAGGAGACCTAGGGGATTGCAAACTAAGTTGGTGGTCCCTCAACAATGGTTCATTAGTGAGAACCTTTTTCAGACATCCCAAACAGTGCACCACTCCTCTTCACTCAAAGATGAAGGCTCTTTTTGATCAAGTGTGTCTGCAGAGTTCTACTTGAGTAGAACATGATGATATTTTGGCCCCTTCATGAAAAAGTATTTTTCTTTCGAACATTTAATCGAGGAATGAGTGTCCAAAATCTTTCTCCTAATCCTTGGGTAAAAGTTGAACCACCCATTATCAGCATGCTTCTTTAGGGTATAAATTCACTTAAACATCTACACCTTGCGCTTCCCACACCCCATATTGAACCCAAGTACCTCCTTATGGCCATCACGAACCCCACGACGCACCTCAGCCTGTTCGACGAAAGCTGGGTAGGGCAGATCCCATAATTATTTATTATCTCCCTAACATTGTGGTCGACAGGGAACCTCAACCCCACTTTTAAATGATTGAGGTAGCAGCAAAAAGAGTACAAATCCTCGTCTCTGGAAGGTGCACAAGCCTTTTTTTCATGCTTTGAACAACTCTCCACTGAGAAGGAGGAGAACCTAGTAGGTATAGATTCAAAGTCAAACTTCGATATCTAGCTAGGAATACCCCTAACCTAGAAAACTCCATCGATAGAAAAAACTATAATCTCCCGAGAAAACTACTATCCTCTCTCAAAACTGATCCCTCTTCTCTCAATTCTCGCTTTCTTAGATCTACCAACCCTAGAGGCAGACATAGTGTGAATTGTAAAGAGGATGAAAAAAGCTTACTAAATAATGAGAAGAAAAAGACCATAAAAACTTAAGAATGCTCAAAGAAACCCAAAAGAATAAGAAGACTCATGGAGAACTCTAAAGAAATTTTAAAAGTCGGCGCTGTGAAAACTGGAAGACAAACAAAGTGAAGGAAATAAAAAGAATGAAAAGCAAAAGGTCCCTTAAATAGACCTTACCAAGTGAGTCTTTTCTTAGACACTTGGTTTATACACCCCTTACACTGACATGACCAAAAATGCTTCAGGTAGTTGAAGCATTCACTCATCATTAATGTGACAACTCATAGGGATGCCTTGGGAGAATGAAACGTCTTGTCATGACACGTGGGCTTAAAAGCATCAACTAAATCCTTCTTATAGGCCCGAAAAGCCCAAGCCTAGAATTGGAGATATATACAAAAGTCCAACTCACACGAAACTAAGGCCCACGCAGCTGCGTAATTCCATTTAAGCCTAACTAAGTCGAAAACTAAGACTTTAAACCCAAAAATTCTTACCTCTTCAAAAGATTAAATACAATTAACAATTTCTGTTGGTATGGAACTAAGTGCTTTTGAAGCCATACAATTTCACTCTGGTCAATAGGAATTATGAGTTCAGGTAACATCCTTCATTCGCAAAGATTGACTCTAGTCAACAATTCCTCCTGACATGAAACTAAACGCTTCCAAAGTCATATAATTCTACTCGGATTAATAGGGATTACGACTCTAGTCAACATCAATTATTTTCAGAGATTGACTACAATCAATAATCCCTCCCGACGTGGAACTAAGCACTTCTGAAGCCATACAGTTTTACTTCGATCAATAGGGATTACGACTCCAGTTGACATCCATCATTCTCAGAGATTGACTACAGTCAATAATTCCTTCTGACGTGGAACTAAGCGCAACTGAAGCTATACAGTTCCACTCCAGTCAATAGAGATTATGACTCTAGTCGACATCCATCATTCTCAAATATTGACTACAATAAAAAATCCCTCCCGATGTGGAACTAAGTTATTCCAAATCCATATAGTTTCACTCTAGTCAATAAGGATTACGACTCCAATTGACATCTATCATTCTTAGAGATTGACTACAGTCAACAATTCCTCCAGATATTGAACTAAACGCTTCTAAAGCTATACAGTTTCACTCCGATTAATAGGGATTATGACTCCAGTCGACATATTTCATTCTTATAGATTGACTACAATCTTGTTGGAATTTTTCTAAGAATTAAACGGTTGGAAGAAGAGGCTTCCGCAGCATTTGGCGTCGCAGCATAAGGAGTGTGTGCCGCGGCCTTTAACAAAGGAGGAAGTTCTTCCCCTAGGTGTGCGCCGCGGCACAAGGTGGTGTATGCCGCGGTGCTTAGCAACTGGAGGTTTCTACCCTAGTGTGCGTCGTGGCCTACCCTATTCTGGGCTGCGACGCCAGGCACACCTGATGCCTGATTCCAACACTCTTCAGCTGGTGCATGAGACATGATTAAAACGCACAGGATCACTTAGACTCTTAGAGAGCCATGAGTCTTTAGTTCTTGAGATCTAAAGGTTGAGATTGGCTTCAAGAGTGGTTGAGGTAGTTAGTGCTCTATATAAAGGGTCACCTATGAGCATTAACAACAAGCATGACACAAGAGTGCAAAGACACAGGTGTCAAGAGAGAAGAAACACAAGAAAGGGTCTCATTCCAAGAGTGGCTGGTGTTGAGAGAGACAGACTTTCAAATCTTTCGAGATGTTTCTAATGAGAGAGAGTAGTCAAGATTAGGGATTCAAGGGCTTTATAATTGGAATTTTCTTGGGGAAAATTCCAGGGAAACACTCAGTTCTTATCACTTTCTTTTCTCTTCTTTCATTCTTTAAGAACAAGAGGGTTCTTAAAGGGGTGTTGCTATAATTGTAGGAACTACATTGATTTAGTACAGAGAGCTCGGAGGAGCTCACGGGGACGTAGGTAAATTGTCGAACCTCGATAACAATTACTTGTGTTTTCTCTTTTATGGTTTGATTCTTATTTTAGTATAAATCATTCTGGATTTGAGGGTTTGGAAAGATCACAACCTGGGATTCTTGCAAAGGTGATTTTCCAACAGTGGTATCAGAGCTGTGGTTCTAGCAACAAGTTGTATCAGAGCTAGAACAGCGGGTATCGGAGCAAGGCTTCAAGAATCAAAAGAAACTTCTTGGGTGATTCAAGAACGGTGCTGGGATCAAGATCTGATCGGGTTCTTAAGGGATTCAAGAACGGTGCTGGTATTAAGATTTGATCTAGTTCTTGAGATTTAGAAGTTTGAGAGAAGACGGTTGGAAAGCAATTGTGGGTGTTGCATAAATCTTGGGATTTTTTTCCGCAAGATGGGTTCAAACTTCATTGTTGAGAAGTTTGATGGAAATGGAGACTTTGCTCTTTGGAAGTAGAAAATCAAGGTGGTTTTTATGCAATAAAAGGTGGACTTGGCTATTGGAGGAGATGATGATTTTCCAGCAAGTATCACGGAGCTCCAACGGAATGAGATGAAGAAGATGGTGTATAGCACCATCTTTCTGCACATGTTGGATAGTGTGACAAGGGAGTGTGGAGACTCAGAAGATCCAGCTGTCGTTTGGAAGAAACTAGATGAGTTATTTCTTACCAAGACTCTCTCTAATAAAATTTATCTTCTGAAATAAATCTTTGTTTTTAAAATGAATCCTAATAAAGAGTTACAAGATAATCTTGATATTTTTAATAAACTAGTTCAAGATTTGACTAGTTGTAGTATAACATTCCTGGATGAACAATTGACTGTTATTTTTTTGAATTCTCTTCTCGATTGATTTGAAAGCTTGATTAATGCTATTGAATATGGAAGAGATACACTAACTAAAGAAATTGTGATTAATGCTCTAAAGACTCATGATTTCAAAGCTAAGATGAGGGAAGGATCAAGTGGAGAAGGGTTGTTCGTTAGAGGAAGGCCAGCAACTCAGAATGGCAGTAACTTCTATGGCAATTACCAGGACAAATCAAAGGGTAGAGGTCAAGGCCATGGAAGATCGCATTCCAAACCGAAGTTTGGAGGGAAACGATGTTATTACTGCAATAAAGAGGGTCATTTCAAGAAAGATTGCAAGAAGATGATGAGGGATGAGAAAGGAAGAAGCCATACCAACAATGGAGAGGCTTCGGTTACCAAGGGAGAACAGCAAGATGATGATGTTCTTGTTGTGTGCTCAAATGTGAGCAAGAGGCAAGGCAGCGAGAAATGGATCTTGGATTCCGAGCGCACTTATCATATGTGTGCTCATTGGGATTGGTTCAAGAATTTCAAGGAAACCATTGATGGAAATGTTTTCTTGGGGAACGATACTTCTTGCCAAGTGAGAGGGATATGAGATATCCAATTGAGGATGTTTGATGGAATTACAAGGCTATTGCGGAATATTAGATATCATCAGAATTTGAGAAGAAATTTGATCTCATTGGGGCAGCTAGATTCTATAGGGTACACATACAAAGCAGAGGGAGAAAATATCAAGGTAATCAAGGGATCTTTAATAGTGATCAAAGCAGCAATAAAAGACGGTCTCTATGAGATGATTGGAGAGACGAACATCAGGAATCAAGCAGCAAGCTTGTTGGCTAAGATGGATAAGGCAATTCTTTGGTACAATCGCTTGGGACAGATGAGTGAAAAGGGGCTGCAAGTTCTCAGCAAGAATGGTTTACTTGATGGTGACAAGGTAAAGAAACTTTATTTCTACGAGAGTTGCATTCTTAGGCAGCAACATCAGGTCAGCTTCAACATTGGAGTGCACAAGTTTAAATGAATTCTTGACTACATTCATGCTGATCTTTGGGGACCAATAAGAACACCAAATCTTTACTTTCTTTCTTTAATTGATGATTATTCTAGAAAGGTTTGGCTTTATTTGTTTAAAATAAATCAGATGCTTTAAATAAGTTTTTGATGTGGAAAATGTTTTTGGAAACTCAAACGGGTAAGGTAGTTAAGGTTTTTAGAACCGATAATGCCTTAGAATTTTGCAATTAGGATTTTGACAAATTTTGTGAGTTAAATGGGATTCTAATACATAGAACGGTTGTGAAAATCCCTCAGCAAAATAGAGTTGCTAAGAAGATGAATAGGACCCTTATGGAAAAGGTTAGGTGCATGTTAATTGGTTCCGGGTTACCAAAATGTTTTTGGGGGGATGCTGTGTCTACTGCTGCGTATTTAGTTAATAGATCACCCTCTAGAGCTTTGGATCTTAAGACTCCTAAGGAGATGTGGAGTGGTGAACCCTCTGAGTTAAGCAATCTTAGGACTTTTGGGTGTGCTGTGTATGCACATCAAAAGGATGATAAACTTAGCCCAAGATCTATAAAGTGTATGTTTCTAGGATATGGTGAAGGGGTTAAGGGGTATAGGTTGTGGTCCTTAGAGCAAAAAGGAAATAAACTCATAATAAGTAAGGATGTCATTTTTAATAAGCATTTATTTCCCTATTTGGAGAAAACTAACCCTGCAAGGGATAGTGAGCAAAACTGTCCGGTTTATATGGAGCATATCATCAAAGAAAATTCAGTTCAGGTAAAGCAAGGAAGGCAAGAGGGTTCGGACCAAGTAGAGCCTATTGATGTAGGCCAAGCTCAAGAAACTTAAGAGGAGACTAACCTAGAAGGGGATGATGCAGCAAATCAGAATGATTATAAGCTCACAAGGGACCGGGAAAGGAAGCTAGTCAGACTACCTTTGAGATATGGTTTTGCGGATGCTAATATAGCAGCTCCTTATTTAGAAGGAGGGAGTGAACCAGAAACTTACATTGTTGCCATGGGATGTAAAGATTCGTCAAGATGGAAGCTAGCCATGGAGGATGAGATGCATTCTTTGAGGAAGAACAATTCTTGGGAATTGGTGCCCAAACCAGAAAAATAGAGAGTTGTGGATTGTAAGTGGATTTACAAGATCAAAGAAGGGAACACTCCAGTGGATAAAGTCTGTTACAAGGCTAGACTAGTGGTGAAGGGGTTTACACAAAGAGAAGGCATAGATTTCAGAGAAATTTTCTCCCCAGTTGTGCACAAGGTGGGGGAAATGGTGATTATCCTCATCTATGTTGATGATATGCTGTTGGTTGGTAACAACAGGGAGAGGATAGAAAGGTTGAAGTCTCAACTCAGTTCAGAGTTTGAGATAAAGGATCTTGGTCATGCACAAAAGATCCTTGGGATGAGTATAATCCAGGAAAGGGAGAGAAACAAGTTGAAGGTTTCTTAATCTTCCTACATAGAAAAGATGATATCTAAGTTTTCTATGGAAGATAGTGAACTAGTGAAGATTCCTCTTACTGGTCATTTCAAGTTCTCCAGCAATCAATGTCCGAGATCAGATGCGGAGAAGAAGGAAATGGAAAATGTCTCTTACTCTAGTGAGGTTAGATCAGTCATGTTCATGATGGTAAGCACTAGACCCGACATTGCTCATATAATAAGTGTTCTTAACAGGTTTATGAGTAATCCCAGAAAGAAGCATTGCCTTGGGATGAAGTGGTTGCTGAGGTATTTGAAGGGAAGCTCAGTTGTGGGCCTTGTTTACGAGAAGAGAGGTAAGTCCATCTGTTTGGAAGGTTATGTTGATTCGGACTACAGAGCAGATCGGGATAAGAGAAGATCGATTACCTCATACTTCTTCAACTTAAATGGATGTTGTATAAGTTGGAAGGCTCAGTTGCAGCCGGTGGTAGCACTCTTAACAACCGAGGTAGAGTACATAGCAGTAACGGAAGCTATAAAGGAGGCTATGTGGTGCAAAGGATTGTTGGAAGAGTTGAAGGTCCTAAAAGAATAGGTGGTGGTGTATTCGGATAGCCAAAGTGCGTTGTGTTTGTGTAAGAATCCGGTACCATGAGAGGACAAAACATATGAATGTTCGGTATCATTTCATTTGGGAAAATGTTACAGAAGGATGCATTTATGTGGAAAAAATGGTCACGGAAGAAAATGCTGCAGATTTAGGCACTAAAGTTCTACCTCTAAGCAAGTTCAATCATTGCCTTGGACTTCTTAGGATTAGAGTCGGATGATATGGTTACTTATGTTAAGTTTGGATCCTAAGTTCTCTACACAATGGGTTCGGGTTTAATTACTTAGACAAAGGTAGAGAGTATTGGAATTTGTCTAAGAATTAAATGGTTGGAAGAAGAGGCTTCAGTAGCCTTTAGCGCCGCAGTACAAGGAGTGTGCGTTGTGGCCTCCAGCAAAAGAGGAAATTCTTTACCCAGGTGTGCTCCGCGGAGCCCAGCAGCTAGAGGTTTCTACTCTAGTGTGCACCGTGGCCTGCCCTGTTCTGGGTCGCGGCGCCAGGCACACCTGATGCCTGATTCCAACACTCTTCAGCTGGTGTGTGGGACATGATTAAAACGCACAGAATCACTTAGACTCTTAGAAAGCCATGAATCTTTGGTTCTTGAGATCTAAGGGTTAAGATTGGCTTCAAGATTGGTTGAGGTGGTTAGTGCTGTATATAAAGGGTCACCTAGGAGCATTAACAACAAGCATGACACGAGTGCAAGGACACAAGTCTCAAGAGAGAAGAAACACAAGAAGGAATCTCATTCCTAGAGTGGCTGGTGTTGAAAGAGATAGACTCTTAAATCTTTAGAGGTGTTTCTAGTGAGAGAGAGTAGTCAAGATTGAGGATTCAAGGGCTTTGTGATTGGAATTTTCTTGGGGAAAATTCCAGGGAAACACTCAGTTCTTATCACTTTCTTTTCTCTTATTTCATTCTTCAAGAACAAGATGGTTCTTGAAGCGGTGTTGCTGTAATTGTAAGAACTATATTGATTTAGAGCAGAGAGCTCGGAGGAGCTCACAATGACGTAGGCAAATTGTCGAACCTCGATAACAATTGCTTGTGTTTTCTTTTTTATGGTTTGATTCTTGTTTTAGTATAAATCATTCTGGATTTGGGGGTTTGGAAAGATCACAACCTGGGATTCTTACAAAGGTGATTTTCCAATAAATCTACAAATCCTCTCAATGTAGAACTAAGTGCTTCTAAAGCTATATAGCTCACTCTGGTCAAAAGAGATTATGATTCCAGTCAACACAACCATGTAAGGAGATTCAAGGCTCGCATCCTATAATATAGTGGAACAGTGACTTCAGTTATACGATTCCCGTCAAAGTAGAACTATGGCCTCTAAGCCTTAAAACTCACTCAAGTAGAAAAGGAATTAATGCTTCAATCACATTTCTATTAATATGGAATCAAGGCCTTGGCTGTATGAAGCTCCCAAAAGAAGAGACCATGTTAAGCAATACTAATGCAGCTTAAAAAGAATTTAAAGCTCGCGTCCTACAATTCTTTCCTAAGTGGAACAATGACTTTAGTTATACTATTCCCGTTGAAGTAGAAATACGACTCTTGAACCTTCACAATTCACTCAAGAAGAATAGGAATTATGGCTCTAATCACATTTCCAAAATAATAGAATCTAGGTCCCGAATTGACAAATCCTTCAAAACCCAGCTACAATTAGCAAAACCCCTCATAATGTGAGAGTAAAAGCCTTGAAAGCTCTGAAATCTTCAGCTTGATCCAAATAGAAAACAAGTTTCAGCCACGTAACTCTTACTATAAGAACTCTATGGCTCAAGCAATATAGGTAAGGTAACAAATCAGACTTACTCCCTTAGAAATCTCTTCAGATTCTTATAGGGAGTGGGGGCATATGATGTGACTAAAAAGTACCTGGTAAAATAAAAACCAACATGTGGACTAGGTAATAACCTACCCGACTGTGATGATGGGCATGTCATTCCATACCCTGAAACTCTGACCTTGACATGAGAACTCGTAAAGAGAGGTTACTTCTCTCAAGCAGAAGTCTTTTCACAATAGGGAAAGGTCATTCCTAGTATAAATCAAAGTATAGGGGCCACGACCTAGTTATATCTCATTTTGAAACTCCAAGTAAAGGCTCATCAACGACTATATAAAGAAGCTCATGCCTTCAGAGGAAAATGAGAGGGGAAAAGGAACACAAAGAGACTACAAGGACACATACGCTAACTCAGATAAACAAAGAGAAGAAAAACCAAGTATAGGGAGAAAACATACGAGGAATAAGGAGAATTATCCCGATTCTATCCTCTTTCCATTAACCCCCCTTTTACATTGGTATCATTTCAAATCTCCTATTTAGCTCTTTTCAAAGACATCTATTGACTTAAGCATCAGAGGGTTCTCTCCATAGCAAAATGCTTCGAGAGATTTCTTTTGCAGCTATCTATACATATCAAGCATACGAGGAACCAACCCTCATCGAAGTTCTTTCATCTAGCCTGTCCTTGAACAATACCCCATTGAAGGCCACGAAAGACCAATCTCCTTTCATCACCTTTTTTGGCATCAACACATACAAACAACAAAGAATTTAAATCTCAATTAGAGAATGTAGAACACATTCTTTATGCGACATCACCAACAATGTCACTTTAACAACTCTAAACTAGCCACTATTTTCACCACTAACGTTTATACGATGTTAGTGTGTTATTGAAATACCAGTTAAGCTGAAGATGGTATATCTAATAATTAACCTAAAATCGAGGGATATATATGGCAATTCAATCACTTTAAAATACAAGAATGCCCTTAAAAGAAGTAGAGTTTCATAATTTGAGGATAGAGGTGATAATAGGCTCGTGGTTCGAAAGCCCGATTATGCTTGACTCTTAAATTCTACAGGCTTGGATATAAAAATAAGCTCGAATTTTTTTTTGGGTCGGGTTTAAGATTATGTGATATATCTTAAGCTCGACCCAACTCGAATATGATACTTATTATGTTATATTAGATTTTAGTATATATAAAATAATACTTATTAATATAATAAAAAAATAATTAGTATAAATATATAAATTTAAATAATATATAATTGTTTTTTAAAAATAAAATATGTCTCAAAATATATATTTTTAATAACTTTTAATGGTACAAAAAATAAGATAGCCTATTAAAAACAAAGATACCAAATAGATGGGCGAACTTGGTAAATGAAAATAAAACCCGACCCAAAATTGGCCCGAGTTGATGTTGCTCGGGGGTTTAGATCTAAGACTAAGGGCTTGGCTCGAACCTGACCCGATCTGAGGTTTGATCACCTCTATTTGGGATGAGTTTAGGTTTTATTTTTGAATATATCACAGATTTAGGTTTAACCCTGTTGAAATAGCTTAATACGATTATATATTATTATTATTATTTATAATATATAATTTTATACAATTTTAACAAATTTTTTTTTTATAATTCATGTCACTTATGATTTAATTGGGGAACTTATATTGTATTCTCAATCTTGATTATATATTGTCATCGATGATTTAGGATTTGAAATATATACATTTTTATTTTTAAAAAAAGCATTAGACAAAGACAAAATGGGGGGATAAGATATTTTTGGTCCCCAAATTATTGGGTCTATTACAATTGAGTCCCTTATCATTTAATTGTTTCAATCACAATTTTAAATTTTGCAATCATTGCAATGTAGTCCTTTTGGCTAAATATGTTATAAAAATTAATAGAAAAATATTTTTTTATAATTAAAAATAAAATAAAATTTAACAAATCATTTCTATTAGATTATTTTTTTCTCTCATCTCTTCAACCTTTCTCATTCCTCTTTCCTTGCTCTTCGCTACCCCTCCCTGTATCAAATATTTTTCTAGTTAATTCTTTTCATGCGACAAAAGTAAAAGTAAGTCAAACCTATAAGATCTTATCACTATCAACAAGACTAATAAGTAAAATCTCAATTCAAGTCACAACATTGATAATAAATCCTCTATCAACTTCATCACCACACAATGCACCTATCCATTTCTTTCCTAAAATAAAATTCTTTCAACAAACCAAAAGTCCAACTAATCAACCTAAGTTCTAATATCACTTTGTCCACTTCAACCGCATCTAACTCAGCAAATTGGCTCGAAACAAACTCCATACATACACCTTATATCATCAATGGCTACGAAACCCAAATATGCCAATCCACTCAAATCCACCTAACCCATCAAATTGTAACAAAACACAAATAGAACATACATTGGGGCTGTTTGGGTTCAGGTTTAAGAAAGCTTAAATTAACTTGCTTAAATTTGAACCCAAATAGTGCCATAATGGTTCGATACAAACTAGGCATTCTAGCAACTCATGGACATTCATGGTGGAAGATCGTGGGGGGAAAAAGGGTTTACGGTGGCTCACGACTAGGAGCTCATGGGATTTGTGATTCTCAAATGGTGGCACTACTAGTAGCGGACTTGTGGAGCTTAAAGCATTGGTGAGTTTTGTGTGTTGACCTAAGTGGAGGATAAGCACCTTTGACAAAAATCCGAGAACTCAACAATGATGGCACGATAGTGGATTCGCAATGGTGGGGAAAGCTTCCTTCATAGTGGGAAAAAAGAGAAGAAACTACAGATAAGAGAGAGGGAGGAAGATATGCAGAAAATGGAGAATTAAGTAAAAAAAGGATGATTTAGAAGAAAATTAGGTTAAATAAAAATGTCCTTTTACATTGAATATATTTTTGTTTTGATGATTTTATTGGTAATATCATTTTTAGTCAAAAAAAAAGGGTGACATTAAACGATTTATGAAATTCAGTGGTGTTAGGTTTGAGCGCCAAAAGCTATAGTTGATAGTGATATTGAAACTTGAATCACTTAAACCGCACAGCAACACAGGTGTCACGTTTCGACGGGATAATTGCTACTAACACCTGGCCAAACCCCCCCCCCCCCCAACAACTGCACCGTTGGGAATCGAACTCGTGACCTTGGCTTTGATACCAATTGTCAGGATCGAACGCCTACCACTATACCAAAAGCTATAGCTGATAGCGAGAGTGCAACTCAAATCACTTAAACCGTACAATAACACAAGTGCCACGTTTTAACGGGACAATTGATGCCACCACATGGCCAACAAGTGGTAACATTGAAAGGTTTTGAAGGTTGGGGACTTAATTGTAACGGATCTTATAGTTGATGGACCAAAAATTATCTTTTCCCAAAAAAAAAAACGTTTTGGGTCGAATTTGGATTCGATACCCGGTGTAATTCATACCCATATGCTTGTAATCTGGCGGGTGTGGATAACAACGAGTATTGGAGCATTTAACAGAAATGAGCTTGGTTTTTAAGATTAAAAATTTAAATTGTTTTAGGTAGGTTTCAGTCCTTCCGGATAATGGGTTTAATAATCGATTTTGATGATGAGTAGGACAAAATTCACAAGTATCCTTCTTGTTGCCATCCCTATTTAAGTGTTCTCTCTTTATCATTATATGGTGTTTTTTTTAATAGTGAAAGCTTTAATAAAACTCAAGATATCATTAAATTATGACAAGGGAGTTAAAATCATTGGACTAAGCTTACGTCCATTCTCTAAGTGGTGTTGGCTATACATGTGTTTAATCCAATTCAAGAACCTAACATGTTGGAAATCACCTTGACAAGATGCCCAGGTGGTGATCTTCCAAACACCCAAGTCTTGAATGACTTGTAGAAAGAATTTCAGAAATCGAACACAAGAACAGAAAATCAAAGAAAGAAAGAAGACAAGTAATTTGTTGTCGAGGTTCGGCAATGTGCCTATGTCCCCATGAGTTCCTCCGAACTCTCTGCACTATCTCAATGGTTCTTACAAAGTTACAGCAATCCCCTTCAAGAATCCAAGTTCTTGAAGAAACAAGAAGAGAAGGAAGAAGATGAGAACTCAACAATGTTCTCTAATCTAATCTAGACTCTCTCTATCTTATTACAACCAGCCTCACTACAAGAGTCCCTCTTGTGTTTATGTCTCTCTACATAATTCTCTCTTAGTGTTTACAATGATCTCACAATGTCACAAAACTCTCTTGTATGTGTGTTTTTGTATCTTGTATTATCTTATGAAATGAGGCATTGAGAACCCCTTTTATAGCCTCTTAATTCTTGGACATTATTGTGAGTCATTATCCTCCCTTTGATCATGTTCTTCCTTTAATCTCAGCCCTACATCACTCTCTAAGTGATGCTGTGCGTTTTGGTGTGGTGCACACATGATTGGAGAGGTCTTATGCATGCTGGATCATGTGTGCAGCCATGTGCTGTGTGCTGTGGCGCTGAAATGGTGTGCTGCGGTGCTGAGGCAGGGCTGGAAGCATGGCTTGCTGTGTGCTACGGCGCTGGTGCTGTGTGCTGCGGCTTGACCTGATGCTGCAGCCTCCTGATGCTGTGCGCACACCTTCTGCTTGTGTGCTGAAACTTGCACAACAGTGTGCCTGACCTTCCCACGCTCAAAACTTAAGCACACACTTGTGTGCAACCTTTGAACTTGCTAAACTTTCATACTCCACCTTTGGTTTGGATTTTAACCATCCTTGAACCATATTTAGACTTGTTCAAACCTTGACCATGTTTGAACCATGTTTAAACCTTAGACAAAAAACCAACATAACATTTATGTAATGCTTTGATAAAAGCCCTGTAGAATTTGGAGGCCTTGTAAGCTCTCTTTTTTCTTTGAAGTTAATACAAATTAACACTTCATTTGATATAAATAAATTATTTGATTTTTATGGAATTCGTTTGAATTCTATAGGTTATTGTGTTTGGTTTATCAATAAAATGTGAAATTCATTTTCAAACAAAGATGGACCACTCTTAGGAAAAGGGGCTAAACCCCTTGTCATTGACTTTTTAAGTTATTATTTGTATTATTTTTAATTAATCTTAGTCTTAAAAGGTTAAAAAATCAATTTTTTCCTTCACTATTTCTTATTTCTATACTATACTTTAACAGTGTATTTTTTTAATATCATCATATATTTTTTTTCCAAACAAATATTAATGACATAGGAGGATATTTTTATTGGCATTAGAAACACATCACATTATGGTAGGATGGTTTAAACATCGAGTTTTCTCCTCATATTTTTTTGAATGGGTCATGTGTGAGGAGTCAAAATTGGGTTCAAAAGACCCAAAACTCGGTCCAATGACGAAAATGAGTAAAAAATACAAAAAAAAAGAAATAAAATGGTTGACTTTAGATAAGCCTTCAAACAACTGAACTAGTCGGCCCAAGTCAAGATCGATGGGCCAAGGACTAAGTCAATTAGTCCAAGGACTAAGTCAATCAGTCCAAGACCCGACCGATTGGTGGGCCTTCAGGATCGACCAATTGGGTTGGTTCTGAAAGGTATATTTTGATTCAATTTTGGATTTTTGGGCTAATTTTTTTCCCTTTCAATATTGGTCAACTTCTCTACTTAAATCTCATCCATTAAACAAATATTGAAGTTTTCCAATCAATCTTAACCCTGCATTTCATTTTATTTCACTATAAATACCTCATTCCATTTCATTTCAGTTCAGTCATTCACAACATATCTCTCATATTCTAATAGCTTTGACACTTGATCTCTTTTCCATTTTTCTTCCAAAATTGAGAACACCTATTGTGTTCTTGATAAAAAAATTTTTTTGATCCATCTAAGGTGAAGCTTTGGTGGTTTGAAGGCATTTAAGAATGCTCGATCATTCCTTAAGGACAACCCACATACAATATTAGAAGTTAAATAAAAAAGGTCTTACTGTTGAGGAATCACCCTCTTGAAGATTTCTTTAAGAAAAGGTTGGCATAATCTCTCTCTCTTTTTTTTTTTTACTCTACTCATCCTTAAAATAATGTTTGACTCAAACATGTTTTATTTTAAATCTCCTTGAAATCTTTGATTTTCTTTGTTGATATTTATATATCATTTTAAAATATGATTCTAGGACTTGCATCCCTATAGTATATATAGATCTCTCTATTTATTTATCATTCACTTTGTTTTGTGTGAGCTCTTCCTTTATGCTTTAATTCCTTTATATTCAAGAATTTGCATGTCTGTATGCTTAGAAGTGTGAATATGATTCAACATTTTCAATCTAAAAAATTCCCCAAACAATAGGGCTAGGCGTAGGGTAGGTGAGTGGCTTTAATTCCCTCTCATTTGGTACCTTGATCACGAATCATTCTTTGGAAAGTGGATCAAATGAAATTTAAAAGACAGTTCATTAACTTTCCCTTAAAAGTGAAGTGGTGATTTCCGTTCCCCATGTGTCATTGGCTTAGGTTACTGAATTTTTTCATAAGCCTTTGAGAAAAGTTAAGATAAACAAGCACCAAAACCATCGATGGTAATTCCTTGTATATCTTTAAAAGGGCCTTTTCACGATGAAAGGCAAGGACCATACAATAGCTTTTCACAGTTTAATAAATCTTCTATATATTTGATGGGATGGCGAAGCTAGAGCACAGTGTTGAGGGAATTTTCGGTGGAGTGGTAAAATACATAGAGATTGAAAAAGACACCAACGATGAAAGCACTATGATGGATCGACACTAGCACAAAGACAAAATATTGGATAGTGAATAGGATTATATGCCCAAGTAATCTAAATTGGAAATGATTGATACTAAGCGTTGTTGTATCAACCTGTGCTAAAGACTTGATCATTGTTCATTTACTTTCAAGAACTAGTATTAACTATTTGTAGATGGAGCTTTAATAGCAATTAGGTTCAGAGGAAAGTTTTGAACATTGCATTTTGATGTAAATCAATGTAGAAAGTGCAGCAAAAATTTAAAAAGTTTTCATTAATTCCAATAAACTTTAATCACCTTACGATTTATATACAACATCAAGAACATTCAAAGATAGAAATATTACCTTTGATTTGTTGTGTTCTTAATTTACTGATTTTGTTGTAGCCAAATTCTCCAATATAGTTGAATTTTTCAACGAGCCCGAATCCAAATTCTTACGTTCTTGAATTCATAATAATCACAAACTATGTGATATCTAAAGATAGTCCACACAAGGCAAATCCCGAATTAGGATTTTTCCCTCAATTAGCTCCCTCTCTTTTGTGGAAGAAGAATAACTAAGCCCTAAGAGAAACTTGTGTGTAGATTATGTTCTACCAAATTTCTGCACACTCATAAACTATTTATAATGTTATGGTTAAGTGAAACTAACCATTAATTATAAACTAAATCCCTGTAGTTATTTATTAATTACACATTGTCCCTTTTATATGTGACTCTTTAAGTTCAAACTAATCTGGTTGTAGGCCACACCTGTTATGTAATTGCAGTTGAAATCATTTCTAATAAATTAGAACTCCTTCTAATTTATTTTTGAATCAAAACTCCTTTTGATTCTCTCTTTTATTAAGAATTAATTAATTGTCTATTAAATTAATTCTTAGGGCTTTTACAATCATGAGTGACACCTAGAAGCTTATCATGACTACTTAGATAGTGTGAATTTGGTTGTGAAATCTTGAATTTTTCTGTTATCAGTTTCCATGCAATTCAATCCATCCATCATGCAATGTACCGATCAAGCTAATTTGGGTATGGAATTATTGTCAAACCCTTAGCATTAATCTATGTGTCTAGATCTTAAGAATATAATTCTTATGGTGAAATTAGAAAATCCTTTCTAATTCTCACACTACCTTGGCCAAGGAATTTTCCGAATTATATCTTAGTAGATCACATAAGACATTCTCTCATTTTACTTAGGAGTGATAGTTCTTTGTTATACACTCATATACCTCAATATGAAACATATTATACCCAGTTACTACTAATTAATGATCCATGAATAGAGCCATATTAAATAGTATTAAAGTATAATAAATCACATATAAGATAACCATGGTGCCTCAGATATAAGTATCACATGCACAACTGTAATATAAGAACTATCTATTGATAGGCAAGGAAAACTCAATTAGATGTTCTTAAGTCGAGTCATATTCAGTGAACTCATTCTACAATAAGCACCTACATTGTTGTTTTAGTGTCTACCATACAAGTGACATTGAGATTAGACACTATCCCAATTGAGCAAACATAGTATGTACCAATCTATCCAAATTACTAATCGTCCATTTAGTATCCTACGACTAGGAACATTTAAGAGAAAAGTTTTCGAGAAGACCATGTCTCAAAATTATGATCTCATTATAATCATATCTCCACTGCTTACTCTATGGACTTAATCATGATAATGTAATTAAATAAATATTCATGATAAATAAACTTTCCATAAATTACGAAAACAATTTGAATTAAGATTATTTTACAAATAGGATCCCTAGACATTAAATGTCATTGGCTTGTAGGGCATAATACTAACAATCTCCCACTTGTACTAAAGTCAATTGTTAATGAATCTAATACACATCTTCTCAAGATGACGATCAAATTGTTGCTATGTCAATGCCTTAGTGGATATGTTATATTCTCTACTGAACAACCTTTTGTATGCTCATGTCCCCCCTTCCAATGATCTCTCTAATCAAGTTGAAGAGACACTCAACGTGCTCGAATTTCTTATGAGACGTTGCTTCCTTGTCTTGAGCATTCGCCCCATTGTTGTCATTGTGTAGAGGTACTGGAAGTTTAATGCTAGGAACAACTCCAAGCTCAGTGATGAACTTCTTCATCCAATCTATCTCCTTTGTAGCTTCAGATGCAGTAATGTATTCAGCCTCAGTGGTGGAATCCTACAATTATATCTTGCTTACAACTCTTACAACTCATTGCTCTACCATTCAATGTAAATACAAATCCAGAAGTAGATTTTTTATCATCCATATTAGATTGAAAGTTTGAATTAGTATACCCTTCTAAGTTCAAGTCACCTCCTTCATATGCGATGAAAAAAAATATTTAGTCCTTCTCAAGTACTTAAGAATATTCATCACAACAACCCAATGTTCCAAACCTAGATTAAACTGATATCTTCTAGTAACATTTATAGCATGATTAACATCAGGCTTGGTATATAACATAGTATACATGAGACTTCTTATCGCCGTAGCATATTGGATTTGACTCATGTTCTCTGTCTCTCTCTTCAGGTGTCTTTGGGGACATCTGCTTAGAGAGATGTATTCCATGTCGAAAAGGTAATAATCCTCTGTTGGAGTTTTTCATGTTGAACCTCTTAAATATTTTATCTATATGTGTTGATTGGGATAAGCTAAACATTCTTCTAGATCTATCTCTATAGACCTTTATTCCTAGAATATAGGATGCTTCTCCCAAATATTTCATGGAGAAGTTTTTTAAAAGCCAGATTTTGACTGATTGTAACATACCTACATCATTCTCAATGAGTAGTATGTAAACAACGTACAATATCAAAAATGTAATTGCACTCCCATTAGTTTTCTTATACACATATTTCGTTCACATTTTTTAAAAAACCAAACTTTTTGATTGCCTCATTAAATCGAATGTTCCAGCTTTGAGAAGCTTGCTTTAATCCATAAATTGATCTTTACAACTTGCACACTTTGTGGTCACTACCACTAGATGAAAAACCATGTGGTTGCTCCATGTACATATCTTCTTCTGTGTTACCATTAAGGAAGGTAGTTTTAACATCCATTTTCCATATCTAATAATTGTAGTGTACAACTATTGTGAACAAGATCCTGATAGATTTAAGCAAGGCTACACGAGAAAAGGTTTCATCAAAGTTAACTCATTGTCTTTGTTTGTAACCTTTCTCTACTAGTCATACCTTAAAGGTCTCTACCTTTCAATTGACACTCATATTTCTTTTATAGACCCATTTGCAACCAATAGGTACAATACCTTCAAAAGGGTCAACCAAAGTCCAAACTTAGAATAAATGAATTCCGTTTTAGATTTCATGGCTTCAAGCCATTTTTTTGAATCAATGTCTGACATCGCTCTTGAAGTTTGTAGGATTCTTATTCCCAATAAGGTGTACCTCTACCTCAGCCTCGATGAGATACCCATATCTCTCTTGTTCTATAGGTATCCTACTTGATCTATAAGGAACTTGTGTGATAGGAGACTCTGTTACAATATGCTCCTTAGGTTGATTATTGTTGATTTGTAGCTCTTGAGACACCTTTTCAAGATCTATTTTACACCCACTGCTTCCTTCTCAAATAAATTTTTTCTGAAAAAGGTACCAAATTTTGAGACAAACACATTTGCTCCTTAAGAAGATAAAAGTAATATTCCAAACTTTTTTTGGGATATCTCATAAATCTACACTTATTAGACCTTGCTTCAAACTTGTCTGCAACTAATCTCTTGATATATACAGGACAACCCCAGATCTTACAATGCTTAAGACTAGGTTTTCTACCATTCCACATCTCATATGGTGTCTTTGGTAGAGATTTAGAAGGAACTTTGTTTAACAAATATGCGATAGTTTCCAAGACATAGCCCCAAAATAAAATTGGAAGATCATTGTAACTTATCATCGATCGCACCATATCTAATAAAGTACTATTTCTCCTTTTGGACACATCATTTTCCTGAGGTATTCCAAGAGGAGTTTACTGTGAGAGAATCTTATTCTCTTTGAGATGATCCAAAAAGTCATTAGTCAAGTATTCATTTCCTTGATCAGATTGAAGAACTTTGATGCTTTTACCAACTTGTTTTTCTACTTCATATCTAAATTCTTTGAACTTTTCAAAGGATTTAGATTTGTACTTCATAAGATACACATACCCTAACCTCGAATAGTCATCGGTGAAGGTAATAAAGTAAGAATAACCTCTCATAGCAATTGAGCTTAATGGACCACAAACATATGTGTGGATCAATCTTAATATGTTAGCAACTTTTTCTTTATGTCCACTAAATAGAGTCTTAGTCATTTTTCCAATGAGACAAGATTCCTATGTTGGGTATAACTCGAAAGTCAATGAATCAAAGTATCCATCTTTAGCCAACTTGCTAATCCTACTCTTATTAGTATGACCAAGTTTGAGATGTCATTGATACAAAGGATTAATTTAATCTCTTTTCCTTTTATTACCTTGTTGATCAATATGCAATATATTACCATTCAATTCTAGAATATAAAGACCATTTATAAGTGTGTCGGTATCAAATAACTCATTATTTAAAGAAAATGAACATAAAGTGTTTTTAAAAGATAGTTCATAACCTTCTTTATCCAAAACAGAAGCTGAAATAATATTCTTGAGCAAAACTAGCACAAAAAACAATCCTTTAATTCCAAAATCTTTCCAGATGGTAAAGCTAAGCAATAAATCCCTACGACTAATGCAACAACACTTGCTCCATTTCTAAGGCAAAGAGTGACTTCTCCTTTACTCAGCTTCTTGCTTCTTATTAGTCCTTGCAAATTATTACAAATGTGTGAGCCATATCTGATATCTAATACCTAATTAGAAGCATCTTTTATTGGCAAATTGATCCCAACAAGAAATAAGCTAGACATACTTTCTAAAGGCATGCCCTTTAAACTTGCAAGATACTATTTGCAGTTTTTCTTCTAGTGTCAATCTTTGCCACAATGGAGGTATTTGTCCACTTCCTTATTAACTTTTGAATAACTGACCTTGTTGACACCTTCCTTTGTTTTTAATAATTTCTTCTTCTTTGAGACTTTTTTGCCCTTGGGTTTAGAAGAAGTAGCCCCATCAATACGCATTATGGGTTCCTTACCTTTTTTTATTTTATTGTTTTCTCCCTAGACTTTAACATGTTAATAAGCTCTAGAAGCGTAGCTTCTATCTTCTTCATGTTATAGTTCATAATAAACTATGAGAATAATATTGAAGGGACTGTAGGATCAAGTCATTACTTAATTTTGTATCCATATTGACATCGAGTTCGTCTAATTGCTTGAAGTAATTGATTATTTTCAATTGATGCTCATGGATTGATGATTCTTCGGGTATCCTAGCCCTAAAGAGGTCATTTGAGATCTAGAACCTTGCAGTACGACTGTGCTAACCATATAACTCTTAAATGTGAAGCAACATCGCATAAGTGCTTTCAATCTTCTCGTGCTGCTTTTGAAGCTCATTAGACATTGAGGCTAGTATGTAACACCTAGCCTTCATGTCATCCTCATGCCACTTCTCAAAAGTAGCGACCTCTTCTTCTAGAGCATTACCAGCAACATTTGCTGGATGCATTTGATCAAGAATATGGCCAAATTTTTTGGAATTGAGAATGATTATCAAGTTCCTAAGTCAATCCAAGAAATTGAGCCCAATCAGTCGGTTGGTTTTAAGAATTATGGAAAATGGGTTGACATTGGTCATTGTGATATGCAAGTTAACAACAACAGAAAATTAACATCTATTCAATTTTATTATCCACCAATAGATATGGTCTTTATTCATACAGGTACCTCCCACTATTTTTTTCTAATTCCATAATCCCTTGGTATGAAATTCGGGAGACCTTATTGGAGGGTCTCCTAGTGGAGATTGGGATCCCATTACTTATTTAAAATATCACCACATAATAGTTTTTTAGCTATAATTAACATTTAACATGAAGATAACACTTATCAATTACATCTCATGTAATTTCCAATCATTCTTTTGGCCTCTAAAATATACCATCCTCACATGATAGTTTACTGGACATAATATATTCTAGTTAAGTCAGGCCCACCATTTTCACAAGTGTAGGTGATTGAGCCAATGAGCCCTCACATAATAGTTTCTTGGACCAAATAGTTTTTTAGCTCATTATGTCATATATTTAATAGGGCATCATGAATCTCCCACAATGTAAGTCTCACATGTCTGCGATAAAACTTACTTAGAACAGAAAATCATGTATATCCCTACAATGGTGGAAGGCCATGATAAGACATTCATAATTTCTCTTCGTTACAACTTATAGCAATTACTTTCATGAGGGAGTTTAATTGATTTGTAGTCTTATCATTAATTGAACATGCATCACATCCATATCAAACATCATATAATATCAAATAAAATTACTCTAGGTAATTATGGACTTTTGTGCATGATTTACTTAAGCCATTAAGTGAATCATTAGTCTTAATTTATATATAATATCTTTCACTAGTTCCCACATAATGGGACTTGCAATCTTCAAATGGGCCTCCATTATTTCTTTACGCACTCGATCATCCTCCAACTTTCCATGAAAAAATTCCTATATACTTTTATCAAACTATTCTAACTAATTACATTACATAATCAATAAGAAACCTTGATTCAAAATCAAGGGAAGTTACAATAAGAGTGAGATATAATTTTACAACCACAATTAAAAGCGAGACAGGGTATGCAAACTCCATTTAAAATTAAATATCCCAAAAATAAAGAATTAAATCTTACAACTCATAAAATAGCAACCATACATTCAATCAAATTGAATAACAACCAATCACATACCTCAATTATTTGGTCTCAAGTTCATAATCACCCATCCTTAAGCATACGTATAATCATATTGCATATATAAATTTAAATGTAATTTATTCTAGTTATGGCTTTAATTCTAAGATTGTTTATCCTAATCAAATTAGGTTTCCAAAAACTTTTCTAAATCCTATTCCAAATAGGAATTAGATTTATTAGAGTTTCAATTCAAAATCAAAATTCAATTTATTAAAACATTTGATTTTGAAATTAAGAATAGTTCTTAATTAATCAAATTAATTTAATTTAAAATCTTGAGAATAAAAAATTTAATAATTTATTTTAATTAAAATCGAGTTTTAGTTTTAAAGGAAATTGAAATAATTTCAAAATCTTTTTAAAAATGATGAAAATCAATTTTCACATATCGACAATCGATTATGACTGTCTAAATTCTCTGTCTAAAAATTCATCAAGTCTCAATGGAACAACCAACTGTCTCGTTGGGATAGTTGGCTGTCCAAAATTTCTGTCTGATTTTCAATCAGTTTTATGAGGGTACAGTCGACTATCCCATCGAGGCAGTCGATTGTCCTAATGATTTTTACAGATTTTCATGCAAATTTTCATCCCAAAATAATTTCCTTTTGATTCAAAATCATATTTTGATCAACCAAATTATTTATAATAAATCTCTATTGATTTAATTCGTTGAAAAATAATCCACAACAATTTTATTTTCATCATATGATAATAAACAATTCAAGAACACTTTCCTGAATTCCTTGACCTAGGGTTTCATAAACCCTAATATAACTTTTAGATTTATGAATATGCAATCTATAGAATTAAAGATCAAATCATTTACAACCAAAACAATAAACTACCATATCATATATAAATCATAAGGATGACTCTGATACCACTTGAAGGAAATCAATGTAAAAAACGCAACGAAAATTTAAAAATTTTTCATTGATTCTTATAAACCCTAATCACCTTATGATTTATGTATAACATTAAGAACATTCAATGATAGAAATGTGACCTTTGATTTATTGTGTTCTTGATTTGTTGATTTTGTTATAGTCAATTCTTCAACGCACCCAAACCCAAATTCTTGCATTCTTTAAATCACAACAATCACAAACTATTTGATCTCTAAAGATAGTCCACAGAGGGCAACTCCCAAATTATGATTTCCCTCTCAATTAGCTCTCTTTTTTTTTTATGAAAAAAAGAACTAAACTATAAGAGAAACTTATGTGTAGATTATGTGTTAACAAATTTTTGCATACTCATAAACTATTTAAAGTGTTAAGGTTAAGTACAACAAACCATTAATTGCAAACTAAACTCCTGTAATTTTTTTTCAAATTACACAATTTTTTCTTTTGTGTGTGATCCTTAAGGTTCAAACTAATCTGGTTGTATGCCATACCTTTTATGTAATTATAATTGAAACTCTTTTCAATTAATTAGAACTCATTCTTATTTATTTTTAAATCAAAACTCCTTTTGATTCTATCTTTATAAGAATTCATTAATTGTCCATTAAATTAATTCTTAGGGCTTTTACAATCATAAGTAACACCTAGCAGCATATCATGACTACCCAGAAAGTGTGAATTTGGTTGTGAACCTTTATGTTATCAAATATCGTACAATTCAATCTTTCCATCATGCAATGTTCAGATTAAGCTAATTTGGGTATGAAATTACTATTAAATCCTTATCATTAATATTATGTGTCTAGATCTCAAAAATATAATTCTTATGGTGAAATTATAAACTCCTTTCTAATTCTCACCCAACCTTAGCAAGGAACTTCCTATATTATATATTAATAGATCACATAGGAAATTCTCTCCTTTCACTTAGGAGTGATAGATCCCTTGTTGTACACTCATATACCTCCATATGAAACCAATTATGCTCAATTACTACCAATTAATGATCTATAAATAGAATTATATTAAATAAAATCAAAATATAATAAGAGTCACGACCCATCCCAGGTGGGCCCTACCCAAGACGAAATCATCACCTTTAAGAACCGAGCTCAGATCTGAAAAGAATTTATTATAAAACCAAATCTCAAACTATAAAATTTTTAAAAATCATAACAAGGCAAAATTTGTATAATTTCAATTATATAAAACAACCATTGATTTATTTACAACAAATATAGCCTGAGGAGATGATGTTAAAAATACCACCTAAACCAGTAGACGCTCATAACGAAAAGTGACGTCTAACAATCCACGAAACTTGGCCACTTCATCAATGAAAAAACCAATCAGCTTTTAAAGCCGATAAGAGCTTGAAGTTCCAAAATTAAAATTCTTATACATTAAGAAATCGCATATATAAACTTATTTATGGAACATTCAAAATATAAATCGGCATTTAAATCCAAATAAAATTTATCATTTATCATTTCTATACAAATCATCGTAAATCAATACTGAAAATCATCAATTATTCATTTTCATCACCTCAAATCTCATAAGTAAATCAAATTACCTCAAATCTCATAATAAATCAAATCATCTTAAAACCATAAGAAATCAAATAATCTCAAATCTCAAAAGAAATTATTCACATCATTTCAAATCTCAAATCATTTCAAATCTCATATGAAATCAAATAATCTCAAATCTCATAAGAAATCAAATCATCTCATTTCTTGGACTGGTTTCCAAAGAACAATTATACACATAATTAGTATATATATGTCCCCATCGGACTAATATATAAATGTCCCCATCCAACAGGACTCGTATATAAATGTCCCCATCTAGCAGGACACATATATAAATATCTTCATCCAATAGGACACGTATCTAGATACTAACAAACTACGCAACTAAGGGTGGAGTAAATCTAATGCACACCCTTTTCATCATCTCGTATACTCATCCAGTAGTATACTCGTATCGTAATCTAGAAGGATACATACATAATATAATATAATAAATATCTCCATCCAGCAGGACACTTCTGTGTATTATTATAAAATCAGTACCAAGCCCATTTTCATCATTTCAATATAAAATTCCATTCTCAACTTTTTCCATAAATCATTCAAAATAAATACAACTCTTCTCATAAATCATTCAAAATTATCAAACATATCAAATCAGAGATAAAATTTCATAAATACAACTTTTCTCATAATTCCTTCAAAACAAATACAACTCTTCTCATAAATCATCCAAAATTATCAAACATATCAAATCTCTTCAAATCAGAGATAAAATTTCATAAATACAACTTTTCTCATAAATTCTTAAAAAATAATTCATTTATATCAAATTAGAGGTAACAATTCATATTTCTTCAAAAATCATCTCAAATGTACAAATTTATCTTTTTCTCATACTGTTCATAAATCCAAGCACGAAACACAGTTGTTTTTACCATGAAAATTGTAATGAGAATTTAAATATAGTTTGGTTGTAGAAACTCACCTCAACTACACTTAATCCAAATACTTTTCACAAAGCAGGAGTATTCAGACATGCTCTTTCTATTGTACATCCACCTAATAAAATACGCTAACCAGTATTATTATTTTATAACTTGATCTAAACCATTATAATGGGTTAAATACATGTATCTTTTACCTAAATTGATTTTCCTAATTTCTTACAAAATTTCCTAGCCTCACATAATTAGAAATAATATGGTAGTCCTACGCATATTCTTTATAATGATATAAATCGCGATCAACGCCATAAAATTTTAAATAAAATATCAAATGATTTTAAATGAATCCCGAGTTTCAGTTCCAGATATAATATATGCTTAGAATATCTTGGTAATTTTTTGAGTTTTTTCAGAAGCCAAAAATTATTTTTCCTTTCAATTTCAAAAATAATAATTAATAAATACTTTCAGATCTTATAAAATTATGAAAAAATTATCGAAAAGTGCGAAATCATATTTCAAATGTTTTTGCAAATTTCAGACCAATTAGACTTTGAAAACATATGAAAATACTTATACAAAATCGGATTTTGGGTTTTCAAAATCTGTTTTACCCAAAATTTTCATATTCATATACCCAATTTTGGAGGGTCATAGATCACAAAATGCTTGGGGTTAGGAGGAGATCTAAATATGATTAGAAAGCTCATATGACAAAATACAAAGTAGAGATAAAAAACGCAACAATTGAAGGCTTTAAAGGTATCTTAAGATGGTTAGAAGTTAGCTACTTAAAATTGTAAAACAAATTTATTGAAAATGGGTAAAATTTTGAAAAATTATATATCACAAATTACAAATCCGATTTAAGTGATTCAAAAGCCAAGATGGAGTTCATGAAAGTAAGAAAATGTAGTTAAATTATCCCAAATAAAAAATCACCGGAGCTCTAGTAGTATCAATGGAAAAATGAGCCCCAACCTTCAAAATCATAAACTTTGG
Source organism: Bretschneidera sinensis (assembly GCA_023935145.1). Classification (NCBI taxonomy): domain Eukaryota; kingdom Viridiplantae; phylum Streptophyta; class Magnoliopsida; order Brassicales; family Akaniaceae; genus Bretschneidera; species Bretschneidera sinensis. The sequence continues at coordinate 90,701,137 of CM043700.1, forward strand.
CTCAAAACTAATTTTCTTTTCAAACTAACTTAAATCTCCTCAAATTTTTCTTAAAAAACTTTAAATCTATAAATCAAAAATAAAATCATAAGTTTACAAACATGCTTGAAGATTAAAGATAGAGAAAATAAAATTTTTACCTTGATTTTGAGTTCAAAATTTTCCCATCTTTTCCTTCTTCTTTCTCTTCTCTTTATCTTCTCTTATTTTCCCATCTCTTCTCTCTATCATAGTCTCTTTAGAGACCAACACACACACATTATTTTTTTAAAAATATTATATTATAATATGTTAGTATTTGTCTAAGGTTTGCACAGGTCCAACCATGGTTCAAAGAGGGTTAAAATCTAAACCAAAGATGGGGGATTAAAGTTCAGCAAGTTAAAAGGCCGCACACATGTGTGTGCATCAATTTGGAGCAAGGGAAGGCTAGGCACACTGGTGTGTGCACTTCTGCACACAAGCTGATGGAGTGTGTGCACTGCTGGGTAGCATCAGTGTGCACCGCCTCCTCTCCAGCGCCGCACTGTCCAGAAGGTAAGCTCCAAGACTACTCCAGTGGTGCATCGGCCATCCACCAGCAACGCACTGTCCAGCAACGGTGATGCTGAGACAGATTCAGTGCTGCACCGCTCAGCCATCCGCAGCGCACCGTCTAGCGTGCACACAAGCACACTCTGCCTCAGCGCACCTCGCCCTGCTGAGTGCTGCACCGCCAGGCACACTGCTGCACCCATAGGCAGCAGGCGTAAAGGCTCTCCAAAGTGTGTGTGCGCGATACCAAAACGTACAAGACCACTTGGAGGATGTTGAAGGGCTAAGATTAAAAGGAGATCATGATCAAAGGGTGGAGCTTGATTCAAAAGAATGTCCAAGAAGTGAATGACTATAAAAGGGGTTCCCAAGCCTCATTTTTTACATATAGAATAAAAACACATACAAGACACACTTTGAGATCAATTGTATTACAAGAGAGAATTGTGTGAGAGACATAAACACAAGAGGGACTCTTTGTAGTGAGGCTGGTTGTAAAGAAGAGAGAGTAGTATAGAGAGAGAGCATTGTAATCTTCCTTCTTCTCTTCTTGTTTCTTCAAGAACTTGAGCTTCTTGAAGGGGATTGCTGTAACTTGTAAGAACCGCTGGAGATAGCGCAGAGAGTTCGGATGAACTCATGGGGACATAGGCACATTGCCGAACCTCGATAGCAAATTACTTGTCTTATTTCTTTCTTTGATTTTTTGTTCTTGTGTTCGATTGCTGAAATTATTTCTACAAGTCATTCTAAACTTGAGTGTTTGGAAGATCACCACCTGGGCATCTTGTCAAGGTGATTTCCAACAGTGGTATCAGAGCTTTGGAAAGTAGTATTAGAGCTGCACAGCTGGGTATCAGAGCAAGAACAAAAAGGTGACGGAGCCAATACTCCAAGAATCAAAGATCAACTTCTTGGGTGATTCAAGAACGGTGTAAAGATCAATATCTGATCGTGTTCTTGAAGGTTGATTCAAGAATGGTGTTAAAATCCATCTTCAATCTGTGTTCTTGAGGTTGAAGAAAGTATTTATGGGTAGTGCATAAATCTGGGATCTTGTCCACAAAAGATGGCTTCAAATTTCTGTGTAGAGAAGTTTGATGGAAAGAGAGACTTTGCCCTTTGGAAGTGAAAGATCAAGGCGGTTCTAATGTAATAGAAAGTGGACTTGGCTATTGGAGAAGATGATGCTTTTCCAGCAAGTTTCGCAGAGGACCAACGGACCGAGATGAAGAAGATGGCTTATAGCACCATTTTCTTGCATATGTCAGATAGTGTCATAAGGGAGTGCGGAGACTCGGAGGATCCGGCTGTCATATGGAAGAAACTAGATGAGTTATTTTTTTACCAAAACTCTTCCTAACAAGATTTATCTTCTTAAAAGAATCTTTGCTTTTAAAATGGACCCTAGTAAAGAGTTGCAGGATAATCTTGATGTCTTTAATAAGCTAGTTCAAGATTCGAATAGCTGTAGTATTATTTTTCCTGATGAACAATTGGCTGTCATTTTGTTAAATTCTCTTCCTGATTGCTTTGATAACTTGATTAATGCCATTGAGTATGGAAGGGATACTTTGACAAAGGAGATTGTGATCAATGCCATAAGGGCACATGATTTCAAGGCCAAGATGAAGGAGACATCAAGTGGTGATGGGCTGTTCATAAGAGGAAGGCCAGCAACTCAGAATGGCAGTAGCAACCATGGCAACTACCGGGAGAAATCAAGAGATAGAGGGCAGAACCATGGGAGATCTCATTCCAAGACAAGATTTGGAGGAGGAAGAAAATGCTTCTGCTGCAACAAGGAGGGCCATTTCAAGAAAGACTGCAAGAAGAGGATGTGGGATGAGAGGAGAAGCCACACCAACAATGGAGAGGCTTTAGTCGCCAAGAGAGAACAATAAGATGATGTTCTTATTGTGTGCTCGAATGTGAACATGAGGCAAGGCAGCGGAAAGTGGATTCTTGACTCTGGGTGCACTTATCATATGTGTCCTCACAAAGAATGGTTCAAGAATTTCAAGGACGTCAATGATGGAAGGGTCTTCTTGGGGAATGACAATTCTTGCAAAGTGAGAGGGATTGGTGACATTCAATTGAAAATGTTTGATGGAGTCACAAGGCTGCTGTGAAATGTAAGATATCTTCCAGATTTGAAGAGGAACTTGATCTCATTGGGGCAGCTGGATTCCATGGGGTATACATGCAAAGTAGAGGGAGGCAAGATCAAGGTGGCCAAGGGATCTTTAGTAGTGATCAAGGCAGCAAGAAATGATGGACTCTATGAGATGATCCGAGAGACAGAAATCAATGATCAAGCAGCAAGCTTGATGGCTGAGATGGACAAGGCAGCCCTTTGGCACACTCGCTTGGGACACATGAGCGAAAAGGGCCTACAAGTGTTTAGCAATGAAGGTCTACTTGGTGGTGACAAAGTAGAAAAATTAGATTTCTGTGAGAGTCGCTTTCTTGGGAAGCAACACCGGGTCAGCTTCAACACCGGAGTGCACAAGTCCAAAGGGATTCTTGACTATATTCATTCTGACCTTTGGGGACCAGTTAGGACACCAACACAGGGAGGTAACTTTTACTTTCTGTCTTTAATTGATGATTATTCAAGAAGAGTGTGGGTTTATTGGCTTAGGAATAAATCTGATGCCTTGAATAAATTTGTTGTGTGGAAGAAGTTGCTGGAAACTCAAACAGGTAGGGTAGTTAAGGCTTTACGAACCGATAATGGCTTAGAATTTTGCAATAATAATTTTGATAAATTCTGTGAATTAAATGGCATTCTAAGGCATAGAACAGTTATAAAAACACCCCAGTAAAATGGACTTGCTGAAAGAATGAATAAAACCCTCATGGAGAAGGTTATGTGCATGTTAATAGGATCCGGGTTACCAAAATATTTTTAGGGAGAAGCTATGGCTACAGCTGCATACTTGATAAATAGATCACCCTCTAGAGCTTTAGAGCTCAAGACTCCCATAGAGATGTGGAGTGGAAAACCCTCTGAATTAAGCAACCTAAGGACTTTTGGGTGTGCAGCATATGCACATCAAAAGGAGGATAAACTTGACCCTAGATCTAGAAAATGTGTATTTCTAGGATATGGTGATGGGGTTAAGGGATATAGGTTGTGGTTCTTAGAAAAGAAGGGTATGAAACTGATTATAAGTAGGGATGTTATTTTTAATGAATTATTATTTCCCTACTTGGAGAAAACTAACCCTGCAGGGGCTAGTGAGCAAACCAAACCGGAAGTTGTGGAGCATCGAATCAAGGAGAACTCGGTTCAGGTAGAGCAGAGGAGGCAAGAGGGTTCGGACCAGATTGAGCCTTTGGATGAAGGCCAAGCTCAAGAAACTCAAGAATGAGAGGCTGAACAAGAAGAGGTTGATGCAGTAAATGACTACCAGCTCACAAGAGACCGGGAAAGGATAGTGGTTAGACCACCCTTGAGATATAGGTTTGCAAATGCTGTAGATGCAGCAGCTCCTTGGAGAAAAGGAGAAGTTGAACTAGAAATTTACACGGATGCCATGGAGTGTAAGCATTCATCAGAGTGGCAGCTGGCTATGGCGGAAGAAATGGAGTCTTTAATGAAGAACAACTCTTGCAAGTTGGTGCCCAAACCTGAAAAACAGAGAGTTGTGGATTGTAGATGGCTCTACAAGATCAAAGAAGGGAATACTCCAGGGGATGAAGTCTGGTATAAAGCTAGGCTGGTGGCGAAGGAGTTCACACAAAAATAAGGCATGGATTTCACTGAAATATTCTCACCGGTTGTGAAGTACAAGACGATCCGGATAGTATTCGCATTGGTGGTCCAATTTGATTGGGAAAATGAGCAAATGGATGTGAAGACAACATTCTTACATGGAGAGCTCGATGAGACCATTTTCATGAGACAACCCGAAGGTTATGAGGAAGGAATGCAGGGAGAGTTAGTGTGCAAATTGAAGAAATCTCTCTATGGCCTGAAGCAATCACCTAGGCAATGGAACAAGAGGTTTGATTCCTTTGTAATCAACTTGGGTTTCATGAGGAGCTACTATGATTCGTGCTTGTATTATAAGGGGCCGAAGGTTGAGGAAATGGTGATCATCCTCATTTATGTTGATGACATATTGCTGGTTGGGAGCAGCATGGAGAGGATAAATAAATTGAAGGCTCAACTCGGTGAGGAGTTTGAGATGAAGGATCTTGGCCATGCATTAAAGATCCTTGAGATGTGTATCATCCGGGAAAGGGAGAGAAACAGATTGAAGATCTCTCAAACCTCATACATAGAGAAGATGATATCTAAATTCTCTATGGAAGATAGCAAACCAGTGAAGGTTCCCCTTGCTGGCCATTTCAAGTTCTCCAGCGATCAATGTCTAAGATTGAAGGTGGAGAAGAAGGAAATAGAGAAAGTCCCTTACTCTAGTGCTGTTGGTTCTGTTATGTACACCATGGTAAGCACTAGACCTGACATTGCTCATGCAATGAGTGTTCTCAGCAGGTTTATGAGTAATCTCGGAAAGGAGCATTGGCTTGGGCTGAAGTGGTTGCTGAGGTATTTGAAGGAAAACCCAGAAGTAGGGCTGATGTATGAAAAGAGGGGTAATGCCATCTGCCTTGAAGGTTTTGCTGATTCGGACTATGGAGCTGACCGAGATAAAAGGAGATCGATTACCTCCTATTTTTTCAACTTAAATGGATGTTGTGTAAGTTGAAAGGCTTAGTTGTAGCCAGTGGTAGCACTCTCAACAACCAAGGTTGAGTACATAGCTGCTACGGAGGCCATCAAGGAGGCTATGTGGTGCAAAGGGTTGCTTAAAGAGTTGAAGGTACTGGAGGAGCACGTTGTGGTATTTTCGAATAGTCAAAGTGCATTGCACTTGTGTAAAAATCTAGTGTTCCATGAGAGGACAAAGCATATGGATGTTTGGTATCATTTCATTTGAGAAAATGTTACGAAAGAATGCATCCATGTGGACAAGGTTGCCATGGAAGAAAATCCTGTGGATTTGGGTACCAAAGTTCTACCTCTAAGTAAGTTCAATCAATACCTTGGACTACTTAGGATAGGAGTTAGTTGATAGATGACTCATGATGAGTTTAGATCCCGAAGCTTTCTACACAATGGTTTAGGTTTAAACACTTAGACAAAGGTAGAGATTTTTGGTATTTGTTTAAGGTTTGCATAGGTCCAACCATGGTTCAAAGATGGTTAAAATCTAAACCAAGGATGGAGAATTAAAGTTCAGCAAGTTAGAAGGCTGCACACATGTGTGTGCATCAATTTGGAGCAAGAGAAAGCTAGGCACACTGGTGTGTGCACTTCTGCACACAAACTGATGGAGTGTGTGCACTGATGGGCAGCATCAGTGTGCACCAGCGGTGCACCGCCCCCTCTCCAGCGCCGCGCCGTCCAGAAGGTAAGCTCCAGGACCGCTCCAGTGGTGCACCAGCCATCCACCAGTGACGCACCATCCAACAAGGGTGATGCTGGGATAGAACCAATGCTGCACCGCTCAGCCATCCACGGCGCACCGTCCAGCGTGCACACAAGCACACTCTGCCTCAGTGCCGCACCATGCCCTGCTGAGCGCCACACCGCCAGGCACACTACTGCACCCATAGGAAACAGGCATAAAGGCTCTCCAAAGTGTGTGTGCGCGATACCAAAACGCACAACACCACTTGGAGGATGTTGAAGGGCTAAGATTAAAAGGAGATCATGATCAAAGGGTGGAGCTTGATTCACAAGAATGTCCAAGAAGTGAATAACTACAGAAGGGGTTCCCAAGCCTCATTTTTTACATATAGAATAAAAACACATACAAGACACACTTTGAGATCAATTGTATTACAAGAGAGAATTATGTGAGAGACATAAACACAAGAGGGACTCTTTGTAGTGAGGCTGGTTGTAAAGAAGAGAGAGTAGTATAGAGAGAGAGAGCATTGTAATCTTCGTTCTTCTCTTCTTGTTTCTTTAAGAACTTGAGCTTCTTGAAGGGGATTACTGTAACTTGTAAGAACCATTGGAGATAGTGCAGAGAGTTCGGAGGAACTCACGGGGACGTAGGCACATTGCCGAACCTCGATAACAAATTGCTTGTCTTCTTTCTTTCTTTGATTTTCTGTTCTTATGTTCGATTGCTGAAATTATTACTACAAGTCATTCTAGACTTGGGTGTTTGGAAGATCACCACCTGGGCATCTTGTCAAGGTTATTTCCAACATAATATTATATATATAGCTTTACAAATTTTCAAACTTCACGTGAAGTTTCTTTTTTTAAATTATTATATTTTATTGTTATATTATTTAATTTTTATTCATTACTATTCACTCACGAGTTCTGATATGTTGTTGTGTTTTTTGCTAAAATACAAAATTACCTTTACTTTGTAAAATTACAAAATTACCCTTTTTTGTAAATGCCAAAAGAAATATGATTTTCTAGATTACCCCTATTCAAGGGTAAAGGTTTCACAATAAGTCTTAGACAAGATAACTATGATGCCTTAAGTCTAAGGATCACATGCACAATTGTAATATAAAAACTAACTATTGACATGTAAAACTCCATTAGGTGTTCTTAAGTTGAGTCATGTTCAATTAACTCATTCTACAATGAATGCTTACATACTTATTTTAGTGTCCACCACACAAATAACATTGAGATTAATCAACCTTCCAATGGAGCAAACATAGCATGTACTAGTCTATCTGAATTACTAATCGTCCAATTAGTATCCAATGACCAGCAACATTTAAGGGAAACGCTTTTGAGAAGATTAGGTCTCAAAATTGTGATCTCATCATAATTCTATCTTCATTGCTTATTTTATAGGCTTAATCATGACAATATAATTAAACAAGTATTCACGATATATAAACTTTCCATAAATTATGATAACAAGTTGAATAAGTTTGTTTTATAAATAATATCCCTAGACATCAAATGTTATTGGCTTGTTGAGCATACTACTAACACATTTATGTATAACTTCCATATCAAGGTTAGCATAGTTAATAATACCAGTAGCCTCATTAGACCATACATCTTTCTCAATATACCCCAATACTAGGTAAGAGCATAAATTGAAACATTTTGAAGCTATAAAGGTAGGTTTTTTTTCTTTTCCCTTTGAGATAGAGCTATAAAGATAGTTCTTAATCCTTTGCATTGCATAAAAACATTTCTACTATAATAGTTGTTAATTCAAATAATAGAAAGTTTGTGTAACGACCCATTCCGGGTTGGCCACCCCTGAGACAGTGTCATCACATTTTGAAAATCCCAGCACGACACATATATGCAACAATAAAAAATAATAATAACAAAATTTCTTTTATATCATTCTGATATTAACTTAAGCATAATATACAACGTAAAATGCATAAATATTTACAAATAAAATTTTTAATAGTTCATTTTCTCATTTGTCTGAGGATATTGACACGTACGTGGCTTACATAAAATGATTTTGTCTAACTCTCAACCCACTAGACTATTTGTCCTGCCTGCTACCTGAAATCATTGTATAATGAGGGATGAGCTTCACAAGCTCAGTGAATTAAATTTACTAAAAGTATTCAAATTGCATAAGTAGCCCTTTAATATTTAATCATTTATCTCTCATATAACTGAATAATAGCATAATGACTAAGATTTAAATAATTCCTATCATATCATATTTCTATGTCTTTTTCTCATTGTAACTGTCCCTCTGTAAGACTCATTTATCTACAAATAAATACATAACATCACCAACATTTAGTAAAAATATCAACATGTAAAATATATGCAATGCATGAATTATTATTATGAGAACGTTTTCCCACATGTCGACATGTTTTTATTATCTTAGACCGGCCCCTTTCCGGTTCTTTTATTTCCAGCATATACCGGCTATAATGGTATTTATTTCTAGCATATACCGGCTGTCACGGTTTTCCAATTAGATCAACCCCTTCCCGGTTCTTTCGGTTCTTTTATTTAATGCATATGCATATGAACAATGATACGAAATATGCAAATGAATAGTAATATAAAAACCACATGAATTCAAAATATTTAAATTAACTATCCGGTCTTTCCTCAACTTTCTGCTTGATAAATTTACAATTTTCTTCTCCTCATATATCACATCAATTTATTAACCAAAACTCATCAAGAATTTACTTATCACCATCATTATTAAATCAACTCATTATTCTAATAATATTTCTTTTCACATAATAATTTTCTACGTGTCCAATATTCAAATCATACCTATCAATTTAATTTTTATCTACCACCAAAGCATAAGCTAATAATTTATTTTAATATTATTACTAGATATTAGATTTTTATTTAGATTACTTAAAGTAAATCAAACTCACCACGTAGCACTTAAAGCTACCCGTGGATCACCTCCTTGCCTTTCCGGTTCCTCTCAACAATTTTCTCCGGTTGCTGATTGTCAATACCTGACATAATATTTGTATTAAATTTCTAATTATTTCTTCAATTCTTCATAAACCACACCCTTTGAAAATTCCCACTTTGAATTCCAGGAAATTTCATGTATGCTAAAAATTCAAAAATAAACATTATGTTATTACCTTCTGTTTTTCTAATAGCTTCTCGTGACTCTCTATACAATTCCCCCGTAAACCCCTTCAAAATTCTGCTTTTCAACCTTTCTTTAATTCCCCAAGTGTTTAAAAAAAAAAACAAGTGATTTGAAGGAAACTAACAAAATCTGTTAAGTGTTAAAATTATATTTACGTATTATATATATATATATATAAGTTTGATTTTGTAACAAATCAGCCAAAAGCAAATTGTTTACCAAGCCTTCACGTTAATGGCTACTTGGAAGACATGCAAATGTCTAACTTTGCACTTGGCAGCAGGTGGCACACTTGCTGCCACGTTTCCCTTTTTTTTTTTTCCTTCTTCTGCCTTCTTCTGGCTTCTGGACATTCATATCAAATTGTTTTTTTAAAATTGTTTTATAAAAAATTGACTTTTCACATTTAAAATATCTATATTATTTTAACTCTTTGACATATTTATTAAAGTATTTCTTTACCCTTATTTTACAAATACGGTTATTACAATTCTACCTACCTTACAAAAATTTCGTCCCCGAAATTTCCTTACCTAATTCAAGAAAAAGTTGGGGGTAATCCTTCCTTATTCTTGCTTCATGCTCCCATGTGACTTCTTCGACATCTTTGTTCCGCTATAATACTTTAATCAAAGGAATGACTTTATTGCGTAAGACTTGTCCCTTTATGTCTAGGATTTTGACCGGTACTTGCATAAAAGTCAAATCTTCTTGAAATTCTATCGCTTGATTCGAGATATTATGGGATTCATTGTGTAAGTGCTTTCTCAGCAGTGACACATGAAACGCAATATATAATTATTTTAATTCTGGAGGCAAATCCAAACGATATGCTACTGGTCTAATTCTCTCGATCACCTCATATGGCCCCACAAATCTCGGGCTCAGCTTTCCCTTCTTTTTAAATCTCAACACTCCCTTCCACGAAGATATCTTCAAAAATACCCAATCACCAACTTGGAATTCGAGGGGTTGTCTTCTTTTATCAGTATATCCCTTTTGTCTGTTCTGGGCTGCTCTGAGGTTCTCTCTAACCAGTTTGATCATCTCAGTAGTCAAGTCTATCATTTCTAAGCCATATATCTTTCTCTCTCCAACTTTTTCCCAACATACTAGAGTTTTACACCTTCTACCATATAAAGCCTTGAAGAGTGCCATCCCAATACTAGTTTGATACTGATTATGGTATGCAAACTCAATCAAAGGCAAATAAGCATTCCAGTTCACTGAGAAACTCAATACACTTGCCTTCAGCATATCTTCTAGTATTATGATGATTCTCTTCGTCTATCTATTAGTTTGTGGATGAAAAACTGTACTAAACTGCAACTGTATACCCATAGCTTCTTAGAAACCCCTCTAAAATCTAGAGATAAATCTAGAATCTCTATCTGATACGATACTCAAGGGTACTCCATGTAATTTTACTATCTCTGCTACATACAACTCAACAAACTTTTCTGGACTCCAAGTAGTTTTAATAAGAATAAAATGTGAAGACTTAGAAAGTCTATCCACTATAACCCACACAGCTTCATGTCCCCTCTGGGTGCCGGGAAAACCAGAGACAAAATCCATACTCATATTTTACCATGGCCACTTAGGTACTGGAAGAGGTTGTAATAAACCTGCTGGATGTCTATTCTTAGACTTTACCTGTTGACAAGTCAAACATCTAGCAATGTATTCTGCTATATCCTTCTTCATCCCTGACCACCAATAATTCTGTTTCAACCCCCTGTACATCTTATTATTACCTGAGTGCATGAAATATACATAATCATGAGCCTCCCTTAGTATCTTCTTTCTCATCTCCACATCATTGGGAACACAAACTCTATACCCTAATACTACCATACCATCTTCTCTAATTCTAAACTTAGTTGACTTCCCACTCAACACTTCCCGCCTGATCTTCTCTATCCCCTCATCTCTACCCTACATCTGCAATAAACGATCAATAATAAAAGATTATATCACCATATTTTTCATTTATACTCCTCTATCATTGACACTGAACTGCATCCTTATCCTTCTTAATTCTATCATCAAGCTAGTATTATGACTTCCAATAGTAGCTAATCTTTCTGTAGCCTTTCTACTCAGTGCATCAGCTACTACATTAGCCTTTCCTGGATGATAATGAATCGTATAGTCATAATCATAAATCAACTCCATCCACCTCCTCTGCCTCAAATTCAACTCTTTCTGGGTCGGTAAATGCGTCAAGATTTTATGATCAGTAAAAACTTCATAATTGGCTCCATATAGATGATGTCTCCAAATTTTCAAAGCAAAAACTAAGGTAGTCAATTCTAAATCATGGGTATGATAATTTCTCTCATGGTTTTTAGTTGCCTATATACATAAGCTATAACTCTACCTGTTGCATCAACACACATCCTAACCCTTGATGTGATGCATCACTATAAATCATAAATCCTTCATCACCAGAAAGAAGCACTAATACCGGGGCAGTAGTTAGTTTCTCTTCAATAGCTGGAAACTTCTCTCATATTCTTTTGACCACCTAAAATTCACATCCTTCCTGGTTAATTTAGTCAAAAGTCCAGCAATCATAGAAAATTTTTGGATAAATCTCCTATAATAACCAGCCAACCCCAAAAAGCTTCTAATTTCAGTTACACTCGTGGGTCTTTCCCAATTCAACATTGCTTCTACTTTTTGTGGGTCAATTGCTATCCCCTCTCCTGACATAACATGCCCCAAGAAAGATATTTTGCTCAACCAAACCTCAAACTTAGAGAACTTCACATATAATTTCTCTCTCCTCAAAATCTCCAACACTATCTCAAATGTTGCATATACTCGTATTCATTCTTGGAATATACCAAAATATCATCAATGAACACAATCACAAATCTGTCCAATAATGGTTTAAACACCCGATTCATAAGGTCCATAAATGTTGCAGGAGCATTAGTCAACCCAAATGGCATCACCAAGAACTCATAATGGCCATAACGTGTCCTAAAAGCAGTCTTAGGCACGTCCCCCTCCTTTATCCTCAATTGATGATAACCCGATCTCAGATCTATCTTAGAAAACACTCTAGGTCCCTGTAACTGCTCGAATAAATCATCTATCATAGGCAAAGGATATCTATTCTTGATGGTGATCTTATTCAACTGTTTATAATCAATAGACAACCTCATTGTCCAATTCTTCTTCTTAACAAACAACACAGGGGCTCCCCAGGGTGATATTCTAGGTCGGATAAACTGTTTATCTAGCAACTCCTAAAGCTAAACTTTCAACTCTCTCAATTCGGCTGGTGTCATTCTATAGGGTACTAATCCTGGAATCACCTCAATAGAAAACTCAATCTCCCTATTGGGAGGCAACCCAGTCAACTCTTTAGGGAAAACATTAGAAAAATCTTTTACTACCAAGATTTCTTCTAACTTCCTACTCTCTTTGCTAGAATCCACCACATATGCCGAATATCCCTCACAACCCTTCCTCAACCATTTACTAGCAGTTAAGGCAAAAATAAGACAATTAGCAAGTATCTTACGTTCTCCTTGAAAATTAAAATCCTCCTGTCCGGGTATCTTGAACATCACATTTTTCTTAAAACAATCTACCCAAGCATGATATGCAGATAACCAATTTATCCCCAGAATTAAATAAAAAACTGTCATATCTAAAGACAATAAATCAACTTCAAATTTCTACCCGTGGATCACCTCCTTGTCTTTCCCGTTCCTCTCAGTAATTTCTCCCGGTTTTTTATCGTCAACACCTGACATAATATTTGTATTAAATTTCTAATTATTTCTTCAATTCTTCATAAACCACACCCTTTGAAAATTCCCACTTTGAATTCTGGGAAATTTTATTTATGTTAAAAATTCAAAAATAAAAATTATGTTATTACCTTCTGTTTTTCTAATAGCTTCTCGTGACTCTCTATACAATTCTCCTGTAAACCCCTTCAAAATTTTTCTCTTTCAACCTTTCTTTAGGTCCCCAAGTGTTTAAAGAAAATGATTGATTTGAAGGAAACTAACGAAATCTGTTAAGTGTTAAAATTATGTTTATATGTATATATATATATATATATATATATATATATATATATATATATATATATATATAGTTTGATTTTGTAATAAATCAGCCAAAAGCAAATTGTCTACCAAGCCTCCATGTTAATGGCTACTTGGAAGACATGCAAATGTCTAACTTTGCACTTGGCAGTAGGTGGCACACCTGCTGCCACGTTTCACTTTTTTTTTTCTTTTTTTTTCCTTCTTCTGCCTTCTTCTGGCTTTTGGATGTTCAAGTCCAATTTTTTTTTAAATTGTTTTATAAAAATTCGACTTTTCCCATTTAAAAATATCTATATTAATTTAACTCTTTGACATATTTATTAAAGTACTTATTTACCCTTATTTTACAAATATGGATATTACAGTTTGTTACAGTCATTTATGTGCATTTAATCTACTCTAAGGATAATGGAATATAAAGAGTTTAAATATGTTTTTAAAATAATATATAATAACTAAATGCATATTGTTATTGCTCTAACTATACTATATATTCTCAATACAATAATACATACTTTTACCCAGAAGATATCAATGATACACCTTTCTTTTTAATTCATAAAGTTTTGAATATTGTAGTTTTATGTCGATACAAATTCTCATTTAATTTTTTAACCAAAAAAATCCTCATTTCATTCCTAAAAATGATCAACATTAGGAATAATTAAGTTATTTAGGCATGATCCAATTGGTGACCATATCTCTTATCTAAAGAGAATGTCCCAAGTTCAAATCCTCTCATCTCAATTATAAAAAACATTAATACTAATTTATTAAATAAACAAAAAAAGTATGTTAATTTTGACTCCCCTCAAGATTAAGTCATGGTTTTACCTCTGTTTAAAAATGAATCAGCCACATGTTTAGGTTCAATAAAGTGTAGCATTCATTTACAAATGAATTTTAGTTCAATCGAGTAAGTTGTGGACAAATTGATAGATTTTGCAAATGAATTCTAACCCATGGACTTCTATAAGAACATAAGGAAAAAATCATCCTTCTTTAATCAATCATATTTCTCTATTTTTTGGGCTCTTTACTATCACTTACCAACCTATTTTTTGGTTGGGGGAGAGAGTTATATCATTCTTATTATCATGGTATCAGATTATCATTGGAGGATGAGTATTACGTACACATTCTAGTTGGTTCTGTAGACTTACTAGGTTGAAATTAATGGAGCAACTTATTCTTCAACATCATAATTTGCTTCTTACTCTATCTTTGGGAAAAAATGAAAATCATTATTGCAACATTTTTCTTCTTCTTGTCTATATTATTATAAGTGTTTCCAATTTATAAGCATTAAGAGTGTTCATTTACTTGTGATACTCCATAGGCACTACAAGAAATAGGACTATCAATGATGAAAGTGTGTCGCTAACAATACTGCTTATTTCGTTGAAAGAGGTCAAGTACCCGTTGATGATACAACTGTTGCCAACCACAACCTTACTGATAGTTTATATCAGCAATGGTACTAAAGCTGTCACTGATTAGTCACTTTTAGCAACGAGACTTTCTTCATTGATAGTTTATAAAAATTCTATCACCAATGAAAAATAATGTTTTACTCACTATAAGAGATAGGATAGTGATGGAAGTGGTCATTGTTTATATTTTAATTAAATATCAGTGATGTTATGGCGTCGCTGATAGTGTCAATTTCCAAAAACAATTAAGATTTGTTCAGATTGTAAAAGGAAATGTCAACCTTCAACTTCTGAAATTTTTCTTTCCAAGTTGCACATTACAATCAAGCATACATGAAATTAACACTCCATATCCAAAATCTGAATAACATTACCTTTAGTCAAGAGATGCATGATACAATTTCACACCAATAGATACATCCTACACCTATAAAAAAGAAGAAGCATATAAAAATCATTTTAACTGTTCTTAACACGATGGGTATAACTCATGACAAGGCCTTCAATAACAAACCTAGATGCTCTTGTCATCACCATAAGTGATAATCGAGAGTTACTTATAGGATTGTACAAAGCTAGATAATTTACACTCCAAATATGACAATCAATCTATAGATTAAAAAGGAAAAATCCATTTTAAGCAACATAACAAACTTGAGTGTACTAGAAAAAAGAAAAGATAAGAGAGAGAGAGAGCATACCTCTAGATATTGTCGAATTTCACTCCTTCCAAATAAGTATGTAATTGCAACATGTGTTTAGAATATGAAACATACGTTTGATGAAAGAATTAGATAGTTTCATTAAGAATGTAAATTGAATGGCACAATTAAATCTTGGATTTTAAAACCAATTAATACACCCAACCCTCAACTTTAAGGTTGTATCCAATAGCCCCTCCATTTGAATAAATTGTTAATTTTGATAGAAAATATATGAAAAGACGAAACTATCCCCTATTGCCCCAAAATATAACAATGGCAACAATGAAAAACTTAAGAGGGAGTGAATTAGGTTAACTAATTTTTTTTTTTCAAATCAAAAGCATTTAGCACAATTAATTCAAAGCACAAATAAATATAATCAAGTATAAACTATATATGTTCTTAAATTAAAAGAGTTTGGGGATAAAGAGATGCAAATGATATATAGTGGTTTAGCCTCAACTCAAGCACCTATATCCATTCTCTTAAAGGCTCCTCTTTGAAGGTTTCATTATACCAAGTAGAATACATAATAGAATTCAAGGGATCTGGTAAACTTTTACACCGAGTATTTTTTGGGTTCACACTTCAATCTTTACAAGAGTTTTACCAAGGTTCACTCCTAACCTTTCTTAAGTGTTTTTGTGGTTCACAATCAAACCCTCACACGTGTTTTAGGCTCATACTCAAACCCTCTTATTAACTCTTGATAAATTAGAGTGATGTACAAATCCTCATAAGGATTGATGGATATACAAATTGAAGCACAATTTGAGTTCTTGACTCTAGAATAGAATAATAATGATTAATGGATCGATTCCTTCTTATAGTATGTTCTTCTCTTCTTCCAAATGACCTTTGAATCTCTATTTATAGTGTCTTGAAGTTTCTACCTGTTGGAGACCAAATAGAGTTGTTGGAGCGGTTAAAAAGCTATCAAAAAAATAGATTCATTACGCTGGGAGTCGACTCTTAGGCATGGCAGTCGAATTTTGGGATCAGCTCTTAGCTTAGGAGTCAATTCCCTGTTAGCTCCCAGCTTGGGAGTGGATAGAAACTTCTCCAAAGCTTTAAGATGATGTGATTCACTTTTAGGTCATATTTCTTCATTTTTTTTGGCTTTTTTTAATGTCCATAATATATATCAATTGAATATTTGCACATTAAAAACACAAGTTAAACACTTCAAGAGCATTTTGTTATCAACACAATCAAGCGAATCAACCTTTTGATTGAGACCCAAGGTCAACATCCCAAAATTCTTTCAAAATTTTGTTATCTCTCTTTTCTGTTTCTCCGTCTACCTAAAATCATGTGCGGGGCATTCTCATAACACTACTTTTGCTTGCTTTAAGTGGTCAACAGATTATGCTCATATTTAAGATAACCTTTTTGTAATTATCTAGAGGAAGCTAAAACAAAATTTAAATTTAGTACATCAAATAGGAGACCAAGGTCAGAAAGCTTGTATTGCACCAAAAATTTTCAGGAAGAACACAATTATTACTCAACATTGAAAGTCGAATGCTAAACTTGAAACCTTAAACTCTAAACCAAAAAATCTTAAAATCCTAATCCTAAACCCCAAATTTCTCATTAATGATAGAAATATAAACTCATTGCATAAAAAATAATGTAAAATATTTTTTAAAAAGGAAAATTCATTAAAAAAAAATGGGTGATAGAGGGCCTTATGCACATCGGAGCTGGCGATTGAAGAGTGGCAGCGATAGAGAGAAAAAAAGGGGTTCACATAGGGAGAGAGAAAGAAGAGGAATGAAAGAGATAAAGAAAAAGAGGGAATGGGAGATCGAGAGAAACATGAGAGGAAAATATGGGAGAGGGAGAAATTTAAGAGAGGAAAGATAAAGATGAAGGAATTGCTCTTGTGTTTTTAGGGATTTAATCCCATTAGAGACGATCCTACCAAAATATTTTAAAAAATTTCAAATCCAATCACAACATTTTGTAATTATCAGTGACTGTCAAGTCTTCATGGATATTTAATTATTATCTCAGTGATGACAGAAAAAGTCATTGATATTTCTCATAATTTATTTTTCATTGTAATATTTCATAAAAATGCCAGTGACATATAAGATGTCATTGATATCGTGGCTATTGTCACAAATAATGACTATTAGCGACGACTCAATTGTCATAACTCATTTGCCATCGCTCATAATCGTTTTTCTTATAGTGAAGTTATGATGATTAAATGGTCATGTAAAAAAAGAAAAACAAAAAAAAAATGAGATGAAAAAAATTATGAAGTGTTATAAAACCATTAATAATATTAATGATATTTAAGTAAAATATAAAAAAAAATGAATCCAATTTTAATTGATTCCAAACACAAAATTCATTTCAATTTCATAGTTTAAGTAAAGCTATATCAAACATGAAATTCATTTGAGTTCATTTGCAAATAAATTCTAATTTAAGTTTGTGTGTGTAGGTATTACACCTTTTTGCTATACCCCACAGCTCTGAGCTTAATACCCAAAACCATTCCATTTGAGAAAGGATAAATAAGAAAGGGTGCAGATCGAAGTGGGTTAACATATGAAAAGACTAGTGTTTACTAGGTCTAACACAACCCTTTATGAGTAGTAAGAAGGCACCATGATAGATGCGCTTTTAAGTGTTAGATTAATAAATGTTTTACTGTTATATGACGTTAGGCCTTACTGAGGAACATTTTCTAAGGGATTTATCATCCAAACACAAAGGAAGGATGATTGGTAAATTGGAGTCGCTATTTGACCTTAAAAGGGGCTAAAATCCCTTATCAGTAGTCTGTGAGAGATTTGGGACAAGAGATTAGGGTACACAAGAAGAAGGGTTTAAAGTTTCTCCCCTCGCCTAGATCGAAACCTAGCCCTTTTATTCTTGAGAAAATATTTAACAATTAACAAAAATTATATTTGCTACACACTAAACATTCATGCATACTCAGAGAGTTTATATCAATCAAAGGTGCAAACAACAGTTATGTTAACCAGCAATAAATACCAATCATGCATAGAGATAACTAAACAATGAAAATAAATTATTGAAAAGTAACAAAAATCACATATTTCACCTGACAACAAAATAAAATACGTTAACATAGAGAGGAGTAAACATTAAACTCTCGTGTCAGCCGATCGGGTCCAAATAAAACTCGGCCTATCAAAGTTCAGTGCCGGTCGGATCCACTGGTGTTGGTCAGATTGCTTTCATGTTTAAACAAAACTCTCATTTTGATTAATTATGAATATGATTTAACAACTAAAATCCTAATCTCAATGAAATATTGATATTCAAAAAATTCTAAACTTTTCTTTCTAAGTGACATGATAATTTAGTTAATTTTCTAGATGCAAGAACCCTAATATACATGACGTACAAAAATCTGATGCAAACCTAAAGCATGCTTCGACATGGCACGTATGACTAAATAAAATCACGAAGGTTCAAAATAAATAATCATCATGCTTTCTAATAAAATTAAATAACTAAGAATGGAATACTAACCTTTCTTGATGATACAAACTCTTTGCGTTTGGTGAGAATAGACTAATTATCGAATCAATCCAACTGAATGAATTCCATATGTGGTGTTGATTGCCCTTAGATCTTTGATTATATGCGTTTATGGATGAATGCATAGGAGAAATTTAATTTAGAACCTGAATTTGGATCACAAAAATTTGGTTTGTTGAAATTTGGGATTTGTATGTGCGTAAGTTTTTTTTTTTTTGGAATAGATATGGTTTATGGTGAAGTTGGAAAGTTATGGCTTATGGAAAGAAAGTATGGTTGGAGATTTTATTGGTATTTGTCTAAGGATTAAATGGGATAGAAGCATGAAGCTTCTTCAGCATTAGGTCCAGGTGTGCACCGTGGCACAGGTGGTGTGCACCGTGGCACAGGTGGTGTGCACCGCGGCCACCAACAAAGGAGAAGACCTGGAGGAGGTGTGCGCCATGGCTCAGCCTCCCCCACGCCGCGGTGCCCAGAAAGGATGAAGTGTGTGCCCTGGTCTGGGCCGCAACCAGCCCTATTCTAGGCTGCGGTGCAAGGCACACTTGGAGCAAGTTATTTAGCCTTTTTCTATGGTGCGTGGAGCATGGTTAAAATGCATAGGATTACTTAGACTCTTAAAGAACCATGAGTCTTTGGTTCTTGAGATCTAAGGGTGGAGATTGATCTCCAAGATTGGATGAGGAAGTCATTACCCTATATAAAGGGTCATCTAGGAGCCATTCAAGACATGATGGTGTGAGGTGAGCATCTAAGTGATGTGAATGTGCAGAACATGTGTGAAACAAAACATATGAATGTGTGTGAAATAGAACACATGGTGTGTGAGAGTGCAAAGACACTAAACACAGGAGAGACTCATTCAAGAGAGGCTGGTTGTTTAGAGAGAGAGTAGTATAGATTGGGGATTCAAGGGCTTTATAAGTGGAATTTTCTTGGGGAAAATTCCAGGCAAACACTTAGTCCTTATCACTTTCTTTTCTCTTCTTTCATTCTTCAAGAACTAGAGGATTCTTGAAGAGGTGTTGCTGTAATTGTAAGAACTAATTGATTTAGTGCAGAGAGCTCGAAGGAGCTCACGGGGATGTAGGCACATTGTTGAACCTCGATAACAATTATTGTGTTCTTTCTTTAATTCCTGTTTTGTTTTGGTTTATTACAAGTCATTGTGGACTTGGGTGTTTGGAAAGATCACAACCTGGGATTCCGCAAGAAAGTGATTTTCCAACAGTGGTATCAGAGCTGGAAAATACCACCAACGGTGGTATTAGAGCTCAGTTCTAAGAATCAAAGGATTATTTGGTGGTGATAAAGTGGTATCAGAGCTTTGGACAACTGGTATCGAAGCAAGACTCCAAGAATCAAAGGACAACTTCTTGGGTGATTCAAGAATAGAGTAGAGATCAATATCTGATCGTGTTCTTGAGGTGATTCAAGAACAAAGTAGAGATCAATATCTGATCGTGTTCTTTAGGGCGATTCAAGAACGGTATTGAGATCAATCTTTGATCGTGTTCTTGAGATTTAGAAGAAGTTGGAAAGCAATTGTGGGTGCTACATAAATCCAGGATTTTCTCCGCGAGATGGATTCAAACTTCATTGTTGAGAAGTTTGATGGAAAGAAAGCCTTTGGCCTTTGGAAGCGGAAAATCAAAGCGGTTCTTATGCAACAAAAGGTGGACTTGGCAATTAGAGAAAATGACGATTTTCCAACAAGTTTCATAGAGGTCTAGTGGAATGAGATGAAGAAGATAGCATACATCACCATCTTTCTGCACATGTTGGATAATGTCACAAGGGAGTGCGGAGACTCAGAAAATCCACCTGCCATTTGGAAGAAACTAGATGAGTTGTTTCTTACCAAAACTCTCCCTAATAAGAGGTATCTTCTAAAACGAATCTTTGCTTTGGATCCTGATAAAGAGTTACAAGATAATCTTGATGCCAAGATGAGGGAAGCATCAAGTGGAGAAAGGATGTTCATTAGAGGAAGGCCAGCAACTCAGTATGGCAGTAACATACATGGCTACTATCGGGACAAAGGTAGAGGACAAAGCTATGGAAGAGCGCACTCCAAACCGAGATTTGGAGGGAAGAGATGCTTCTACTACCATAAGGAGGGTCATTTGAAGAAAGATTGCAAGAATATGATAAGGGATAAGGGAGGAAGCTATACCAAGAATGGAGAGGTTTCGGTTGCCAAGGGAAAATAGCAAGATGATGATGTTCTTATTGTGTGCTCAAATGTGAGCAAGGGGCAAGAAGGCAACGAGAGATGGATCTTAGATACTGGGTGCACCTATCATATGTGTCCTCACCAGGATTGGTTCAAGAATTTCAAGGAAACCAATGATGGAAAGGTTTTCCTGGGGAATGATATTTCTTACCAGGTGAAGGGCACATGAGACATCTAGTTGAGGATATTTGATGGAATGACTAGGCTGCTGAGCAATGTGAGATATCTTTCGGAGTTGAGAAGAAATTTGATCTCATTGGGGTAGCTAGATTCCATGGGGTACACATACAAGGCAGAGGGAGGAAAGATCAAGCTAACCAAGGGATCTTTAATAGTGATCAAAGCAGCAATGAAGGATGGTCTCTATGAGATGATCGGAGACACATAGATCAAGGATCAAGCAGCAAGCTTGATGGCTGAGATGGATAAGGCAGCCCTTTGGCACAATCGCTTGGGCTATATGAGCGAAAAGGACTTGCAAGTTCTCAGCAAGAATGGTCTACTTAATGGTGACAAAGTAGAGGAACTTGATTTCTGCGAATGTTGTGTTCTTGGGAAGCAACATCGGGTTAGCTTCAACACCAGAGTGCACAAGTCTAAGAGCATTTTTGACTATATTCAAGTGGATATTTGGGGGCCAGCAAGACCACCAACACAGGGAGATAATCTTTACTTTCTGTGTTTAATTGATGATTATTCTAGAAAGTTTTTGGTTTATTTGCTTAAAAATAAATCAGATGCTTTGAATAAGTTAGTGGTGTGGAAAAAGCTGGAAGAGACTCAAACGGGCAAGGTAGTTAAGGTGTTAAGAACTAATAATGGCTTAGAATTTTTTAACAAGGAACTTAATCAATTCTATAGGTTAAATGATATTCTAAGACATAGAACGGTTGTAAAAACGTCTCAGCAAAATGGAGTTGCTAAGAGGATGAATAAGACCCTTATGGAAAAGGTTAGGTGCATGATTATAGGATTCAAATTACCTAAATATTTTTGGGGGGAAGCAGTGTCTACTGCAGTATATTTGGTTAATAGATCACCCTCTAGAGCTTTAGAGCTCAAGACTCCCAATGAGATGTGGAGTGGTAAACCCCCTGAGTTGAACAACCTTAGGACTTTTGAGTGTGCTGTGTTTGCACCTCAAAATGATGATAAACTTAGTCCAAGGTCTAGAAAGTGTGTATTTCTAGGATATGGAGAAGGGGTTAAGGGGTATAGATTGTGGTCCTTAGAGCAAAAAGGATTTAAACTCATAATAAGTAGGGATTCCATTTTCTTTATGGGGCATAGCATCAAAGAAAATTCAGTTCAGGTAGAGCAAGGAAGGCAAGAGGGTTCAGACCAGGTAGAGCCTATTGATGAATGCCAAGCTCAGGACACTCGAGAGGAGGCTGAACTAGAAAGGAATGATACAGCAAGTCAGAATGACTATCAACTCACAAGGGATCGGGAAATAAGGCTGGTCAGACCACCTTTGAGGTATGGTTTTATGGCTGCGAATGTAGCAGCTCCTTGGACAGAAGGAGGGATAAGTGAACCAGAGACTTACATTGATGCAATGGGACGTAAGGATTCGTCAAGATGGAAGCTAGCTATGGAGGAAGTGTTGTGAATTTTAAATTACTCGCAAGCGCACGAGTCATTTCCAATATAGTGTTGTGCAAGTGCTAGGTCGAATCCACAGAGAATTGCGTTGTGAAAATATTTTTATCTAAACTAAGACTATTTTAACCTAGTTCCAAGTTTTGAAGTGTCTTTTGCAAAACAAATATAAACTAAACTAAATTGATTTAAAGACTAATGATAAAAACACTAAGGTTTCTGAATCCACCCCACCAAAGTAAAGCATATATCTTCATGTTCTATATAAAAATAATCTATCAAAACATTCCATGAATCCAACTTTAAACAAGTCACAACAAATATCCCAATTAAACCAAAACAATCCAATGTATCCGGTTTTAACAAATCACAAAGGATATCGAATTTAATCAAAAACGATTCGATGTATCCATCAGATGAAACACATGGAATATCCAACAGAACAATTTAAACTCAATCAATCATAAGATTTTACTCAAATAATTGAATAGAACATTTATACTAAAAAACATCAGAATTGTATAAACAAATCTGAAAATATTTTGCCAAACAACGGCGAGGCTTCATCTTCAACCTTAGCTGAATATTTTAGCCACTCATAATCATGAAACTAAAGTTCACAATAACAGTGCTAAACATTAAACTTTAAAACTAACAAAAGCAGTAAATTAAAAACTGACTATACATGGGGAGAAATTCCACTCGCTGTTGGGCAGTGCTTCCCCTCGTGATAGCAAAGCCTTCGGAGATCCACCAGAATGCTAGTAGAAGTCCTCCAAATTGCACCAAAATGGCACTTGGATTGCTTACTAAAGACAAAATGAAGAGGGGCTTATATAGGAAAACATCACAAGTGCAATATGCTTCCAATCCGATGTGGGATACTACAAATTCCAGCTTTTGCTCTTTGACCTTTGTCTACTAAAACTGCCATAACTTTCTCTAGAAAAATCATTTTATTGATCCATAAAATTCTTCAGAAAATGGACATGGGGATCTTTCCAAGAATATATGGTTCATCTCCTGCTTCTTTTTGAATCAATACAGTTTAATCCTAAAAAATGGCTGATCTGTCACGCTGAAATCATGCACAGCCTGACCTTTGTCTACTAAAACTGCCATAACTTTCTCTAGAAAAATCATTTTATTGATCCGTAAAATTCCCCAGAAACTAGACATCCGGATCTTTCCAAGCATATATGGATCATCTTCTGGTTCTTCCTGAATCAATACAGTTTAATCTTCAAAAATGGCTGATTTGTACGAGCAATTCTGGCAATTTAGTGAAACTCCTTTCCAAGCTTATAAACCTGTAAAACAATGAAAAATAACTCAAAGTAACAAATTCCTAAGCTAACAAATGTAAATTAAGGGGCCAAAATATGCAATATTTGGCACTCCTCAAATACCCCCAAACTTACATTTTGCTAGTCCCTTAGCAAAACAAAATAAAAGACTAAATGAAAAATAAAGAACATAAAGATAAGTTCATCACTCATGGTATCCAAAAATTTAAGGAGCACACATCACCATGATATTCATTCATGAGCAAGCTTAAAAAGATAAACCCATCTTCGCAATGAATAGAAATGTTAAAATCTAATTACTTACAAAATGCAGGTTAAGGCATCACAAGTCTGACACTGTGTAAAGTGAAATAGCATATAAAAATGAAGCTTCCAAATAACTCCAATGTGTAAGGTCTCCATGTCTCAAGATTCACCAAATTTCCCATCAGAATGAACGAAAATGGCATAGTTTTTATTTTCTTCTCTTTTTTTTTCTTTTTTCTTTTTTAATAAGGCTCTACTATGTTTAGTTCCCTTAAGCTTTCTAATTGACCCATGTAGCGAGTGTTAAGTCAATGACTCCCAAACCATATGGTTTTAGGGCATTAGGTGTAAAGACACCCCTAAGAACTTACTAACTCGAGTCAAAAAGGCTATGAAATTAAACTGACCTTAATACTACCAAGCAAAATTCCCACCTTTTGACGTGAACACTCACTGCTTACTGAGGCAAGAGGTCCAGTTACTCAGTGGAAAGTTTATTTATGATCATCAAATTTTTTTTATATTTTTTTGATACTTTTTTATGCCAAAGTGTTTATCCAACAAGTCATCCAGTTTCAGTTAAGATAAGGAAACGTACACATTAAAATCACATGTCATACCTCACACAATTTGTGCTAATGTGCTCGTGTTAGATTAGATCAAACATGTGAATTCTCAAATGCCTAAAGTAAGTAACTAAATTTTAAAACTTTATCACCAGATCATGTGTTCAAAATTTTAAGCTCACCAATGACATCACATCACATAAATTGTTTAGATCAACCAAAATTTCAAAATAAAATGAGCATATATTTACCTTCTTTATTTTTCTTTTTTTTTAAATGAAGAAAAACGACAACAAATTAGGACAAAGTGTGTGTAATGTGTCTCCCATACCCC
Source organism: Bretschneidera sinensis (assembly GCA_023935145.1). Lineage (NCBI taxonomy): Eukaryota > Viridiplantae > Streptophyta > Magnoliopsida > Brassicales > Akaniaceae > Bretschneidera > Bretschneidera sinensis. The sequence continues at coordinate 90,726,321 of CM043700.1, forward strand.
CAAACTTAAATTACACATTGACTCTAATATGTGAATAATATGGAAAGAGCTGACCTGGGATATTGAGAACTATTTGGACTGGTATGGCTCATAGCATACCCCCAAACTTGATCTGAAGTACGCTTTGTCTCTGAAAAATAAAGATTGGAAAACAAAAACAACACTAGAGAAAAACAATAACAAGAAATATGTAAAATAATAAACATATAGAAAAGATATGTTGTGGGGTGCCTCCCATGAGTGCTAAGTTTAATGTCTTCAGCCAGACTTTTCATAGTAGACGACACTCAATCAGAGTAACTAGGATCCTCCAACAATATCGTCTCAATGTCCAGACTCCTCAACTCCAAGAATGGTTTTAGTCTCTGCCCATTTACCTTGAAAGTGTTACCATTCTTTGGATCCTCAATCTCGATGGCCCCATGAGGAAAAACTGACCGAATAATAAATGGGCCTATCCATCGAGATTTGAGCTTGCCTGGAAATAGATGCATGTGTGAGTTGTAAAGAAGAACTTTTTGACCCGGCTCAAAAGCTCATCTCAAAATATGTTGGTCATGAGTCTTCTTCATTTGTGCCTTGTATGACCGTGCACAATCATATGCATCGTTCCGCAGCTCCTCTAATTCATTGAGTTGGAGCTTCCTTTATGAGCTAGCCTTGGAAAGATTGAAGTTCAGCTGCTTGATAGCCCAATACGCACGATGCTCTAATTCTACCGGAAGGTGACATGCCTTTCCGTACACAATTCAATAGGGAGACATGCCAATTGGTGTCTTGAAGGCCGTTCTATATGCCCACAGTACATCATTCAATTGCAGAGACCAATCCTTTCTACTAAGGTTCACAGTCTTCTTCAAAATGTACTTGATCTCGCGATTGGAAATTTTCACTTGTCCACTCGTCTATGGGTGATACGGGGTGGCAACCTTGTGTGAGATGAAATACTTCTTCATCAACTGCTCAAAGATCCGGTTGCAAAAGTGCTTACCTCCATCACTTATGATTGCTCTAGGCATATCAAAACGAGCAAAGATAGTGTCCTTAAAAAACTAGACCACAACTCTGTGGTCATTGGTCTTGCATGCAACAGCCTCCACCCATTTGGACAGATAGTCCATAGCAACCAGAATGTACAGGTAGCCAAAGGAGTTTGGGAACGGTCCCATAAAATAAATACACTGCACGTCAAAAATCTCAACAATCAGGATAGGGTTGAGGGGCATCATATTCCTCCTAGAAAGACTCCCTAGCTTTTGGCAACGCTCACAAGATACACAGTAGGTGTGAGAGTCTCGGAACAGGGTAAGCCAATAGAATCCACATTGCAAAATCTTCGCAGCAGTCTTTTTAGCACTGAAATGGCCTCCACAAGCATGATCATGACAAAAGGCGATGGCATTAGATTGGTCATGCTCAGGAATACACCTTCTGATGATCTGATTGGGATAATACTTGAACAGATAAGGATCATCCCAGAAAAAATATTTTACCATGGCCAAAAACTTTGATTTATCTTATCGCCCCTAATGCAAGGGCATTTGACTGATGACAAGATAGTTCATTGTATTAACAAACCATGGCGCGGAAGTGTGAGCAATATGCATCACTTGCTCATCTGGAAAGGTCTCCGAAATGGGAGTGGCGACCTCAGTGAAATCCATAATCAATCTAGACAAATGGTCCGCCACCACATTTTCGGAACCTTTCTTATCCCGAATCTCTATGTCGAACTCTTGAAGTAGCAAGATCCATCGGATAAGATGAGATTTAGCATCTTTTTTAGAGAAAATATACTTCCATGCTGCATGGTCCGAGTAGATAATGACTTTAGATCCTAACAAGTAGGATCTGAACTTATCTAATGCAAAAACAACTGCTAGCAACTCCTTCTCAGTAGTAGAGTAATTAAGTTATGTGTCGTTTAGAGTTCGACTTGAATAATAGATAACATGAGGAAGTTTATCAATACGCTGCCCCAAAACAACTCCAACAGCATAGTCTGATGCATCATACATAATCTCAAAAGGCACACCCCAGTTGGGTGGCTGAATAATAGGTGTGGATGTCAGAATCTTCTTTAGATCCCCAAATGCTTTTTTATAGTCTTCATCAAATACAAATGGGGTATCCTTCATTAATAACTTGCACAAGGGTCGGGCGATCTTGCTGAAATCCTGGATAAATCACTTGTAGAATCCTGCATGGCCCAGAAAAGAACGAACCTCCTTCACCATACGTGGGGGTGGAAGGTTAGAAATCAGGTCCACCTTCGCTTTGTCGACCTCAATCTCCTAATGGGATATGACGTGCCCCAGTACAATACCTTGCTTGACCATAAAATGACACTTCTCCCAATTAAGCACCAGGTTCTTCTCCTTGCACCGCACTAAAACCAAAGTGAGACGGTGCAAACACTCCTCAAATGATGAACCGAAGACGGAGAAGTCATCCATGAAAATCTCTAAGGAACGCTCTACCATGTCAGAGAATATGCTAACCATGCACCGCTGAAAAGTAGCAGGTGCATTGCATAATCCAAAGGGCATGCGATGGTAAGTGAACGTCCCAAAAGGACAGGTAAACGTTGTCTTCTCCTGATCTTTGGGGTCCACAGAGACTTGATTATATCCATAATAACTATCTAAGAAGCAATAGTAATTATGCCCAGCCAAGCGCTTCACCATCTGATCAATAAATGCGAGTGAAAAGTGATCCTTCCTTGTGGCAGCATTCAGCTTACGGTAGTCTATACACACTCTCCATCCTGACTGAACACGAGTTGGCACCAACTCATCGTCATTATTCTTCACTACCGTCAATCCAGCCTGCTTGGGCATGACATGAATCGGGCTCACCCACTTGCTATCAGAGATTGGATAAATGATCCATGCATCCAACAACTTTATCACTTCAGTCTTCACAACCTCTTGCATAACTGGGTTGAGCCTTCTCTGTGGCTCCCTCGATGGCTTGGCATTCTCCTCCAAATGTATTTTGTGCATTACCAACGAGGGGCTTATTCCCCTGATATCCTCAATAGTCCAGCTGATAGCTTCCTTGTGCTCTCTTAAAACATCTAATAATTTCTCCTCTTGAGCCTCACCCAAATCTGATGCTATAATCACAAGAAAATAATCGGCTGGACCTAGGAACTTATACTTAAGATTATCCGGTAAAGGCTTAAGTTCCTTCTTGGGGGGTTCAGGTGCTGCAGTCTCCTCCGTCTCATTGTTCTCCCGAAGAGGTGACTCCAAAATAGCACTAGCTTGCTCGAGTAACTTATCTAAATCCAAATCCTCTCCAAATTGAGCAAAGTATGCCTTCAGGGGGTCTTCGATGCTTGATTCATTCACAGTCTCCTCAAGAATCTCCTCTATCAAGCATACATTTCGCACTTCATCATATTCCAGTGGTTGCCTAGTGATATCAAAGATATTCAACTCCACTGTCATATTTCCGAAGGAAATCTTCATCACCCATGTCCTACAATTGATTAGGGCGTTAGCCGTGGCTAAGAATGGTCGCCCTAGAATAACCGGTATCTGAATCCCTATATTCTGAACCGGCTCTGTGTCAAGCACAATAAAATCCACTGGGAAATAGAATTTATCTACTTTTATCAATACGTCCTCAACTATTCCCCATGGTATTTTCACTGACCTATCAGCCAACTAAAGCGTCGTGTTTGTGGGCTTCAGTTCTCCTAACCCTAACTGCAGATAGACTGAGTAAGGTAGAAGGTTCACACTTGCTCCTAGATCCAAGAGAGCCTTCTTAATCTGGCTGACTCCTATCGTGCAAGAGATGGTAGGACACCCTGAGTCCTTATACTTGATGGGTAGCTTGGACTGAAGGATTGAACTAACCTACTCAGTCAAAAATGCCTTCTTTGGGACATTCGTCCTCCTCTTGATAGTGATCAAGTCCTTTAAAAACTTGGTATATGACGGCACTTGATGGATGGCATCCAAAAATGGGATATTGATTTGGACCTGCTTGAATACCTCCAAAATTTCCTCATATTTCCCTCCTTTCTTGGGCGCCTGTAATCTCTCAGGGTAAGGTGCTTTAGGTACAACCAACCTAGGAGGGTCCTTCATAGTAGGTGTGGCTGTAGATGGCTCAGCAGCTCTCTTCTCCTTGTCGCCACTTCCTTGCCCTTGCTGCATAGCAGGGTTCTCTTCCACTCGATTGTCCACTTATCTCCCAGACCACAATGTGACAATCGACTGCACTTGTTCCTCCCCATGCGTAGGAGTGGATGAATTTTCAACCATAAACGGTCCTTTCGGGTTGGGCACGGGCTGACTGGGGAACTTTCCCTTCTCTCTCTCACCCAAGTGACTTGCAATTTGACCAATTTGACTCTCTAGCTTTGTAATTGCTTGGGTATTTACCATTTTTGCACTCCTTACTTTGCTCATGGATTGGCCAGTCATCTTCATGAACTCCTTAAGGGTGTCCTCTAGTGACTGTGAAACTGGCGCTGGCATTTGAGTGGGAGCTTGGTAAGCAGATAATGGTGCTGGATGGGTAGAGCAACCATGACTAGGAATTTGTGGGGCAAATCCGGAAGGGTATTGATTTTGAGCATGATGCGGGGCTCCTCCCTGATTCATTGGTTGGCTCTACTTCCATGAAAAATTAGGGTGGTTCCGCCACCCTGGATTGTACGTCTCGAAGTAAGATCCATTTGACTGCCTCCGATAGTTACTGAAAGCATTCACTTGTTCCATAGGATACTCAGCAAAAACCGGCATTGATGGACAATTCTGTGCTAGATGCATGGGACTAGCACAGATGAAACAGTTATCAACATTGAATGTGTTGGCAGCATTGATGGATTGGCCCACAGTGAGAGTGTCAATCTGCTTAGTGAGAGCATCTAACTTTATCCTCAAGTCAGTATCTTCCTTGACCTCATAGATGCCTCTTTTCTTAGGAGCACGAATGGACTTATCTCGACAGCTTGAGAAATCCCACTGTTGCGAGTTGTCGGACAACTTGTCCAACACCTTGTATGCTTCTTCCCCTGTCAGACTCAAGAATGCCCCCCCATTCATTGACTCGATCATGCTACGGTTGGGTTGAGTCAACCCTTGGTAAAAGAACTGAATGAGTCTCCATTTTTCATATCAATGTGGAGGGCATCTGATCAGTAACTCCTTGAAGTGCTCCCAGCTCTCAGAAAACTTTTCATCCTCATCCTGAGTGAAAGAACTAATCTCCTTTCGGCACTCATTCACTCTAGACATTGGGAAAAACTTATGATAAAATTTGCTAAGCAGATTTTCCCAAGATGTAATAGACCCGGGCGTTTTAGAATCCAACCATGCCATAGCTCTATCATGAAGAGAAAAAGAGAAAAGTTGAAAATGGACTGACTCCTCAGAGAAGTTCTGAAACTTGAATGTGGCACAAATGTCTTTGAACTTCTTTACATGACTATAAGGATTTTCAAGATCTAAGCCATGAAATGAGGGTAGGAGTTGGATGACAAGTGACTTTAAGTCAAAATGGGTGGCATTGATAGGTGGCAACACTATGCAAGAAGATGAATTAGTCGCAACGGGTGCGAACAAATCCCTAAGGGATGTAGTGGAGTCCACGTTCCAAGCTCTAGGTTGCTCTACATGCTCCAGATGATTTGCATTCCTAAAATTTTCTCCTATCTCAACTGTCTCTCTTTCAACTAGTGCTCTTTTCTGTCTCCTAAGAGTTCTTTCTAAGTCGGGATCTAAAGGTGTCAATTCTAAATTCAGGGATCTCCGACCAAGCATACACCACAAAAAAACAATAAAATAAACTAACTAGTAGAAACAAAAAAAAAATTAAAAAAAATTAAATAAATTAAAATCAAAATTAAATTAAATTAAAATAAAATAAAATAAAACAAAAATGCTAACAAAACTAGTAGAAAAATAAAATCAATTCAGACAAAAATTTCACAAACAAAACAATTCCCCGGAAACGGCGCCAAAAACTTGTTGTAAGTTTTAAATTACTCGCAAGCGCACGAGTCATTTGCAATATAGTGTTGTGCAAGTGCGAGGTCGAATCCATAGAGAATTGCGTTGTGAAAATATTTTTATCTAAACTAAGCCTATTTTAACCTAGTTCCAAGTTTTGAAGTTTCTTTTGCAAAACAAATATAAACTAAACTAAATTGATTTAAAGACTAATGATAAAAACACTAAGGTTTCTGAATCCACCCCATCAAAGTAAAGCATATATCTTTATGTTCTATATAAAAATAATCTATCAAAACATTCCGTGAATCCAACTTTAAACAAATCACAACAAATATCCCAATTAAACCAAAACAATCCAATGTATCCGCTTTTAACAAATCACAAAGGATATCGAATTTAATCAAAAACAATTTGATGTATCCATCAGATGAAACACATAGAATATCCAACAGAACAATTTAAACTCAATCAATCATAAGATTTTACTCAAATAATTGAATAGAACATTTATACTAAAAAACATCAGAATTGTATAAACAAATATGAAAATATTATGTCAAACAATGGCGAGGCTTCATCTTCAACCTTAACTGAAGATTTTAGCCACTCATAATCATGAAACTAAAGTTCACAATAACAGTGCTAAACATTAAACTTTAAAACTAACAAAAGCGGTAAATTAAAAACTGTCTATACATGGGGAGAAATTCCACTCGCTGTTGGGCGTCGCTTCCCCTCGTGATAGTAAAGCCTTCGGAGATCCACCAAAATGCTAGTAGAAGTCCTCCAAATTGCACCAAAATGGCACTTGGATTGCTTAATAAAGGTGAAATGAAGATGGGCTTATATAGGGAAACATCACAAGGGCAATATGCTTCCAATCCGATGTGGGATACTGCAAATTCTAGCTTTTGCTCTTTGACCTTTGTCTACTAAAACTGCCATAACTTTCTCTAAAAAAATCATTTTATTGATCTATAAAATTATCCAAAAAATAGACATCGGGATCTTTCCAAGAATATATGGTTTATCTCCTAATTCTCTCTGAATCAATATAGTTTAATCCTCAAAAATGGCTGATCTGTCACGCTGAAATCATGCACAGCCTGACTTTTGTCTACTAAAACTGACATAACTTTCTCTAGAAAAATCATTTTATTGATCCGTAAAATTTCCCAGAAACTAAACATCCGGATCTTTCCAAGCATATATGGCTCATCTCTTAGTTCTTCCTGAATCAATACAGTTTAATCTTCAAAAACAGCTGATTTGTACGAGCAATTCTGGCAATTTAGTGAAACTCCTTTCCAAGCTTGTAAACCTGTAAAACAACAAAAAATAACTCAAAGTAACAAATTCCTAAGCTAACAAATGTAAATTAAGGGGTCAAAATATGCAATATTTGGCACTCATCAAATACCCCCAAACTTACATTTTGCTAGTCCCTTAGCAAAACAAAATAAAAGACTAAATGAAAAATAAAGAACATAAAGATAAGTTCATCACTCATGGTATCCAAAAATTTAAGGAGCACACATCACCATGATATTCATTCATGAGCAAGCTTAAAAAGATAAACCCATCTTCGCAATGAATAGAAATGTTAAAATCTAATTACTTACAAAATGCAGGTTAAGGCATCACAAGTCTGACACTGTGTAAAGTGAAATAGCATATAAAAATGAAGCTTCCAAATAACTCCAATGTGTAAGGTCTCCATGTCTCAAGATTCACCAAATTTTCCATCAGAATGAACAAAAATGGAATATTTTTTATTTTCTTCTCTTTTTTTTTCTTTTTTAATAAGACTCTACTATGTTTAGTTCCCTTAAGCTTTCTAATTGGCCCATGTAGCGAGTGTTGAGTTAATGACTCCCAAACCAGATGGTTTTAGGGCATTAGGTGTAAAGACACCCCTAAGGACTTACTAACTCGAGTCAAAAAGGCTATGAAATTAAACTGACCTTAATACTGCCAAGCAAAATTCCCACATTTTGACGTGAACACTCACTACTTACTGAGGCAAGAGGTCCAGTTACTCAGTAGAAAGTTTATTTATGATCATCAAATTTTTTTTTATATTTTTTTGATACTTTTTTATGCCAAAGTGTTTATCCAACAAGTCATCCAGTTTCAGTTAAGATAAGGAAACGTACACATTAAAATCACATGTCATACCTCACACAATTTGTGCTAATGTGCTCGTGTTAGATTAGATCAAACATGTGAATTCTCAAATGCCTAAAGTAAGTAACTAAATTTTAAAACTTTATCACCAGATCATGTGTTCTGGTCTGGGCCGTGGCCAGCCCTGTTTTGGGTCGCGGTGTCAAGCACACCTGGAGCAAGTTATTCAGCCTTTTTCTATGATGTGTGGAGCATGGTTAAAACGTACAGGATTATTTAGACTCTTAGAGAACCATGAGTCTTTGGTTCTTGAGATCTAAAGGTGGAGATTGATCTCCAAGATTAGATGAGGAAGTCATTGCCCTATATAAAGGGTCACCTAGGAGCCATTCAAGACATGATGGAGTGAGGTGAGCATCCAGGTGATGTGAATGTGCAGAACATGTGTGAAACAAAACATGTGAATGTGTGTGAAATAGAACACATGGTGTGTGAGAGTGCAAAGACACTAAACACATGAGAGACTCATTCAAGATAAGCTAGTTGTTTAGAGAGAGAGTAGTATAGATTAGGGATTCAAGGGCTTTGTAAGTGGAATTTTCATGGGGAAAATTCCAGAGAAACACTCAGTCCTTATCACTTTCTTTTCTCTTCTTTCGTTCTTCAAGAACTAGAGGATTCTTGAAGAGGTGTTGCTGTAATTGTAAGAACTCATTGATTTAGTGCAGAGAGCTCGGAGGAGCTCACGGGGACGTAGGCACATTGTCGAACCTCGATAACAATTTTTGTGTTCTTTCTTTGATTCCTGTTTTGTTTCGGTTTATTACAAGTCATTGTGGACTTGGTTGTTTGGAAAGATCACAACCTGGGATCCCGCAAGAAGATGATTTTCCAACAGATTTTTTTAGAGAAATTATGTATAGAGTTTTAGTGTCTCTATAGTTTTTCATAGGCAGTTGGCTTGTGTTTTGTGTGTCTAAATATGGGGGATTTATATATGAAAACTAAGGGTAGGGATAGACAGCTAGGATGCATTAGATTTAATCTAATGGAGGCCAGAGTTTCTTTTAGAGATGGATAAACTATGGTTTCACGTCACTTTTAGGGTTTCTAGAACCCAAAAATTGAGTTCCATAAAAGTTAGAGGTGAAAACCAAAAACTGAGGTGGCGAAGCTAGTTAGGTTTGGGACCTAACCAATCAGCCATAGAGCTCGACTGACCGGACCTATATCCCAGCCAAACTGGCTGGGTGTGATGGGAGAGGTCCTACCTCATATTGTGTAGCTTTTTTTAAATAAATAAGTAAATATTTTGAAACCTTTTTGAAAGATTAAAATAGAAAGAGAGATAAAAATGGACATAAGTATGACTCAAATATCTTAAGAAAACGTGGGGAAACACCTTTTCAATGTCAAGTGACAAAATCTGTTCATTGTAGCAAGTAGAAAACATAAAGATTTAAAAGCTCTTCTTTATAGTATGAGATTTAAGCATGCTACACCTAAAGCTATCGACCTAAGCATATATATAACTATTTATTAACCATTCAAAATCAAAAGGAATTAATTAAGCTTGAAATTAACATAGCCCTAAAAGAAACATAAAGCTTACAAAATCAAATCCCAAATCAACGTATAAGCACATATGACATCATCGAGGGAAATCATCAAGTACCAGTACGACAATCGATTGTCCTAAGGGCACAATTGATTTTCCTTTGAAGTTTTTGATAGTAGTATGCCCTACAAGCCAATAGTATTTGATGTTATGGGCAAGTTACTTGTAAATTAATCTTATTCATGTATTGATAATCAATAATAATTATGACATTTTTCTTATTTATCATGTTCATTAAAAATTACTACATGTGAATTGCATGATAAAGCCCAAGGAATAAGAGCAATGGAAATAAGCACCAAGATGAGATCATGCTAGTGAGATATATTTCCTCAAACTTTATTCTTAAATGTTCCTAATAATATGATCACTAAGAAGGGAATTAGTGAATCCGGATATATTAGTACATACTATGTTTTCTCAAAGATTTGAAGGTGATTGATCTCACAATAACTAGTGTATGAGACACTAGAACAAGTTATGTAGGTGCTTGTTAAAGAACAGGTAAATCAAACTGACTCGACTAAGAAATTCCTAATGGACATTTTACTGGCTATCAATAGGAGTTCTTACATTGCAGTTGTATAAGTGATTCTTAGACTTGAAGCACCATGGATGTCTTGTGTATAGGTCATCATACTTTGATATTACCAACATGTGATTCTAATCATAGGTCACAAGAAGGTAGTAATTGGGTAGATCGCTTATGCATGGATGTATGTGAATGTACAATAGAGGATCCATCACTATCAGTAAAAGAAAGAGAATATCCTATATGATCTGATTAAGTCATAGCTTGGAAATTCCTTGGCCAAGGTGGGGAATAAATTAGAAATGAGTTTTTAATTTCACCATTTAAGTTATGGACTTAAGATCGAGATACATGTGATTAAATAATTAAAGCTTGACGGTAATTTCATAGCTTACGTTTAATCAGGAACATTACATGATAGAAGGATTGAATTATATGGTAACAGTCAATAGAATGATTCACATTAACTAATATTGCCTTAGGTAGCCATGACATATTGCTAGATATCAATCTTGACTTTTAGAAGCCCTTAAGAATTAATTAAAATTAATTCTTAATTGAATGGAGAATAAAAATTAAAATGAGTTTTAAATAATTGGATAGGATCCAATTGTTACATAAAAGTTGCGATCTACTGCCAGTGTGATATTGTACCTAAGTGGTCACACATAATAGGGCAATTACAAGAATAAAGAAAACTAGTAGGAAAATAGAGAAAATTCTAAGAATTAATTAAACCAAGGGTTTAATTACAATTATAGAAGCCCCTAAGATAGAATTTGAGAAACAAAAATGAAATTTTTTACTCTACCTTTCTCTAAAAAGTTGAAAACCTTAGAGCTAGCACTCGTAGATTTCGACCAGCCCTAGTCCTCTTTCTCATGTGGTGTTCGACATCTCGGAGAAGAAGATCCTTGTTCTTGATTGTTCGTGTGGATACACTAAAAAGTTAGACGGTTGAACGGTTTGTGAGCTCTCTAATAAATTTGCAATTGGAATCTCTAGTAGGGTATAAATCTCTAACCTTGTATGAAGATATTGATTAATCATTCTAATAGTTACATAGAGAGTTTCTTGTATGAAAATTTTAAAATTTTTGATGCAAATCTATGTCGGTACAGTTATAGTGGTATCAGAGCCAACTCTATGAATTATTAGAATAATTCTAAATTCTATTATTGTGGCTTTAAAGGATTCGATATTATTAGTTATATAGATTGCAATTTCAAAATCTAAAGAGTTAGGTCAAGAGAATTCAAGAAACAGTTCTTGAATTATTTATTGTCATGAGATGATAATAAATAATTTGTAGATTATTTTTCAAGCCTATTAAATCAATAAAGATTGATTATAAACAATTTGGTAGGTTAAAATAGGATTTTGAATCACAGAAAAAAGAAATTTGGGAAGAAAGTTCACATGAAAAATAATAAAAATTTGTACTTTTTCAAGGGACAATCGATTGCCCTAAGTGTACAATCGATTGTGCCCTCATATACTTTATTGAAAAATCATGCAAAAACTGTGAACAGTCGACTGCCATAATGGATAGTCAACTGTGTGACATAAAAATAAAAATTTTTGGGTTTTTAATGAGTTTTTTAAATTGTTTCAAATTTCTTTAAAATTAAAACATGTTTTTCATTGAAACTAAAAGTTAATTTTTATCTTCAAAAGATTAAAATTAAATTGACTTAATTAAGAATTGTTCTTAATTTTAAAAAAATTAAAAAAATTGGAGTTTGATTGAGAATTGAAAATCCAAAATTCTTGTCATATTGGAATTATGAATTCTAATGAACAAGGAATCTTAATCTTATTTGGAATATGACTAAGAAAAGTTTCTGAAAACCTAATGGGTTTAAGATTGAAATCTAAGAATAAAGTCATAACTATAATAGAATTGATTTTATTTATTTATTATGCAGTTTGACGGTATGAGTGAATGACTATTGGACCTAGACCTTAACAATTGGTTAAATTTCATGGTATTACTTATGGTAGTTCAATTTTAAATGATGGGGTTTACATACTTAGCCTTCTCTTTTTTCTCTTAATGTAAATTTCAATCTCTCTCCAATGTAATTATTAAGGTTTTTTATACACACACACACACACATATACATACATACATATATATACATGTATATATATGTATGTACATATATGTGTGTATATAGTGTATGTATGCACATATATATTTGATATGTATAGTTACTCAGAGTTAGATAGGATTTATTGAGGCAAATCAAGGATTGTGCAAGGAAGCATGGTGGACCATTTAAAGATTGAAGACCCATGAATTTATGAGATATATTCATATAATAATTACCTAGGATTTAACCAAGTGATTTACCTAATTGGCTCAAGTAAAACACGTTTAAAGAGTCCATAGTCATCCACATAGGGTTTTGTATGCATGAGATGTATGTTTGCTATATATGAGACGTTTATTTTAATATGTATTGATGCATGTTAATATAATGATATCTAAACGTAAAGACCTAAATCTCTCACGCATAAAAGTTTAATATTAAGTTGTAAACGGAAATCATCATGAATGATTGTTCGTAGTCTTCCATCATTATAGTCAATATGAGAATTTCTTAGCATTATAAATTTTTTGTGTCAACACAAGGTTTAGATTATTAAGAAATTTATATTATCTATTAATCATATGATATAGATGAGCTAAACAAATGATATAACTTGTTATGCCACCACAATAGTTATATCACTAATTTATACTTGTGAGGAATGGTGGGTTGGACCTAACTGAAAATTGATATGATTGTTATGTCACCACGAGGTCATATGAATTTAAAAGGTTAAACTATGAATAGGAATTTCATAAGATGCAAATGATAAAAGTTATCTATCTATCAAGCACATTATTAGTTTTTTGTGCCACAACAAGTCATAGTGTGCAAGTGATAGGATCCTAATCCCCAATAGGAGACTTTTCAAAGAGGTCTTCTGCTTTCCATGTAAAGAGCTGTGGAAATCGAAAAGAATAGTGGGAGGCACCATTTAAATTAAAGATCAAATCTTTATAGAAGTTAACAAAATGAATAACTGATAATTTATCTGTTGTAATATTGTAGATCACAATGGCTAATCGCAACCCACTATCTAGAATCTTTGATATAAACAGGCTGCTTAGACCCAATTTTCTTGATTGATAAGGAATTTCAAAATTGTTCTCAATTCCGAAAAGATAGCCTATTTTCTTGATCAATCACTCCTAACAATCAGCAAACCATCCAACATCTACAACTAGAGGAAAGAAAATGAAAAGGAAAATAATTAGAACATTATTATGGTTGTCTCATTATTTTTGAATTCTATAAATGCTGAACTGAGAATCAGGATGCAGATACACAAAATTTTGGCAGGTAAATTAGGTTGAACAAAATAAAATTCAAGATTATATATTCAAAATTTGTCTAATTTATATCTTTAATTACTTGAATAAACAGTGAGACAAATATTCAACAATTTTCAACTCAAGCATAACATAAGATCATGCATTACAACAAACATGTGCTTAAATTTAGCTAATTTCTCTGATTAAAAATCATCTTTTCTATCACATAAGTTTCACATTCGAAGCGATTATCTATGATTATATTACTAACAAATAAAGAAAAAAAAAGAAATAACAAGAGTAACAAAGACAATATTTAGATGGAGATAAATGATAAATACATTTATCAACTTAGTTAACCAACTCAAAATTGATGGTAAAAAGGGAGAATTTGCAACGATGTTAGATTTCGAAAGCTCATCAGAAAGTCATCGTAGACTGATTGAATTGAAGTGATGATTTGGACGGAGAGTATACGAGAGAGATGAGGTAAGGTAGTTTATCTTTGGGCCCACACCTTAATTGTATTGGGACTTGGGAGCATCCTAGAAATGACACCATTATAGGTAACTGAAGTAGTCCTTATAAGGAACGAAGTGGCATCACATGTTGTGAGATGAAACTTTATTCTAGGCCCAGGCCGTTACAATTTCTCTCAAGCCACTGTGGCCCAGTCCAATTGCCTATCTATTAACAATATATAGTGCAAACCAAAATTCCATCCTTCTATATTAAAAGTATACTAATGCACCCATAAACCCCAACAATGATTAGTTCAAATTGATCGAAAAAGTCTCATAACGATCACTTGTCACGAGTTAAATGTTAACATACTGAAATACTCTCTCTTTATGTGACATTTATGAGATTTTTTTATCAATCTAGACTAATTGTAGTTAGGGTTTAAAGGTGCATTCATATACTTTTAATATAGGAGGGTGCAATTGTAGTTTGCACCAAACTACATGAGTGTTTTTATAATCTTCTCTAATAATATAATAAAGCAAAGCTGTCCAATTTGTGGGTGGCAAATTGGTAATTGTTATTCAAGTCATTTGTTGTCGTTTTAGAGATTTAGAATCAAATTTAACAAACACTAAAAATTGAAGGATGAAACAAATGATGCATATCCCTTATTGTATAGTATATAAACCAATAAACAAAAAAAAAATGTGTTTTATGAACATTGTTTGTTAAATACAATAAAATTATTTTAAAAAAAATTAGAGGAAATTTCACGTGAGACTAAATTGTCATATACAAAAACTTTGTTTTAATAAATTGTAAATATTTTGAAGTGTCAGATAGCTTAGTTGATTGAGTCAGTCATCGTTTCACATGAGATTAAGAGTCAAACCCTACTCACATTAGAGAAGAGAAAAATAAGGGATGGGAGCGGGCCTATCTCCCATTGTGTAAATTTTTCTTAAATAAAGAAATAAATAAATATTTTGAAACTCTTTTTAAAGATTAAAATAAAAATAGAGCTTTAACTGGACAAAAGGATGACTCGAATATCTTTAGAAAGGATGACTCGATTGCTCCCAGAGCTTTTAGGATATCAATGCCAAGTGAAAAGCCCAATCTAACTATAATTTTAGTGGGAGCTACCATGTAATATATGTATTTTAAAAGTTGGGTAAGTGTATATTTTTATCAATATGACAAAGAGTTAAATCCCTGAATGGCTGAATGAAGATTTCTGGAGACCAAGGTTGAAAAGCCAAAAAAAAAAAGTTAACTTCGAATAGTAACTCGGGGCAGCGTACTTGCTGCCATCGAGAGAACAATTTCAAGTGGAATGTTTGGTTTTATTTATTTTTGTTGTTAGTGGGGAAAAGTAAAGTAAAGAAAAGAAAAGAAAAACAAAGGTGAATCATTATGTTGGTAAGGCAATCATGTCTTATTTTTTTAAATCCTCCAAATCATGGAGACGATTGAAGGAGGGAGCTGCTGAAATTTGCAGCCAAGCTCTCCTATATAATGTGTGCGAGAGATTTATGAAGAGAACGCGAAAGAATTTTTGATTAGTTCCAAATATTTCATATGTGTTCTTAAAACACTTGGGAGTTTAAAGAAAAGTGGAAGGAACAAAATTTTGAGGATATTTTCGAAAATATTTCGGGAAGCTATCAAAATAGCATAAGGTAATAAAGTAATGTTATTTTATCATTTATGAAAGTTTCATGAGGTTAAAATGGAAATTTTTTCAAACTGTGTGGTTTATGGAGAAAAGAAGAAATAACAAGAAATTTAAATTTCCAATATTATGTCAGGTGTTGGTAGTCAACAATCGGAAGAAAATTTGAGGAAGATCGGGAAAGGCAAAGAGGTGGCCCACGAGTAGCTTTAAGTGCTACGTGGTGAGTTGGATTTACTTTAAGTAGTCTAAATGAAAAATCAATTATTTTAGTGATAATCTTAAATTTAATTATTTAAGTATGTTTGGGTGATAGATGAAAAAGTGATTTATGGGAATGATAGAAAATTTGGATATGTAGAAATATTTCTCGGTGAGTAATAATATTTTTGGAATTTATAAGTTGACTTGAAAATAAAAGCAATAAATAAATTATTGATGAGACATACCGATGTTTTAACACGAATTATGACGAGATGAATTTTGGCGGATCTTGCTAAATTTTTATGGATGATTTAAGATGAATTTTAGTGGATCTTGACAAATTCTGATGGACAATTTGAGATGAAATTTAGTGGATCTGAACAGACTTTAATGGATTATTTGATGTGATTTGGGAAGAGAAGAATCTTGTGGATAATTAGGATAGCCAAATTAAGTGGCTTGAATCTTTATATTGTTTTTATATTTCTGTTTATATTACTGTTTCATATCATTGATCATACACATATGCATTAAATATTATAACCGAAAGAACCGAGAAGGCAGCCGGTCTAATGAAATAACCGTGACAGCCGGTATATGCTGGGATGAAAAATAAAAACCGTGACAGCCGGTATATACTGGGATGAAAAGTGAAAACCGTGACAGCCGATATATGCTGGAATTAACCAGGAAGGCAGCCGGTCTGATGAGAATAAAAGAACCGAGAGGGCAGCCGGTCTAAGATAATAATAACCTGTCGACAGGTGGGAAGACGTTCCCATCATAATCATTCATGCATCTGCATCTGTTTTAATTATCGTTGCATTATTTGAAATGCTGAGATGTGGTATATTAATTGTGAATTAAATTATAGATGACTGGGTCTCATAAAAAGATACAGCTATAATGATGAGATGTGTGAGATGCTGAGTTGTGGTATATTAATTGTGAATTAAATTATAGATGGTTGGGTTTCATAAAAAGAGACAGCTATAATGATGAGATTTTCGAGATGCTGAGATGTGATACTTTTTGTAAATTTAATTATAGAAGGTTGAGTTTTATATAAAAAGACAGTGATAAGACTTATCTAAATGATGGACTTTTTGATATGAACCTCATTACGAGGTAATTAGGAAATAATTGATAGTCTTAAGGTGAACCAATGATTGAGAAGAATAGATTGATAGTAGAAAGTTGTTATCAGGTTATGCGAAAAATAAATTTTAATATTAAAGGATTATTGATAGAATTTGGAATACTTTCAGTAAATTAAATTCGCTGAGCTTGTGAAGCTCACTCCTCACTGTTCAATGATTTCAGGTAGCAGTCAAGATAAATAGTCTGGTGGGTTGAGAATCAATCGAGATCTTTTTCTGTAAGCCAAGTACGTGTTAATATCCTCAGACAATCGAGTTAAAGACTTGTAAAAATTTTATTGTAAATATTCATGCATTTATTAAGTGAATATCAGATTTGTTTACCTCTCCTGTTAAAGGATAAAAAAAAAAATCTGGTAGTATTATATTTATTGTTGCATATATGTGTCGTGCTTGGATTTTCAAAATGTGATGACACCGTCTAGGGGTGGCCAACCTGGGATTGGTCGTTACAATTTTGGTATTAGAGCATTAGCTTTTAAGATTCTGTAGACTGCATGAAAACCTAAAAAGTGGAAGATCTAAATAAATAATATTCTTAAATGCAAAGTCTGAGGATGACACGTGGTCGTGCGAGAACTAGTGGTAGAGTTCAAAATCAGAGGGGATGTGGTAGACCCCCAATTTTTAGGAGGACTGAAGTAGAGGAAGAAGTCGAGTCAGTGGTTCCCGCAAGGGAACATGGTGATAGTGCAGCTGGTATGAGTAGAGCTGGGGAAGTATCTAAAAGTAGAAATGATGAATTGCAAGATGCTCTTAACCGTGCTTTAGAGAGAATTAATGCAGTCGAAGAACGGGCTACTAATTTGCAAAGAAGATTAGAGGAAATGAATGGAAGATAACCAGAGGTAGTGAGGCAAGAGGTTCCTGATGGAGGGGTATTTGCAAATTAAATGCAAAGGGATTGTTTTGTGAGGTTTCTTAAGTTTAAACCTCAGTTATTTAAAGGATCTATAAATCCGGTGGAAGCTGAACAGTGGATTGAGCATGTGGAGAAATATTTTGAGGTCTTACCGGTGTCTGATAAATAGAAGGTTGCCTTTGCTTCGTTTATGCTGGAGGGTGAGGCTTCTCAATGGTGGAAGGATATTTTGCCCAGAATGAGTACACGAATAGATCAACCTTTGACTTGGAATAAATTTAAGGATGAATTCTTTGCAAAGTATTTTCCAGATTCTTTTCGGGCACAACAAGAAAGAGAATTTATCCACCTAAAGCAGGGAAATTTATCGGTGGTTGAATATGATAGTAAATTTGTAGCCCTATCAAGATTTGTACCCAAGTTCGTGAATACGGAGGAAAGAAAATACAAGAGATTTTTAGATGGATTACACTATGAAATTCGTTTTAAACTCTCTTACATGGGCATAGGAAATTATGCTGTACTGGTAGATAAAGCATTGCAGATTGAGAGAGATTTAATAGAGTTTAAAGGTATGAGGGATTGGTTGAAGAGAACTAGATTTGAGGGATCTAGAGGTGGTAGCAGTATGGGTGTACAGGGCGGGAGACCACCCCAAAGAGGGCGTTCTTTGTCACAAGGAACGGTAGGGCAGACTCAGAGACAAGCAAAATCTGTTACTTCAGTAGCTCAGAGTAATACCAATGGGACCCCTCGATTTAGGAGACAGGCTATGGGGATTGAGAGTTATGGTAGAGGAATGAATATGCCACCAAGGGGAAGTGGAAATTTGATTTACGATCGGGAGTCAAGGGTTTGCTTTAAATGTAATCAGATGGGGCATTTATCTCGGAACTACCCTACACAGATATGCTTTGTATGTGGTGAGGGAGGACATGTTGCTGCAGATTGTCCAGCGGGGAAGTCAGTTGAAGTAAGCATTGGAAGTGTCGAGAGAAGACCGATGGAGAGAGGCAATGGATCAGGAAGTGTGAGGATGTGGCAGTCAGATTTATTCCAGAGATGGCAGAGTCTATGCATTGAACCGGCAGGATGCACAAGCCACTCTTGATGTTGTTATGGGTATGATATCTATCCTTGGTAGGGCTGCTAGATTATTGATTGATCCTGGTGCAACCCATTCTTTTGCATCTAGTAGTTATATGAAATCTATTGATGTCAGTGCTAGTCCTTTGATGCATGCCATTATTGTTGAGGTTCCTACTGGAGATAGGGTTATTATCAGAACAATTTATCAAAGTTGTGTGATTAATATTACGGACCAAGAATTTGAGGTTGATTTATTGCCTTTAGATATGACAGATTTTGATGTGATTCTAGGGATGAATTGGCTATCTGCATGTCATGCATGGGTAGATTGTTTTAGGAAAAATGTGGTGTTCAGGATACCCGGGCAGGAGGAGTTTAATTTTCAGGGAGAACCTAAAATACTTGTTAATTGTCTGATTTCTGCCTTAACTGCTAGTAAATGGTTGAGGAAGGGTTGTGAGGGGTATTTAGCATATGTGGTGGATTCTAGCAAAGAGGGTAGACAGTTAGAAGAAATCTCTGTGGTAAAAGATTTTTCTGACGTATTCCCTGAGGAGTTGTCTGGATTGCCTTCCAATAGGGAGATCGAATTTTCTATTGAAGTGATTCCAGGATCAGCACCCATATCCATAGCACCCTATAGAATGGCACCAGTTGAATTGAGAGAGTTGAAAGTTCAGCTTCAGGAGTTGCTAGATAAACAGTTTATCTAACCTAGTACATCACCCTGGGGAGTCCCTGTGTTATTTGTCAAGAAGAAGGATGGGACATTGAGGTTGTGTATTGATCATAGACAATTAAATAAGATCAAAATCAAAAATAGATATCCTTTACCCAGGATAGATGACCTATTCGAACAATTACAGGGAGCTAGAGTGTTCTCTAAGATAGACCTAAGGTTGGGATATCATCAATTGAGGATAAAAGAAGGGGACGTGCCTAAAACTGCTTTTAGGACACGCTATGGTCATTATGAGTTCTTGGTGATGCCTTTTGGGTTGACCAATGCTCCTGCGGCATTTATGGATCTTATGAATCGAGTGTTTAAACCATTCTTGGATAGATTTTTAATTGTGTTTATTGATGATATTTTAGTATATTCTAAGAATGAAGAGGAGCATATGCGACATTTGGAGATAGTGTTGGAGATTCTGAGGAATGAGAAATTATATGCGAAATTCTCTAAATGTGAGTTTTGGTTGAATGAAATATCCTTCTTGGGGCATGTTGTGTCGGGAGAGGGAATAGCAGTTGACCCACAAAAAGTAGAAGCAGTGTTTTCTTGGGAGAGACCCACGAATGTAACTGAAATTAGAAGTTTTTTGGGATTGGCTGGTTATTATAGGAGATTTATTCAAAATTTTTCTATGATTGCTAGACTTTTGACTAAATTGACCAGGAAAGATGAAAAGTTTAAGTGGTCAGAGGAGTGTGAGAGAAGTTTTCAACTGTTGAAAGAAAAACTGACTACTGCCCCAGTATTAGTGCTTCCATCTGGTGATGAAGGATTTGTGGTCTATAGTGATGCGTCACATCAGGGGTTAGGATGTGTGTTGATGCAACATGGGAAAGTTATAGCTTATGCATCTAGGCAACTGAAGAATCATGAGAGAAATTATCCGACCCATGATTTAGAATTGGCTGCCATAGTCTTTGCTTTGAATATTTGGAGACACCATTTATATGGAGCCAAGTGTGAAATTTTTACTGATCATAAAAGTTTGACGCATTTACCAACCCAGAAGGAGTTGAATTTAAGGCAGAGGAGGTGGATGGAATTAATTTGTAATTATGATTGTACAATTCATTATCATCCACGAAAGGCTAATGTAGTAGCAGATGCATTGAGTAGAAAAGCTACAAGGAAATTAGCTGCTTTTGGGAGTCATGATACTAGCCTGATGATAGAATTCAGAGAAATGAGGATTCAATTGAGTGTCAGTGATAAAGGAGCATTAATAGAAAATATGGTAGTTCAATCTCCTATTATTGATCGTTTATTACAGCTACAGAGTAAAGATGAGGGAATAGAGAAAATCAGGCAGGAAGTGTTGAGCGGGAAGCCAACCGAGTTTAGAATCAGAGAAGATGGTATGGTAGTATCGGGACAAAGAATTTGTGTTCCCAATGATGTGGAGATAAGAAAAGAAATACTAAAGGAGGCTCATGATTCGATATATTCCATGCACCCGGGAAATAATAAGATGTACAGGGGGCTAAAATAGAATTATTGGTGGTCAGGGATGAAGAGGGATGTAGCAGAATACATTGCTAGATGTTTGACTTATCAACAGGTAAAATCTGAGAATAGGCATCCAGCAGGTTTATTACAACCTCTTCCGATACCTGAGTGGCCATGGGAAAATGTAAGTATGGATTTTGTCTCTGGTTTTTCCCATACCCAGAGAGGGCATGATGCTGTGTGGGTTATAGTGGATAGACTTTCTAAATCTTCACATTTTCTTCCTATTAAAACTACCTGGAGTCCAGAAAAGTTGGCTGAGTTGTATGTGGCAGAGATAGTGAAATTACATGGAGTACCCTTGAGTATTGTATCAGATAGAGATTCTAGATTTACTTCTAGATTTTGGAAGGGCTTTCAAGAAGCTATGGGTACGCAATTACAGTTTAGTACAGCTTTTCACCCACAAACTGATGGACAGACAGAGAGAATCATCAGAATACTAGAAGATATGCTGAGGGCAAGTGCACTGAGCTTCTCAGTAAGCTGGGATGCTTATTTGCCTTTGATAGAGTTTGCATACAATAATCAGTATCAAACTAGTATTGGGATGGCACCCTTCGAAGCTTTGTATGGAAGGAGGTGTAGAACTCCAGTATGCTGGGAAGAAATTGGAGAGAGAAAGATATATGGCCCATAAATGATAAACTTGACTACTGAAAGAATCAAACTGGTTAGGGAGAACCTTAGAGCAGCTCAGAGCAGACAGAAAGGATATGCTAACAAAAGAAGACGACCTCTTGAATTCCAAGTTGGTGATTGGGTATTCTTGAAGATATCTCCGTGGAAGGGAGTATTGAGATTTAAGAAGGGAAAGTTGAGCCCAAGATTTATGGGGCCCTATGAGATGATCGAAAGAATTGGACCCGTAGCATATCGTTTGAATTTGCCTCTGGAATTAAGGCAATTACATAATGTTTTTCATGTGTCACTACTGAGGAAGTACTTGCACGACGAGTCTCATGATATCACGAATCAGTCGATAGAAATTCAGAAGGATTTGACTATTATGCTAACACCAGTCGGAATCCTAGAAAGAAAATAGCAAGTCTTACGCAATAAAGTTATTCCTTTGACTCAAGTATTATGGCGCAATAAATATGTTGAAGAAGTCACGTGGGAACATGAAGCAATAATGAGGAAGGATTATCCTCAACTCTTTACTTGATTTCAGCAAGAAATTTCGGGGACGAAATTTTGTAAGGTGGGTAGATTTGTAATATCCGTATTTTAAAAGTTGGATAAGTGTATATTTTTATCAATATGACAAAGAGTTAAATCCCTGAATGGCTGAATGAAGATTTCTGGAGACCAAGGTTGAAAAGCAAAAAAAAAAAAAAAAAGTCAACTTCGAATAGTAACTCGGGGCAGCATACTTGCTGCCACCGAGAGAACAATTTCAAGTGGAATGTTTGGTTTTATTTATTTTTGTTGTTAGTGGGGAAAAGTAAAGTAAAGAAAAGAAAAGAAAAACAAAGGTGAATCATTATGTTGGTAAGGCAATCATGTCTTATTTTTTTAAATCCTCCAAATCATGGAGACGATTGAAGGAGGGAGCTGCTGAAATTTGCAGCCAAGCTCTCCTATATAATGTGTGTGAGAGATTTATGAAGAGAACGCGAAAGAATTTTTTATTAGTTCCAAATATTTCATCTGTGTTCTTAAAACACTTGGGAGTTTAAAGAAAGGTGGAAGGAACAAAATTTTGAGGGTATTTTCGAAAATATTTCGAGAAGCTATCAAAATAGCATAAGGTAATAAGGTAATGTTATTTTATCATTTATGAAAGTTTCAGGAGGTTAAAATATAAATTTTTTCAAACTGTGTGGTTTATGGAGAAAAGAAGAAATAATAAGAAATTTAAATTTCCAATATTATGTCAGGTGTTGGTAGTCAACAATCGGGAGAAAATTCGAGGAAGATCGAGAAAGGCAAAAAGGTGGCTCACGAGTAGCTTTAAGTGCTACGTGGTGAGTTGGATTTACTTTAAGTAGTCTAAATGAAAAATCAATTATTTTAGTGATAATCTTAAATTTAATTATTTAAGTATGTTTGGGTGATAGATGAAAAAGTGATTTATGGGAATGATAGAAAATTTGGATATGTAGAAATATTTCTCGGTGAGTAATAATATCTTTGGAATTTATAAGTTGACTTGAAAATAAAAGCAATAAATAAATTATTGATGAGACATACCGATGTTTTAACACGAATTATGACGAGATGAATTTAAGTGGATCTTGCTAAATTTTTATAGATGATTTAAGATGAATTTTAGTGGATCTTGACAAATTCTGATGGACAATTTGAGATGAAATTTAGTGGACCTGGACAGACTTTAATGGATTATTTGATGTGATTTGGGAAGAGAAGAATCTTGTAGATAATTAGGATAGCCAAATTAAGTGGCTTGAATCTTTATATTGTTTTTATATTTCTGTTTATATTACTGTTTCATATCATTGTTCATGCACATATGCATTAAATAATATAACCGAAAGAACTAGGAAGGCAGCCGGTCTAATGAAATAACCGTGACAGCCGGTATATGCTGGGATGAAAAATAAAAACCGTGACAGCCGGTATATACTGGGATGAAAAGTGAAAACCGTGACAGCCGGTATATGCTGGGATGAAAAATGAAAACCGTGACAGCCGGTATATGCTGGAATTAACCAAGAAGGCAGCCGGTCTGATGAGAATAAAAGAACCGAGAGGGCAGCCGGTCTAAGATAATAATAACCTGTCGACAGGTGGGAAGACATTCCCATCATAATCATTCATGCATCTGCATTTGTTTTAATTATCGTTGCATTATTTGAAATGCTGAGATGTGGTATATTAATTGTGAATTAAATTATAGATGGTTGGGTCTCATAAAAAGATATAGCTATAATGATGAGATGTGTGAGATGCTGAGTTGTGGTATATTAATTGTGAATTAAATTATAGATGGCTGGGTCTCATAAAAAGAGACAGCTATAATGATGAGATTTTCGAGATGCTGAGATGTAATACTTTTTGTAAATTTAATTATAGAAGGTTGAGTTTCATATAAAAAGACAGTGATAAGACTTATCTAAATGATGGACTTTTTGATATGAACCTCATTACGAGGTAATTAGGAAATAATTGATAGTCTTAAGGTGAACCAATGATTGAGAAGAAGAGATTGATAGTAGAAAGTTGTCATCAGGTTATGCGAAAAATAAATTTTAATATTAAAGGATTATTGATAGAATTTGAATACTTTCAGTAAATTAAATTCGCTAAGCTTGTAAAGCTCACTCCTCACTGTTCAATGATTTCATGTAGCAGTCAAGATAAATAGTCTGGTGGGTTGAGGATCAGTCGAGATCTTTTTCTGTAAGCCAAGTACGTGTTAATATCCTCAGACAATCGAGTTAAAGACTTGTAAAAATTTTATTGTAAATATTCATGCATTTATGTATTTTATGTTTAAGTGAATATCAGATTTGTTTACCTCTCCTGTTAAAGGATAAAAAAATAAAAAAAAAATCTTGCAGTATTATATTTATTGTTGCATATATGTATCGTGCTTGGATTTTCAAAATGTGATGACACCGTCTAGGGGTGGCCAACCTGGGATGGGTCGTTACATACCATGCAATGACACAAACCATGTTTCTTTTGGAATGATGGGACTTGCAACACCCAATTAAAAAATATTAATAGATCTAAAATTACCTCAAAAGATGTTTACTTAAATTCTATACTAACAAACTCACATCATAACAATAATAAATTTAGGTTGTTACAGGACAAAGTCCCAACATCACAGTAAAATGGAATGCAGTAAAGCTCAAGAACAACCTATTTTACTCCTATATCCATCGGAGCATAATGTCCAGAAAAAAGTTGTTTTAGCTCCTTCTTAGAAAAAAATAAATAACCTCTATCACAAACACTTTAAACAGAAACAACCATACATCTTATGCAAGCAAAACTATTGAAACCCAAAACCATAAATGTTCGAATGAATACATAAGTGGCGAAGTCCTTCTTGAAAAGGATCAGTACTGGCCAATACCTCTCAACAAAAAATCCTACCCCTCTAAAAATAAATAAAATTTTTTTTTACAAGCATTTTAGAGTGGTTAATCATTTTTCTATAAAATTAAAGATGTGAATTAATGGTGATATCCATAGAAGGATTACAAGTTGAAACAATCAACCTCAATTCAAATACCACAACCTCATAAAAAGACAATATTAACAATATTCTTCCTCTATGTGGCCTTTTTTGCATTTAATGAGCAAGAAACCAAAATTCTTAAGACCTCCTGTGATAACGAGTTGACTACTACCACAGTGTGTCGTGCTTCATAACTATCCTCTAAAACTTTAGCTTCCAGAAGCAAGCGATTTTCCTTCAATGGGCATGTTCCTAATATGTTTCCACTCAATCTCGGTCCTTTCACAACCATTCCACAACTGTGTTCAGTTGCTTTGTAGAAGATGATTTTGTGTTATATATATATATATATATATATATATATATATATATATATATATATATATATATATATATCTTAGTTTTTTAAATTAGAAACATGAGCTTCAAGACAAGAACTACAATTTTTAATCTAAGTAGATATCACAAAATTCACGCCTACTTTCTTACTATAAACAAAATCATGATACCTTATAATAGGCATGAAGTCTTTTATTTTTTTTTCTCTAATTTGTCTTATGGGACCATTTTCATAAATAATATGGATGTTTGAAGTTCATACAAATATTTTTATGTACAAAAAAATTTCAATAAACTTTGAGATTTCGATCGCTCGTATGATGAAAATACATATACCTACATCAGTTTAAAAGTGGTTATAGCAACTCAAAGCATTGCAGCTGACTCTAACTTCATATTGATGAAAAGATGGGACTTTTAATCCATCCAGCAATGCACATAGGATGGGTCCTTCTTCTTTAAAATATCTGTCACCTCTCCTATTAATACCTACTCCAGTTTTTTCATCCAAGGTTGTAACATTTGACTAGAGATCAAATAATTATAAAGGGTTATCATGTGAAACAATCAACTTAAAACATAATATCTAAATTACCATAATGATAAGATATTAACATAATAAAGATAAAGAGTAAACAAAATCTTTAGGAAAATTATACACTTTCATATAAGTCATTAAGCAAGATTCTAGATCCTACTGAAAATAGCGTGAACAATTTTAGTGAATATTTTTAAGGGAAGAGATTATCCATTATGAGTCAAAATAAGAGGATACTGAGGCACATGATATAGTATACAGTAAGAATAAATTCCTTGGCAATGAAGAGATTAGAAAATCATAGATTGAAAAAAAACAAATATGTGCACCATCATATAAATTATAGAAGCAAATAAATAAGGTTATATCAACAAATATATAAGTTATATCATACAAATTATCAGTTGTTGTTGTCTCCGACCAAAATGGCTATCCCTCCACCTTTTGTACTACAACAGAATTCATACTATTAAGGTTATATCTACCCCATTATTCTTCATTCATATAAAAAAATAACACATAATAACTTTCAATGCCACATCATTGAAATTTTTTTATCATAGATCATAGTTTCTATTCAGACATTATCATGCCATGCACAATATAAAACAAGATTATTAAAAAGACAAAGATAACTAGTACTGAAATAAATAAATTACTAAAGGAATGTGACAATGAAATTTGAAAAGGGAAGGGAATCAATAATAAATAACCACCTTGAATGCAATATCCTTAGGTGACATTGCCAATCTAGCACCCATGGACTCAAATGCATCTCAGCCCGATAGTTCACTCTTAGGTCATAACCCAATAAAGAAAGTTGAGTTGTATCACTTCTGCAAGCCAAACCTACTTCGACAGGATCCATGAGACCATTGACTCTAGCAGATGTAATGGCATTCAAGTTACATTGGTTGCTTTCAGATGAGTCTTATATCCTAATCTCGATAGTAACACATCCCCCAACCCATCAATCAGAACAAATGCAACTCTTTTCTTCAGCTCTAGTGGACTACAATACTTTTATACTCTACATGTACCTTCACCTCCAATTAAGATTACATAACTCTTTTTTTTCCCTTTTTCCTTACAATGTGTTTGGGATAACGAGATTGGAGCGGAAGTAAGAAAACTAGAGGAAATAAGAAGGGAAAAGATTAGATATTATAACACTTTTTGGTAGTTTTATTAATTCCTTAGTGCTAGCTCTAGGTTTTTTCAGTTTTTTGAGAGAGAGAGAGAGAGAGAGAGTGTGTGTGTGTGTGTGTGTGTGTCTGTGTCTAAAATCTTGCTTTTAGTTTCTCAAAATCTGCATTCAGGTTTCTATCAAATAGAACCTTTATATAGAGCTTTTACTCCTAAAAGTTTCAGGATTTCTAAAATTGCAATTAAACCCTCGTTTAATTAATTTCAAGAATGCTCTCTTTTAGCCCATTTGTTTTCTTTATTATCGCAATTATCTAAATATGTGTGACTTCTTAGGTTCAATATTACTCTGGGATTAGGTCGTAACTTTTACATAACAATTGTATCCTATCCAACTAATTAAAACTCCTTTTAATTCTCATTTTAATTAAGAATTAATTATAATTAATTCCTAGCTATATGTCATGACTACCCAGACAATATGAATTATTGTTAACCTTTCTGTTGACAGTTTTCATATAATTCAATCATTCAATCATGCAATGTCCTTGATTAAACCTAAGACTTGGATTTACCGTCAAACCTTAATTATTTAATCACATATATCTCGATCTCAAGTCCATGACTTAAATAGTGAAATTAGAAACTCTGTTGGAAATCACCTTGAAGATGCCCAGGTGATGATCTTCCATACACCCAAGTCTAGAATGACTTGTAAAGGTGAATCAAAAACAAAAACAGAAATCAAAGAAAGGAAAGGACACAGTAATTGTTATCGAGGTTTGGCAATAGCCTACGTCCCCGTGAGTTCCTCTGAACTCTCTGCACTAAATCAATGGTTTTTAACAAATACAGCAACCCTTTCCAAGAAACTCAAGTTCTTGAAGAACCAAAGAAGAAGAAGTAAAAGAAAGTGATAAGAACTAACCCTGGAATTTTCCCAAGAAAATTCCCCTTACAAGCCCTTGAATCCCCTTTCTATTCTACTCTTTCTTTCTAAACAACCAGCCTTTACAATGAGTCTCTATTGTTTTGTGTCTTTGCACTCTTACAATTGATCTCACTTTTAATCACAAGTTATGTCTCTTTGAAGCTAGGTGACCCTTTATATAGTGCATCATCTTCTTGACCCTCTTGAGGATCAATATCCACCCTTAGATCTTGAGGACCAATCAACCTTAGCTCTCAATTAATTCTAAGTGATCCTCTGTGTTTTCAACATGCCTCACACACTTAACAATTGACTGAACCAAAAGGCATCATTGTGCCTTCAGGCTGCGGCCTAGAACAGGGCATGTCGCAGCCTGGAGTGTGCTAAAACTTCACCATGTTGCATCTATTCTTTGCTGAGCCGCGGCGTACACCTCCTCCAAGTCTTCTCCTTTGCTGGGCACCGTACCTTGGAAGAGCTGAGGCACGGCACACACTGGTGTGCACACTTTCTGGAGTTGTTGCAAGGTGAGGCGCACACACTTGTGCTTAGGCGCCAAGACTTGAGGCTAAACCTCTTCAAACCATGTTTAAACCTTAGACAAATACCAACAATCTCTACCTTTGTCTAAGCAATTAAACCTAAGCCCATTGTGCAGAGAACTCAGTATCCAAACTCATCTTGAGTTATCATATCAACCGACTCCATTCCTAAGTAGTCCAAGGCAATGATTGAACTTACTTAGAGGTAGAACCTTGGTGCCTAAATCTGCAGGATTTTCCTCCATGGCTATCTTGTCCACATGAATGCATCCTTCCGTAACATTTTCCCGAATGAAATGATACCGAACATCCATGTGCTTTGTCCTCTCATGGAACACCGGATTCTTACACAAGTGCAACACACTTTGACTATCCGAATACACCACCACCTGCTCTTTCAGGACCTTCAACTCTTCCAATAACCCTTTGCACCACATAGCCTTCTTAATGGCTTCCGTTGCCGCTATGTGCTCAGCCTCGGTTATTGAGAGTGCTACCACCGACTGCAACTGAGCCTTCCAACTTATACAGCATCCGTTTAAGTTGAAGAAGTAGGAGGTAATCGATCTTCTTTTATTCCGGTCCGCTCCATAGTCCGAATTTGCATAACCCTCAAGACAGACGGACTTATCCCTCTTCTCATAAATCAACCCTACTTCTGGGCTTCCCTTCAAGTACCTCAGAAATAATTAAGCAAATAATCATATAGTTTTACTTGCAAGTGCACAAGGTCAATAGTAGCATAGTGTGCAAGTGCGAGATCATCTCCACAGGGATTGGTAAAGTTCGATTTAGAATTAGTTTCGCAATAATAAAATAAAAATAAGAGAAATAAATATTGAGTTAGAATTTAATAAAGATAAAGGCGTAGGGACTTGATATCCACCACTAATCATGCTACCACAACAAAACAGTATGCCAATGCTTTACTCATGTCATGAATACCTAATGGTTGTCAACCTAAGGGCATGGTATCTACTCCTTAAGCTATTGATTACCTTAAGCAATGAGTTAGGCGTGGTATCTACTCTAACTCTTTTCTTTCTTAAAGGATTCAGCATGGTGTATACTAAGTTGTTCCTT
This sequence comes from Bretschneidera sinensis, assembly GCA_023935145.1. Lineage (NCBI taxonomy): Eukaryota > Viridiplantae > Streptophyta > Magnoliopsida > Brassicales > Akaniaceae > Bretschneidera > Bretschneidera sinensis. The sequence goes on from CM043700.1 coordinate 90,756,372, forward strand.
AAGAGAGCATAAGATCTGTGAAAATCGACAACCACATGAGACCTAGGGCATGGTATCCACTCCCGCTTTTCCATGTTGATTAACCCAAGAATCTGGTGTAGATATCTTTTGTTACTATTGTTGAACCCAAGACTCAGTCATCCAAATTGATTCAACTAACTAATCCATACCACATGCATATGTTGATCAGCAAACACATATGAGGAATTTAAATAAAACCAGGCATTAATCAAGTTAAGCATCACAACACAAATATCGCAAAGGCACCAATACTGAATTATTGAGTAAACATAATTAGGGCTTCAACCAAGTCCTTACTAGAAAATTAGTTGCATATAGTTATGATGCTAAACAACATCATAAAATAAAATACAAAGGAAAGAAGAAACCCGAAAACACCATGGAGAAGAGTCGTCAATTCGTCTCCATAATCTCTCTCCCGGGCTCATTCGGCCTCCGACCTCCCCGAACAAAAACTAAACTAAAAAGGAGATAAGCTCTTAAAAAGAGAGATATTGTTTCTATGTTTTACAAGTCCATTTATAGGGTTCTAAAGACACCTCAAAACCGTAATTTCCAAAATAAGACCCGAACCATTATTTCTTAAACAGGTTCTACCGTTTTACTGTTTACTGCCGTACGTGTGTGCTCCATCGCAGTCTCTTGCGCTCGAGCGCAGACTTCTTCTTATGCATGAGCGCAGATTGCGCTCGATCTTGGCTTGGCCACTAGTTGCTTGTGCGCTCGATCGCACTCTTTTGTGCACCCGATCGCACTCTTCTGTGTGCTCGATCGCACCTATCTGGTTTTAGGTCTTCAGTTTTCTTCCTTAGAGCTCTAAAATGTTATTTTTTCTTCAAAAACCTATAAAAACCCATAAAACAAATAAAAGAAGTAAAATAGACTAAAATACGCACACTAAAGATTTAACAAGTGTAAATTAAGAGGCTTAAATATGAATATTTAAGCTCCTATCACACCCCCAAACTTACATATTGCTAGTTCCTTATCAATACAAAACAAAAAACTAACTGAAAAACAAAATCAAAGATAAATTCATCATTCATGTTATCTAAAAATTTGGGTTGCACATAAAACTATGATGTTTGTTCATGATTAAGCTTAAAAAATATAAACACATCTTTGCAATGAATAAGAGTTTTAAATTCTAATTACTTACATAAGGTTGTTTTAAGGCATCACAAGTTTGACTTAGTGTGTGGTGAATCAGCATATAAAAGATGAAGCTTCCAAATAATTCCAATATATAGTGTTTCCGTGTCTTATCATTCATCGATTTTCTTATTAGAGTGAACAATAATAGCATAGTTTTGTTTCTTTTTTTTTCTTTTATTATGAGATTAATGATGAATATATGTGTTCAATATTTTAAGCTTAATGATGAAATCTTATCATAATATTTGTTTAAATCAACCAAAATTTTCAAAACAATATGAACATGCATTTATCTTTTCAATAATAATAATAAAAAAAAACTGGGACAAGGTGTGTGAATGTGTCTCCCATACTCCCAAACTTAAATTACACATTGTCCCCAATGTGTGAATATCATGAAAAGATTTGACCTGGGAGATGGAGAACTAGCAGGGCCGGCATGGCTCATAGCACACCCACAAACTTGAACGGATGCACACATTGTCCCTAAAAAGAAAAACTAATGTAACACGGGAAAACAAGAAGTACTAAAAATAAATAAATAACAATAAATATGAAAAACAATAAAAATAAAAGGATAAGCTGTGGGGTTTCTCCCATGAGCGCTAAGTTTTACGTCTTCAGCCAGATGGGATACCCTCTTACTGCTGGTCTCCAGGTGGTGCAGTCGATGAGGTACTGGGTGCGGGAGGTGGAGTTTGATAGTTTAGGCATCATGGCAAGTTGTGGTAGAAAGTGCGTACTCAGGGGCCTCAGTACCACTGACCTCAATAGAGGTGCTTGAGATACACGTTTATCAAGTCTGAACGGCTCAAGCGCTCTCTATAGCAGTTTCAACGTTTAGTCTTTTGGCAGGTAGTACTTAAAGTCCACTGCATGTGGCTGATGTGCTCTTGTTGCTGCTGCATACTGGACAGTCTGGGGCACTAAATCTTCATCTCTTGGTTGCACTGTAATTTTTGAGTGTGGTGTGAATTTGTGTCCATGCACCATGAATGTCTGATTTCATGCGGGCAACTGCGGCAATTCCAAGTTTGGTGCCTGGACAATAGATGAGAGAAAAGTAGTATTAGTATGCTCAAAAGTTTCAAACGAATGAGTGAACTTACTTGGATGCTTTGGAGAGGCTTCAAAGAGGTGCACAGCTTCAATGATGTCATCTGTAATATCTTCAGATTCTAGCTTAGGAACCACATCCGAACTTGTGAAGCTGTGGGTGAGGGTGGCCTCCAATGGATTAGTGTGATAAACCTAAAAAACTTGCTCGACAACACTTTGCATCATACATTCATTAAAACATTCATCATCATTATCATCTTGGGGTAATTTCAACGCATCAAATATCTTAAATTCTATTGTCTCACCATTTACTGTCATACTTACAATACCCTTTTTCACATTAATTATTGTATCAGCAGTTCTCATAAAGGGTTTTTCTAAGATGATGGGCAGAGGTAATGGCATAGGGCATTCTTCCATATCTAACACAATGAAGTCAGCGAGCAAAATAAACTCACCTACCTTTACCAAGACACCCTTAAGTAGACCTCTAGGTCTTTTGATGCTTCTATCTGCCAATTGCAAAGTGATGGAGGTTAGTTGAAGCTCCCCCAAACCTAGCTTTTCAACTACTATGTATAGTAGCAAATTGACACTTGCTCCTAAATCCAATAGTGCACGCTCAAAAAACTGGTCACCTATCCTACAGGGAATGGTAAAACTACCTGCATCTTGTAGCTTTGGTGGTAGTTTTCTTAATAATACCGCATTTACCTCTTCAGTTAGAGCCACTATTTCATGCTCTTAAAACTTTTTTTTATTAGTGCAACAATCTTTTAAAAATTTAGCATAAGCAGAAATTTGTTTAATTGCATCTAATAAAGGAATGTTAATTTCTACTTTTCTCAAAGTTTCAAAAATATCAAACAATTTATCTTTCTTTGGCTTCACTAACCTTTGAGGGAAATGAGGTGCATTCTACTTCTCCATTTCACTTACCTTTGATGTAGACACTTTATCTAGAGATGCTTGTGCAGGCTCATTAACTCTTATGACCTTACCATTTCTGAGAGTTGTCACGACATTTAGTTGCTGATGTCCTCTCGGATTAGGTATTGGTTGGGCAGGAAGCTCACCTTGCTTCCTTGCACTTAACTCTTTAGCCATTTTCCCCATTTGAACTTCTAGTCTTTGGATTGTTTGCTCGTGCAATGCAATTGTTTGTCTTTACTCAGTTTGGATTTGCCTTCCATCTGCCATAAATTATTCTTGTGACGTTATCAGCTGTCTTACCATACTCTCTAGGTCACTTGTCTTTGACTCTTGAACTGGTTGGGCTGCTTGGTGGAAGTTCCTTTGTTGCCCTTGAAGGTTTAGGGCATTTTGATTATTTCTCCATGAGAGGTTGGGGTGGTTTCGCCATCCAAGATTGTAGGTATTTGCATATGCACTGTTTGGTCCCACATACCTAGCGTTGTTCGGGATCCGTAGATGAATAAAAATGGCAAGTCTTAGTAGTGTGATCAAATTGAGAACATAAAGCACATACCTAGCGCTATGTGGATTGTGGACTCGGAGAGGCATTCTGAGCAGTCATGGCTTTTACAAGCATATCTAGCTTCCTCTCCATAGCAGCTATCTGAGTTGGAATTCCACCAATTAAGTTGACTTCATACATGCCCTTGCTCTTTACTCCTTGTCTCCCTCTGGATGAGAATTATTGGGTGTGCTCACTTAATGCCTCAAACAGCTCCATGGCTTATTCACTACTTTTCTCTATCAGCACACCTCCACAACCTGAATCAGCAATACCTTTATTCATGTCATTTAGACCTTCGTAAAAGGCTAGTACCAGCTCATCTTGAGGTAGGTTATGATGTGTACATTTGTGAAGCAACTCATTAAAGTGTCCCAATACCTCAAAGAAAAGGTCTTTATCCCTTTGTTGGAAATATTGAATCTTCTTCCTCAATTGTCTCGTCTTTTGAGTTGGGAAGAACTTTCTTAGGAACTTGCTGGCCAACTTTTCCCAACTGTGGATAGAAACTACAGACAATGAATTGTACCATAATTTAATATTATCTTTTAAGGAAAAAGGGAAAAGAATTAACCTGATTCCTTCTTGGTCTAGGCCCTGGATATGTTGGAATTTGCAAAGATCAAAGAACTCTCGAAGGTGCAAATGTGGATCCTTATTAGGTGTACCCCTAAAGTGAGTAAGTGCACTGAGTATCTGTGGAGACATATAATAATTTCCTTCCACCTCAGGTTGATATGCAATACGCGATGGCTGGTCAATGTTCCTTAGGATGAAGGATTGCTTCATCGGTCTTCGCTCAGGTGGTTGCTGGTTTTCTAGCTGATCTGCCATTGATGTTTCTTCCTCAAATCCTTCTTATACCTCTTTAGAGTTGTCTCTAAGCCTTTATCGAATGGTCCGCTCAAACTCTGTATTGAGGGGAAAGAAAGTTGGATGCCTGGAACGAAGCCCTTGCATGAATTAGTAAAAACAACTTCAGTGCAGCAGTTCAGCACTGCTGCTCGGGTAGCTTTTGCCTCAAATGCGCTCGATCGCACAAAGGAGTGCGCTCGATTGCAGTGCACAGATCACTCTACTGCTATATCTAAAACAAAACAGAACAGAAAAGAAGAAATAAATTAAGGTTTTGATGAAATAAAATAAAAATGAACGAAAAAATAGAAACTTATAATTTGTTTTTAGATTTTTTATAAAAATAAAAAAATAAAACAGAATAAGACAAAATAAAATAAAACTAACAAAAATAATTCTAAAAAGAAATTTAGTACAATCCCCGGCAACGACGCCAAAAACTTGTTGGACGATTATCTACCTAAATAATTAAGCAAATAATCATATAGTTTTACTTGCAAGTGCACAAGGTCAATAGTAGCATAATGTGCAAGTGTGAGATAATCTCCACAGGGATTGGTAAAGTTCGATTTAGAATTAGTTTCGTAACAATAAAATAAAAATAAGAGAAATAAATATTAAGTTGGAATTTAATAAAGATAAAGGCGTAGGAACTTGATATCCACCACTAATCATGCTACCACAACAAAACAGTATGCCAATGCTTTACTCATGCCATGAATACCTAATGGTTGTCAACCTAAGGCCATGGTATCTACTCCTTAAGCTATTGATTTCCCTAAGCAACGAGTTAGGCATGGTATCTACTCTAACTCTTTTCTTTCTTAAGGGATTCAACATGATGTATACTGAGTTGTTCCTTAAGAGAGCATAAGATCTGTGGAAATCGACAACCACATGAGACCTAGGGCATGGTATCTACTCCCGGTTTCCCATGTTGATTAACCCAAGAATCTGGTGTGGATATCTTTTGTTACTATTGTTGAACCCAGGACTCGATCATCCAAATTGATTCAACTAACTAATCCATACCACATGTATATGTTGATCAGCAAACACATATGAGGAATTTAAATAAAAATAAGCATTAATCAAGTTAAGCATCACAATACAAATATCGCAAAGGCACCAATACTGAATTATTGAGTAAACATAATTAGAGTTTCAACCAAGCCCTTACTAGAAAATTAGTTACACATAGTTGTGATGCTAAACAACATCATAAAATAAAATATAAAGGAAAGAAGAAACCCGAAAACACTATGGAGAAGAGTCGTCAATTCGTCTCCACAATCTCTCTCCCGAGCTCGTCCGGCCTCCGGCCTCCCCGAATAAAAACTAAACTAAAAGGGAGATAATCTCCTAAAAAGAGAGATACTGTTTCTATGTTTTACAAATCTATTTATAGGGTTCTAAAAACACCTTGAAACCCTAATTTCCAAAATAAGACCCGAACCATTATTTCCAAAACAAGTTATGCCGTTTTACTGTTTACTGCGGTACATGTGCGCTCGATCGCAGTCTCTTGTGCTCGAGCGTAGACTTCTTCTTGTGCGCAAACGCAAATTGTGCTCGATCCTGGCTTGGACGCTGGTTGCTTGTGCGCTCGATCCCACTCTTTTGTGCGCTCGATCGCACTCTTCTGTGTGCTCGATCACACCTATCTGGTTCCAGGTCTTCAGTTTTCTTCCTTAGAGCTCCAAAATGTTATATTTTCTTCAAAAACCTATAAAAACCCATAAAACAAAGAAATGAAGTAAAATAGACTAAAATAAACACACTAAGGGTTTAACAAGTGTAAATTAAGGGGCTTAACCTATCACTCAGCAACCACTTCATCCCAAGCCAATGCTCCTTTCCGGGATTACTCATAAACCTACTAAGGACACTTATTGCATGAACAATATCAGGTCTAGTGCTTACCATGGTGAACATAACTAGACTAACCGCACTAGAGTAAGGGACCTTTTCTATTTCCTTCTTCTCGGCCTCCGATCTCAGACATTGATTGCTGGAGAACTTGAAATGGCCAGTAAGGGGAACCTTCACTGGTTTGCTATCTTCCATAGAGAACTTAGATATCATCTTCTCTATGCAAGAATTTTGAGAAATCTTCAATCTGTTTCTCTCCCTTTCCCAGATTATATTCATCCCAAGGATCTCATGTGCATGGCCAAGATCCTACATCTCAAACTCTGAACCGAGTTGAGACTTCAATTCTTCTATCCTCTCCCTGTTGTTCCATTATCGAGGTGATTGCTTCAGGCCATAGAGAGATTTCTTCAACTTGCTCACCAACTCTCTCTGCCTTCCTTCCTTATAGCCTTCGGGTTGCCTCATGTAGATGGTCTCATCAAGCTCTCCATGCAAGAACATTGTCTTCACATCCATTTGCTCGATCTCCCAATCAAATTGGACCACCATAGCCAATACTATCCATATCGTCTTGTATTTCACAACCGATGAGAATATTTCGGTGAAATCTATGCCTTCTCTTTGTGTGAACCCCTTCGCCACCAGCCTACCGAATTTCATCCCCTTGAGTGTTTCCTTCTTTGATCTTTTAGATCCACCTACAATCCACAACTCTCTGTTTTTCTGGTTTAGGCACCAATTCCCAAGAGTTGTTCTTCCTCAAAGAATCCATTTCTTCTTCCATAGCTAGTTGCCACTTTGGTGACTCCTTACATTCTATGGCATCTATGTAAGTTTCTGGTTTAACCTCTCCTTTTGTCCAAGGAGCTGCTACATTAGCATCCACAAACCCATATCTCAAAGGTGGTCTGACCACCCTCCTTTCCCGGTCCCTTGTGAGCTGGTAGTCATTCTGACTTGCTGCATCAACTTCTTCTAGTTCAGTCTCCTCTTGAGTATCCTAAACATGACCTTCATTAATGGGCTCTACCTGGTCCGGACCCTCTTGTCTTCTTGCTCTACCTGAACTGAAGTTTCCTTGATGCGATGCTCCATAAATTCCGGACTGGTTTGCTCACTAGCCCCTGCAGGGTTAGTTTTCTCCAAATAAGAAAATAACAATTCATTAAAATAATATCCCTACTTATTATGAGTTTCTTTCCTTTTAGTTCTAAGGACCACAACCTATACCCCTTAACCCCATCACCATACCCTAGAAATACACATTTTCTAGACCTTGAGTTAAGTTTATCATCCTTTTGATGTGCAAATGCAGCACACCCAAAAATCCTAAGGTTGCTCAACTCAAGGGGTTTCCCACTCCACATCTCCATGGGAGTCTTGAGCTCTAAAGATCTAGAGGGTGATCTATTTACCAAGTATGCAGCAGTAGACACAGCTTCCCCCCAAAAATATTTTGGCAAACTGGACCCAATTAACATACATCTAACCTTTTCCATAAGGGTTCTATTCATCCTCTCAGCAATTCCATTTTGCTGAGGTGTTTTTACAACCATTCTATGTCTTAGAATGCCATTTAACTCACAGAATTTATCAAAATCCTTATTGCGAAATTCTAAGCCATTATTGATTCGTAAAGCCTTAACTACCTTACCCGTTTGAATTTCCAACAACTTTTTTCACACCACAAATTTATTCAAAGCATCTGATTTATTTTTAAGCAAATAAACCCAAACTTTTCTTGAATAATCATCAATTAAAGATAGAAAGTAAAAGTTACCTCCCTGTGTTGGTGTTCTTGCTGGTCTCCAAAGGTCCAAATGAATGTAGTCAAGAATGCCCTTAGACTTGTGCACTCCGGTGTTGAAGCTGACCCGGTGTTGCTTCCCAAGAACGCAACACTCGCAGAAATCCAATTTCTCTACTTTGTCACAACCAAGTAGACCATTCTTGCTAAGAACTTGCAGGCTCTTTTCGCTCATATGTTCTAAGAAAGTGTGCCAAAGGGCTGCCTTATCCATCTCAGCCATCAAGCTTGCTGCTTGATCCTTGATTTATGTCTCTCCGATCATCTCATAGTGTAATAACCATATTTAGAAAATAAAGGTAAAGAAGTAATTTAATAAGTATGGCATGAAATTAAAATATTATATTTATGCAAAGAACTAAGTATTGAATAAATAAGTCTTTTAAAGAAAAAAAAACGTAAATAGTAAAAGAGATGAATAGTAAAAAGATGTGAATAGTAAAAAAAATTCAAATCAAAGTTACAATCAGCCGAACGTGCAAGTGATGTGGGAATGAAAAAAAAATGTGAATAGTAAAAAAAGATGAATAGTAAAAAAGAGTAAAAGTTGCGATTTCGTGGCAGCAGGTGGCAGCACCTGCTGCCGAAAGTTGAGATGAGTTTTAGGGAGGCATGCATTGTGGAGGAATTTGGGGAGAGGGGCTGTCAAAATTTCAGCCCCAAATTTCGTGTATATATAGCAGATGGGAGAGTGGAAAATGTTACTCAACAGATTTCATTATTTCCTCTTCCAAATTTTTCTATTTCCTTTACAAATTTTCTATATCTTTAAATATTTGAGAGCTCAAAATAAAGTTAAAAGAGTAAGATTTTGAAGAAGTTTACTGCGAAATTTCATAAAGAATCTAGAATAACTGTCGGAAAAGCAGAAGGTAATAATGTAGTTTCTATTTTTAGATTTTTAAGCATTTATGAAATTTTCCCAAATTCAAAGTGTGTATTTTCAAAGTAAGTGGTTTATAAAGAAATGAATAAATAATTAAAAATTGAATACAAATATTTTGTTAGGTGTTGGTAGTCAACAATCGAGAGAAGTTTCAGAGAATAACGAGAAAGGCAAGGAGGTGATCCACGGGTAGCTTTAAGTGCTACGTGGTGAGTTTGAATTTACTTTAAGTAGTCTAAATAAAAATGAAATATATGGTGATATTATTAAAATAAATTATTGGTGTATGCTTAAGTGATAGATAGGAAGAAAAAAAAATTGAGTTATGGGTATGATAAGAACTTTGGACATGTAAAAATATTTTTCGATGAGAAATAATATTTTTGGGAATAATAAGTTTATTTGAGAATAGAAGCGATAAATAAATTATTAATGATATATATTAATGTTTTAATACGAATTATGATGAGATAATTTTAGTGAATCTTGACAAGTTTTGATGGATGGAAGTGATATGATTTGGGATGAGAGGAATATTTGAGAAAAATCAAGATAGCCAATTTAAGTGTTTTAAATTTATATGTTGTTTTTATATTACGGTCTATATGCATATTTCATATCATTGCTCATATGCACATGCATTAAATGAAAAAGAAAAGAACCGGGATGGCAGCCGATCTAATGAAAATGAAAATGAAAATGAAATAACCGGGAAGGCAGCTGGTCTTATGAGAATGAAAGAATAGGGAAGGCAACCGGTCTAAATGAGAAAGAAAGAACCGAGAGGGCAGTCGGTCTAAGATAATAACAACCTGTCGACAGGTGGGAAGACGTTCCCATCATAATCATTCATGCAATTGCATCTGTTTTGATTATTGCTGCATTACTGAAATGCTGATGTGTGGTAAGTTATTATGAAATTGTTTATAAATGTTTTGGTCTCTCAGAAAGAGACAATTATGGTAAGAAAGAAGCAGAGAATGATGAGAACCATCTAAATGATGGATTTTATGATGTGAACCTCATTACGAGGTAATTATGAGATAATTGATGGTCTTAAAGTGGACCAATGATTGAGAAGAAGATATTAATAGAGAATGAATCTTATGCCATGTGTATTGATAGTAAAAAACTGTCATCAGGTTATGTGAAAATATACATATATATATATATATATACATATATATATATGTATATATATATATGTATATACATATATATATACATATATATATATACATATATATACATACATATATATATATACATAATATAAATGATTAAATATTAAATGACTATTTATGGAATTTAGAATACTTTTAGTAAATTAAATTCATTGAGCTTGTGAAGCTTACCCCTCATTATACCATAATTTCAGGTAGTAGACAGGACAAGTAGTTTGGTGGGTCGAAAGTCAGACGGATTCAATTTCTGTAAGCCACGTATGTGTCAAGATCCTCAGACTAGTGAGAAAAGGAAATAAATATCTGTAAATATTCATGCATCTTACGTTGTAAATTATTTGTAAGTTAATAGTAGATCTATATACCTTCCCTGTTGAGGTTTGATATAAAAAAAAAATTGTTAGTATTATTTTTATGGTTGCATATATGTGTCATGTTGGGATTCTCAAAATGTGATGACACCGTTTCGAGGGTGGCCAACCCGGGATGAGTCGTTACAATTTTGGTATCAGAGCATTAGATTTTAAGATTCTGTAGACTGCATGAGAATTTAAAAATGGAAGATTCTAAATAAGTTATATTTTAAATGCAGAATCTAAGGATGACACGTGGTCGTGCTAAAGCTAGAGGTAGAGTTACGAATCAGAGGGGACGAGGTAGACCCCCAATTTTTAGGAGAGCTGAAGTAGAGGAGGAAGTAGAGTCTGTGGTTCCTGTGAGGGAACATATTGATGGTGCAGCTAGTACCAGTAGAGCTGGGAGAGTATCTGAGGGTAGGATTGATGAATTAAGAGAAGCCCTAAATCGTGCTATAGAAATGATGAATGCAGCTGAAGAAAGGGCTGATAATTTACAGAGAAGATTAGAGGAAAGGGATAGAAGAGAACCGGATGTGGTAAGGCAAGAGGTTCCCGAGAGAGGGGTATTTGCAAATGAGATGCAAGAGGATTGTTTTATGAGGTTTCTTAAGTTTAAACCTCAGTCTTTTAAGGGGTCAGCAAATCCGGTGGAAGCTGAGCAATGGGTTAGGCACGTAGAGAAGTATTTTGAGGTTTTACCAATGTCAGATAGACAAAAGGTTGCTTTTGCTTCATTTATGCTGGAGGGTGAGGCTTCACAATGGTGGGAAGATATTTTTCCTAGGGTGAGTACACAGGTAGAACAACCTTTGACTTGGAATAAGTTTAAGGATGAGTTCTTTGCGAAATACTTTACAGATACATTTTGCACCCAGCAAGAGAGAGATTTTATTCACTTAAGACAGAATACCTTATCTGTGGCGGAGTATGATAGCAGATTTATAGCTCTGTCAAGATTTTTACCTGAATTAGTAAATACGGATGAGAGAAAATGTAAGAGATTTTTAGACGGGTTACACTACGAAATTCTATCTAAACTCTCTTACATGGGCATAAGAAATTATGTGGTATTGGTGGATAAAGCATTACAAATTAAGAAAGATTTGCTGGAGTTTAAAGGTAGGAGAGATTGGCTGAAGAGATCTAGATTTGAGGGAACCAGAGGTGGTAGTAGTATGGGTGTACAGGGCGGTAGACCACCCCAGAGGGGGTGTTCCGTGTCACAAGGAACTGTAGGACAGAGTCAGAAGCAAGCAGGATCTGTTACTTCTGTAGCCCAGAGTAATACCAGTGGGACCTTTCGATTTGGGAGACAAGCAATGGGAACTGAGAGTTATGGTAGAGGAGTGAATATGCCACCAAGGGGAAGTGGTAATCTGATAGATAATCGAGAGTCAAGGGTTTGCTATAAGTGTAATCAGACAGGACATCTATCTCGAACTTGTCCTACGTATATATGCTTTGTATGTGGTGAGGGAGGACATGTTGCTGTAGATTGTTCAGCGAGGAAATCTGCTGAAGTAAACAGTGGAAGTGTCAGGAGAAGACTGATGGAGAGAGGCGACAGATCAGGGAGTGTACGGGGCAGAGGTCGAGGATCTGTAGCAGAGCAAGGACGTGGCAGTCAGATTCAGTCTGGAGATGGTAGAGTCTATGCATTGACCCAGCAGGATGCACAAGCCACTCATGATGTTGTTATGGGTATGATATCTATCCTTGGTAGGCCTGCTAGATTATTGATTGATCCGGGTGCAACCCATTCTTTTGCATCTAGTAGTTATATGAAATACATTGATGTTGGTGCTAGTCCTTTGATGCATGCAATTATTGTTGAGGTTCCTACTGGAGATAGGGTTATTATTAGAACCATTTATCTAGGTTGTGTGATTAATATTGCTGATAGAGAATTTGAGGTTGATTTATTACCTTTAGATATGACAGATTTTGATGTAATTCTGGGGATGAATTGGTTATCCGTATATCATGCTTGGGTAGATTGTTTTAGGAAAAATATAGTGTTCAGGATACCTGGACAGGAGGAGTTTAATTTTCAGGGAGAACGTAAAATACTTGCTAATTGTCTGATTTCTGCCTTAACTGCTAGGAAATGGTTGAGGAAAGGTTGTGAGGGGTATTTAGCCTATGTGGTGGATTCTAGTAAGAAGGGTAGGAAGTTAGAAGATATTTTGGTAGTAAAAGATTTTTTGGATGTATTCCCTGGAGAGTTGACTGGGTTGCCTCCCAATAAGGAGATTGAATTTTCTATTGATGTGATTCCAGGATCAGCACCCATATCCATAGCACCCTATAGAATGGCCCCAGCTGAATTAAAAGAATTAAAAGTTCAGCTTCAGGAGTTGCTAGATAAACAATTTATCCGACCTAGTATGTCACCCTGGGGAGCCCCTGTGTTATTTGTCAAGAAGAAGGATGGGACATTGAGGTTGTGTGTTGATTATAGACAATTGAATAAGATCACCATTAAGAATAAATATCCTTTGCCTAGGATAGATGACTTATTCGAACAGTTACAGGGAGCTAGAGTGTTTTCTAAGATAGATTTGAGGTCGGGTTATCATCAATTGAGGATAAAAGAGGAGAACGTGTCTAAAATTGCTTTTAGAACACGATATGGCCATTATGAGTTCTTAGTGATGCCTTTTGGGTTGACCAATGCTCCTGCAGCATTTATGGACCTTATGAATCGGGTGTTTAAACTATTCTTGCATAGATTTGTAATTGTGTTTATTGATGATATTTTGGTATATTCCAAAAATGAAGATGAGCATATGCGACATTTGGAGATAGTGTTGGAGATTCTGAGGAAAGAGAAATTATATGCGAAGTTCTCTAAATGTGAGTTTTGGTTAAATGAGATATATTTCTTGGGGCATGTTGTGTCAGGAGAGGGGATAGCAGTTGACCCACAAAAAGTTGAAGCAGTGTTGAATTGGGAAAGACCCACAAGTGTAACTGAAATTAGAAACTTTTTGGGGTTGGCTGGTTATTATAGAAGATTTATCCAAAAATTTTCTATGATTGCTGGATCTTTGACTAAATTGACTAGGAAAGATGTGAAGTTTAGGTGGTCAGAGGAATGTGAGAGAAGTTTTCAACTGTTGAAAGAAAAACTAACTACTGCCCCAGTATTAGTGCTTCCCTCTGGTGATGAAGGATTTGTGGTTTATAGTGATGCGTCACATCAGGGGTTGGGATGTGTGTTGATGCAACATGGGAGAGTTATAGCTTATGCATCTACGCAACTAAAGAACCATGAGAGGAATTACCCAACCCGTGATTTAGAATTGGCTGCCATAGTTTTTGCTTTAAAGATTTGGAGACACCATTTATATGGAGCCAAGTGTGAAATTTTTATTGATCATAAAAGCTTGACGCATTTACCAACCCAGAAGGAGTTGAATTTGAGGCAGAAGAGGTGGATGGAATTGATTTGTGATTATGACTATACAATTCATTATCATCCAGGAAAAGCTAATATAGTAGCTGATGAATTGAGTAGAAAGGCTACCGGGAGATTAGCTATTATTGAAAGTCATAATACTAGCCTGATGATAGAATTAAGAAAAATGAGGATGCAATTGAGTGTCAACGATAGAGGAATATTAATGGCAAATATAGTTATACAATCTCCTATTATTGATCGTTTATTACAGATGCAAAGTGGAGATAAGGGGATAGAGAAGATCAGGCAGGAAGTACTGAGTGGGAAGTCAACTGAATTTAGAATTAGAGAAGACGGAATGGTAGTATTGGGACATAGAGTTTGTGTTCCCAACAATATGGAGATGAGAAAGGAGATATTAAAGGAGGCTCATGATTCTGTATATTCCATGCACCTAGGTAATAATAAGATGTACAGGAGATTGAAACAGAATTATTGGTGGTCAGGGATGAAGAAGGATGTAGCAGAATATATCTCTAGATGTTTGACCTGTCAACAAGTAAAATCTGAGAATAGATATCCCGCAGGTTTGTTACAACCTCTTCCAGTACCTGAGTGGCCATGGGAGAATGTGAGTATGGATTTTGTCTCTGGTTTTCCCCGTACCTAGAGAGGACATGATGTCGTGTGGGTTATAGTAGATAGACTTTTTAAGTCTTCACATTTTCTTCCTATCAAAACTACTTGGAGTCCAGAGAAGTTGGCTGAGTTGTATGTGGCAGAGATTGTAAAATTACATGGAGTTCCCTTGAGTATCGTATCAGATAGAGATTCTAGATTTACCTCTAGATTTTGGAGGGGTTTTCAAGAAGCGATGGGTACACAATTACAGTTTAGTACCACTTTTCATCCGCAAACAGATGGGCAGACAGAGAGGATTATCATAATACTAGAAAATATGCCGAGGGCAAATGTATTAAGTTTCTCGGTAAGCTGGGATGCTTATTTACCTTTGATCGAGTTTGCATACAATAATCAGTATCAAACTAGTATTGGGATGGCACCTTTCGAGGCTTTATTTGGTAAAAGGTGTAGAATTCCAGTATATTGGGAAGAAGTTGGAGAAAGAAAGATATATGGCTCAGAAATAATAGACTTGACTACTGAGAGGATCAAACTGGTTAGGGAAAACCTCAGGGCATCTCAGAATAGACAGAAAGGATATGCTGATAAAAGAAGACGACCTCTCGAGTTCCAAGTGGGTGATTGGATATTTTTGAAGATATCTCCGTGGAAGGGGGTGTTGAGGTTTAAAAAGAAGGGAAAGTTGAGCCCAAGATTTATGGGACCTTATGAGGTGATTGAGAGGATTGGGCCCGTAGCTTATCGTTTGGATTTACCTTCGGAATTAAAGCAGTTGCACAATGTTTTTCATGTGTCTCTACTGAGAAAGTACTTGCATGATGAGTCCCATAATGTTTCGAATCAGGCAATATAAATTCAAAAAGATTTGACTTTTATGATAGTACTAGTAAGAATACTAGACAGAAAGAATCAAGTCTTGCGCAATAAAGTCATTTTTTTTATTCAAGTATTATGGCAAAATAAAGATGTCGAAGAAGTCACATGGGAACATGAAGAAAGAATGAAGAAGAATTACCCCCAAGTCTTTTCTTGATTCTGGTAAGAAAATTTCGAGGACGAAATTTTTGTAAGGAGGGTAGAATTGTAATAACCATATTTAGAAAATAAAGGTAAAGAAGTAATTTAATAAGTATGGCATGAAATTAAAATATTATATTTATGCAAAGGACTAAGTATTGAATAAATAAGTCTTTTGAAAAAAAAAGTAAATAGTAAAAAGAGATGAATAGTAAAAAGATGTGAATAGTAAAAAATTTCAAATCAAAGTTACAATCAGCAAAACGTGCAAGTGATGTGGGAATGAAAAAAAAATGTGAATAGTAAAAAAAGATGAATAGTAAAAAAAAAAGTAAAAGTTGCAATTTCGTGGCAGTAGGTGGCAGCACCTGCTGCCGAAAGTTGAGATGAGTTTTAGGGAGGCGTGCATTGTGGAGGAATTTGGGGAGAGGGGCTGTCAAAATTTCAGCCCCAAATTTCGTGTATATATAGCAGATGGGAGAGTGGAAAATGTTACTAAACAGATTTCATTATTTCCTCTTCCAAAATTTTCTATTTCCTTTACAAATTTTCTATATCTTTAAATACTTGAGAGCTCAAAATAAAGTTAAAAAGCAAGATTTTGAAGAAGTTTACTGCGAAATTTCATAAAGAATCTAGAATAACTGTCGGAAAAGCAGAAGGTAATAATGTAGTTTCTATTTTTAGATTTTTAAGCATTTATGAAATTTTCCCAAATTCAAAGTGTGTATTTTCAAAGTGAGTGGTTTATAAAGAAATGAATAAATAATTAAAAATTGAATACAAATATTTTGTCAGGTGTTGGTAGTCAACAATCGAGGGAAGTTTCGGAGAAGAACGGGAAAGGCAAGGAGGTGATCCACGGGTAGCTTTAAGTGCTACGTGGTGAGTTTGAATTTACTTTAAGTAGTCTAAATAAAAATGAAATATATGGTGATATTATTAAAATAAATTATTGGTGTATGCTTAAGTGATAGATAGAAAGAAAAAAAAAATTGAGTTATGGGTATGATAAGAACTTTGGACATGTAAAAATATTTTTCGATGAGAAATAATATTTTTGGGAATAATAAGTTTATTTGAGAATAGAAGCGATAAATAAATTATTAATGATATATATTAATGTTTTAATACGAATTATGATGAGATAATTTTAGTGAATCTTGACAAGTTTTGATGGATGAAAGTGATATGATTTGGGATGAGAGGAATATTTGAGAAAAATCAAGATAGCCAATTTAAATGTTTTAAATTTATATGTTGTTTTTATATTACAGTCTATATGCATATTTCATATCATTGCTCATATTCACATGCATTAAATGAAAAAGAAAAGAATTGGGAAGGCAGCCGGTCTAATGAAAATGAAAATGAAAATGAAAGAACCGGGAAGGCAGTTGGTCTTATGAGAATGAAAGAACCGGGAAGGCAGCCGGTCTAAATGAGAAAGAAAGAACCGAGAGGGCAGCCGGTCTAAGATAATAACAACCTGTTGACAGGTGGGAAGACGTTCCCATCATAATCATTCATGCAATTGCATCTGTTTTGATTATTGTTGCATTACTGAAATGCTGATGTGTGGTAAGTTATTATGAAATTGTTTATAAATGTTTTGGTCTCTTAGAGAGAGACAATTATGGTAAGAAAGAAGCAGAGAATGATGAGAACCATCTAATTGATGGATTTTATGATGTGAACCTCATTACGAGGTAATTATGAGATAATTGATGGTCTTAAAGTGGACCAATGATTGAGAAGAAGACATTAATAGAGAATGAATCTTATGCCATGTGTATTGATAGTAAAAAACTGTCATCAGGTTATGTGAAAAAATGTATATATATATATATATATATATATATATATATATATATATATATATATAAATGATTAAATATTAAATGACTATTTATGGAATTTAGAATACTTTTAGTAAATTAAATTCACTGAGCTTGTGAAGCTCACCCCTCATTATACCATAATTTCAGGTAGCAGACATGACAAGTAGTTTGGTGGGTCGAAAGTCAGACGGATTCAATTTCTGTAAGCCACGTATGTGTCAAGATCCTCAGACTAGTGAGAAAATGAAATAAATATCTGTAAATATTCATGCATCTTACGTTGTAAATTATTTGTAAGTTAATAGTAGATCTATATACCTTCCCTGTTGAAGTTTGATATTAAAAAAAAAAAAAATTTGTTAGTATTATTTTTATGGTTGCATATATGTGTCATACTGGGATTCTCAAAACGTGATGACACCGTTTCGGGGGTGGCTAACCCGGGATGGGTCGTTACACATAGAGTCCATCTTTTATTGCTGTTTTAATCACTATCTAAGATCCCTTGGTCACCTTGATCTTTCCTCCCTTTGTTTTGTATAAATACCCCATGGAATCTAGCTGCCCCAATGAGATCAAATTCCTCTTCAAATCTGAAAGATACCTCACATTCTGCAGCAGCCTTATGACTCTATCAAACATACTCAACTGGATGTCTCATATCCCCCTCATTTGGCAATAAGTGTCATTTCCTAAGAAAACCCTTCCATAATTGATTTCCTTGAAATTCTTGAACCAATCCTTGTGAGGGCACATGTGATAAGTGCACTCGGTATCCAAGATTCATTTCTTGCTGCCTTGCCTCCTGCTCACATTTGAGCACACAACAAGAACATCATCTTGTTGTTCTCCTTTAACAACCAAAGCCTCTCAATTCTTGGTATGGCTTCCTCCTCTCTCATCCCACATCTTCTTCTTGTAATCTTTCTTGAAGTGACCCTCCTTATTGCAGTAGAAGCATCACTTCCCTCCAAACTTTGATTTGGAATGCGATCTCCCATAGCTCTTCCCTCTTCCTCTTAAATTCTCCCTGTAGTTGCCATGAATGCTACTGCCATTCCAAGTTGCTGGCCTTCTTCTAACGAACAACTCTTCTCCACTTGATGCTTCCCTCATCTTGGCTTTGAAATCATGAGCCCTTATAGCATTAATCACGATTTCCTTGGTTAGTGTATCTCTTCCATATTCAATTGCATTAATTAAACTTTCAAAACAATCAGGAAGAGAATTTAACAAAATAATAGCCACTTGTTCATCCGGGAACTTTATACTACAACTAGCCAAATCTTGAACTAGTTTGTTAAACACATCAAGATTATTTTGCAACTCTTTATTAGGATCCATTTTAAAAAAAAAAAATTCTTTTACAAAGACAAATTTTATTAGGGAGAGTTTTGGTAAGAAACAACTCATTTAGTTTCTTCCATATGACAGCAGGATCTTCTGAGTCTCCACACTCCCTTGTGACACTATCCGACATGTGCAAGAAAATGGTGTTGTATGCCATCTTCTTCATCTTAGTCCGTTGGTCCTTCGTGATACTTGCTGGAAAAGCATCATCTTCTCCAATAGCCAAGTTCACCTTCTGTTGCATAAGAACACCCTTGATCTTCTGCTTCCAAAGGGAAAAGTCTCCCTTTCCATCAAACTTCTCAACAATGAAATTTGAAGCCATCTTGTGGAGAAAATCCCAGATTTATGCAGCACCCATAATTGCTTTCCAACTTCTTCTAAACCTCAAGAATACGATCAAAGATTGATCTCAATATCGTTCTTGAATCACCCTCAAGAACACAATCTGATCTTGATCTTTACTCCGTTCTTGAATCACCCAAGAAGTTGATCTTTGATTCCTGGAGTCTTGACTCCGTCACCTTCTATTCCAGCTCCGATACCCGCTGTCCAAAGCTCCTCCGGCTCTGATACCACTGTTGTGGTATCTCCTCTAGCTCTGATACCACTATTGCAAATCACCTTAGAGATGCCTAGGTGGTGATCTTCCAAACATCCAAGTCTAGAATGACTTGTAAAGGTGAATCGAAAACAGAAAGAGAAATCAAAGAAAGGAAAAGACACAATAATTGTTATAGAGGTTCTACGTCCCCGTGAGTTCCTCAGAAGTCTTTGCACTAAATCAATGGTTCTTTACAAATACAGCAACCCTCTCCAAGAAACTCAAGTTCTTGAAGAACCAAAGAAGAAGAAGTAAAAGAAAGTGATAAAAACTAACCCTGGAATTTTCCTAAAAAAATTTCCCTTACAAGCCCTTGAATCCCTTTTCTATTCTACTCTCTCTTTCTAAACAACCAACCTTTACAATGAGTCTCTCTTGTTTTGTGTCTTTGCACTCTTATAATTGATCTCACTTTCAATCACAAGTTATGTCTCTTTGAAGCTAGGTAACCCTTTATATAGTGCATCATCTTCTTGACCCATCTTGAGGATTAATATCCACCCTTAGATCTTGAGGACCAATCCACCTTAGCCCTCAATCAATTCTAAGTGATCCTGTGCATTTTGAATATGCCTCACGCACTTAACAAAAGGCTAAACCAAAAGGCATTAGTGTGCCTTCAGGCCGCGGCCTAGAACAGGGCATGCCGCGGCCTAGAGTGTGCTGAAACTTCACCATGTTGCATCCATTCTGGGTGTCGCGGCCTGGATGAGGCTGAGCCACTATGCACACCTTCTCCAGGTCTTCTCCTTTACTGGGCACCGCACCTTAGAAGAGCTGAGCCATGGCACACACTAGTGTGCACACTTTCTGGAGTTACTGCAAGGTGAAGCGCGCACACTTATGCTGAGGCGCCAAGACTTAAGGCTGAACCTCTTCAAACCATGTTTAAACCTTAAACAAACACCAACAAACTCCTTTCTAATTTTAACCCTACCTTGACCAAGAAATTTTCAAGTTGTGACTTAATCATATCACATAGGACATTCTTTCTCTTTTACATAGAGTGGTGAATCCTTTATTATACACTTATATACCTCCATGCATAAGTGTTCGTACCTAATTAATATCATATTATGACCCACGATTAGAATCACATTTAGATAGCATCAATGCGTGATGACCTATACATAAGATATCCATAGTGTCTCAAGTCTAATGATCACTTGTACAACTGCAACAAAAGAACTTCTATTGGCAACTAGTAAAATATTTACTAAGAATTTCTTAGTCGAGTCAGATTGATGTACCTATTCTCTAATAAGCACCTATAGGACTTGTTTTAGTGTCTCACACACCCCTAACTTCTTGAATAAACATAGTATGTGCTAATCTATCCAGATTCACTAATGTCATTCCCAGTGATCTTATGATTAGGAACATTTAAGAATAAATCTTAAGGAAATACATCTCACGAGCATGATCTCATCATGGTGTTTATTTCCATTGCTCTTATTCTATGAGTTTTATCATGTAATGCATATGCAATGATTTGTAATGAATACGATAAATAAGATAAATGTCGTTAACAATTATTTATTTAAATAAATGAATAAGATTAATTACAAGTAATATGATATAACATCAAATGTTATTAGCTTGTAGGGTATACTACTATCAAGTGTACCCTAAGTTCTAAATTCGATTTCTCTCTTTGGCCAATGGTTAAGGGTTCTTGGTTCTCTATATTAACCAACTGGCAACTCTAATCAAGTTTCCCAACCTTTGACTTTGTGTCTCAGGTTCGTTAGTTCTTTGATTGGAGTTGACCATTTGAATTAGTCTCTATTCAAAGAGATATGATTCATGAGATATTATTGCATTTATAAGAGGTTTAAAGGGAAAGTACTTCATAAACACTCAACACTTAAAAGCATGCCTCTTATGAGGAGTCCCCTTGCTATTAATGAAGGGATGTGAAGGGTGTAGTGCAACTCTTGATTTTTCATCATGTCAAACCACTCAGATTCACACCTTCGCTCATCCATCTTTCTTTACAAGGGATAGCTTTAGGTATTAAGCTAGAGTTGTGGAAGAGGCGGAATCTCGATAAGAAATCTATAAGTGTGACCATAAAAATGTTCAAATACCCCTAGACGTCGATAAACATTAAAATTCCTAGATTATCACAATTACAGTTTAATTTAATTGGATCAAAACAAAGGCCTGTTGCCAGATAAAAAGAGAGACATAAACAAAGAAATAAATGACGAATATAGTCTTTGATGTTTTATAATGATAGAGAGAATATAACCATTGGAAGTATACTAGTGTGTACTTTAAACACCTATAAAGATTTAGATAAACCAACAAAGTTATTAATAGAAAGAACACGACAAATATGAGAAATAGGAAGAAAAAAAGGCTAAGAATATACATGTTGAGTGTACATTATGCAAAATGTCTGATCATATGTTGAATATGCCTAAATATATATTACAGATCTTTAACAACATAATCTAATTGTTAGTTTTTCAAAATAACTTATTTGTATGTAGGTGCAAAACTTGAGTATAAATATGTACTTTACGGTAAATTATATATTGAGTGCAAAAATAGAAAGTCAACGTGAACCAAAGTACATTAGATTCAAAGTCTATCAGCCACAAGTGCAATTATCCTCATTACCAATTAAAAGTGTAATTTTATTTTGCTAAGAAATATTCATTAAACACAAAGAAAAAAAAACATATTGGGACCCTTATCTACTCCTTACAAGAAGGACCCAAAAAGGAAGTTGGGGAGAGGCCTAAAGGAAAAAGAATAGAGGCCTATTTAGAAATCTTATGGGCAAATACATTACAATCTCTAGGAACCCAGCAAAAGATAATATCATCAAAAGGAGGGGTGAGAGCCTTAATCTCATCCGAAATGGGCTCAATAATCTAATCAAGGAGTAGAGATCAGTCCATGTTCGGTTGTAGAACAATAAGTGCATCCCCTATAACACAAATAAAAGTGTAATTAACAGAAAGAGTACTACATATGAAAAATGAAACAAATAACTTTGTATAGAATGAGGGAATTATTAAGTGCAACAATTAGTCATGCAATCTCCATAAATCTAGGTAGGCTTCATTTATATAGTAAAAGCCATTTTGTGTAGTTTTTACAAAATGACATGTCATATGTTCAAATGAATTCATGCATATACAAAGATAAGATACTACTGTATGAATGAAAATATATATGATGATCATCAATCAATACCATAATATCCAACTATCATATCTAAAACATGATGGGTTCCAAAATTACGTAAACCCAATAACCAAAATATTAAAACATAAATAACTCACACTAACCCAGTACATCAAAGAACTTTAAAACACCCATAATATCAACATGTTTTTTTTAAAAAGAATGAGTTACAGGCCTTTGGTTAGAGGATCAACAACCATGTTCTCTATTTGAAGGTGCTCAACAATTGCACTAGCATAAAACATAGTTTTCATGGATTCTCTCTCAAGATTATTATTGGGACATTAACTCAAACTCTATTTATCCCTTTTCACCATTAGCATATTTTTAGGCTTACAACTCTGCATGTTATGCTTGTTAAGTATACAATCTATGTAAGCTTTCTGAGAAAGACCCAACATACCACAAGATCAATCCTTATGGATCTCAACACTAAGGACAAAGTATGTCTCACCAAAATATTTCATATCAAAAGTCTTGGACAACAATTGTTTTGTCTCATGCAATAACCCAAGATCATTACTAGCAAATAAAATATCATCTATATAAAGAATCAAGTAAATAAATTTGCTCCCACTAACCTTTAGGTGCATGCACTAATCTACCTTATTCTCCTAAAAAACAATGAAAGTCACCACCTCATCAAATCTCACAATCTTAATGGGTTTTCATAATTTTTTCTCAACTCTAACTTTGATTTTTTTTTTTCTCAAAGCCTCATATTTCTCTTTTATCAAGTAAACATACCGGGAGAAATCTCCAATGAAGGTAATGCAATAACTCTTTCGACATAGGGTAGGTGACATAGGACCACTAATATCAATGTGCACTAATTCTAGAAGATCAGAACTACTAGCTGAGTCATTTTCTTAATTTTGGTTAACTTTCCCATAATACAATCAACACAGGTCTCCATATCCCTAAAATCAAAAGTAAAATATCATCCTTAATAAGCCTTTCAATTCTCTCTTTAGAAATGTGACCTAAACGTCTATGCCATAAAGCAGACTATACATCCTCCTTCCATCTCTTATATTTCGAACCAGTCAGGATCTCAATGGTCGCTTGGTTATTGTTTACATAAAAAAAAAAATTGATTCAAGACAAGAATGCAACACATTAGTATAAGGAAAATAACCAACATATTTCAAAACAGATAATCTAATAGTATAGTTATAAACTCCCCTATGGCCAGAGAATACAATATACACTTAGAAGCACTACACATAAAGCATATGAAGATAGTTTCTCAAAAAGAATTGTCCCTTTTAGGCAGACAGGCCTTCTAAACTGACCCATCCTCTTCCCACAGTATTCCATGTATTTTCACAAATTACAGCATACAACTACCCCATTTAGGCAGGTAACTGAATGATGCAATTGAAATCATCGCACAATATGTTTTAGTGAAATCCCACAAGTATCAATGACTGTGTCACTTTGGCAGCAAACACCCACATCAACTTATGAATTTTTTCAAAATCGAGACAAATAGTAATCATCCTGCAATACCTTTTAATGAAATCCCATAAGTATCATTGAGTGTGCTACTTTGACAGCAAAAACCCACATCAACCCATAAAATTTCTCAAAACCAGAAAAAATAGTAATGCCATTTACAACCACAAACGCAAGCAAAACGACAAGCATGCATGTGACCATACAATAAAAGGTACTCTAAATAACATGTACCTCTATGAGTCGCCAAACAAACAATAGTTGCATCCTTACTAAAGGTCTTGAACACAACAAAATATATTTAAATAATTAGATCAATTATTTCTCACAACATGTATATTTTCTACATTTCTTTCAAGCTGAGAGTACAATAAATATAACAACTAATCTAGAAGAGTACTTACTGTTAATAATATCTCACATATCAAAATAATTTATTGTGAAATAAAATTTCAGAATATATGCACAAATTTCGAGAAATAAGCAATTAATTACATATTTTGAATTCATTCTCTACAATAACCAAATAAATGGAAAATTTGGGTGTTCATGTAACAATGCTCATAGATTATCTAATGTTTTAGAGACCCACTTCACTGAGTACGTACAGTTTTGTTTATATAACCACTCATTTTCGATGTGGAAGTTAGACCAACTCATTCTTTTACCATTTCATAATTGTTAACACTTATTCTTCTCAGTGGTTATTAGATACTTTACATATCTAAAGTGAAGATAAAAAATTCTCAAGATCCATATGTATGCCTAATTAAATATCATCACTATGAGTTACTAGGCATGTAAGCTAGTTCATTATTCTAAAATGTTAGTATTAATCCTAATGAGTACACAAAACACAAATTTTATGAAGAATAAAATATTAAGATCTCACTCATCTTTTACTTCATATATTAGTGTATCACAACATTGAAATATATTTCACATGCTCAAAATTTAATTATAAGTGAACCAATTGAGCAAATATGAATTAGAAAAATTAAGAATGCTATATAATATTTATAATTTTCATATTTTCTATAAACTCCCATGAAAGTAGACTTTATTTTATTATTTGACCTAGTCAAAATTTTAATAGTAACATTATTGTTATCAATAATAATGGAAACTGTTTATGACAACTAAAAAACAACATATTAATGAGAAGGGTAATTACAACAACCAAATTTCCAATGCAGCATACGTATTCCCTTTTGGGCAGAGAATGCAAAATGTAAGTGAAATCTCTTACATAAAACCAACACATCAACATATCTCAGTTTTATAAAGGCCTAACTGTTGTGAGTTTTAAATTACTCGCAAGTGCACGAGTCGTTTGCAATATAGCGTTGTGCAAGTGCGAGGTCGAATCCACAGGGAATTGCGTTGTGAAAATATAATTTTTAATCTAAACTAACCCTATTTTAACCTAGTTCCGAATTTTGAATGATAATTTGCAAAAGAAATTAAAATTAAACTAAGTTGATTAAAAACTAATAATAAAAAGCACTAAGGTTTCCGAATCCACCCCACCGAAGTTAAGCATATATGTTCTAAAAATATAGCCTATCAAAACATTCCATGAATCCAACTATAAGACAAAAAACAAAGAATATCCCAACTAAACCAAAAGCACCCAATGTATCCGCTCTTAACAAATCACAAAGGGAATCCAATTTAATCGAAAAGCATTCAATGTATCCATCAGATGAAACACAAAGAAAATCCAACAGACAATTTAAACTCAATCAATTATAAGATTAACTCAAATAATTGACAGAACATTTATACTAAAAATTGTCAGATTTGTACAAGCAAATCTGAACTACTACGCCAAACAACGGTGGGGCTTCATCTTCAACCTTAGCTGAAGAGTCTAGCCACTCATAACTATAAAACTATAATAAAAAGTGCTAAACATTTAAACTAAAACAACTGAATATAAAGAAATAAATAAACAACTTTACATGGGAGAAATTCCACTCGCTGACGGGCGGCGCTTCCCCTCGTGGTAGCAATGCCTTCGGGATCCACCAAAATGCTGGCGGAAGTCCACCGGTAAACACCAAAGTGGCTCAGGAATTGTACACTAAATGATGAAGCCAAATGGTGTTTATATAGGGGAAGACCCGGAGCAATATGGGTTGCAGATTCGATGTGGGATACTGCCCGTGTGCGCTCGATCGCAGTGTGGTGCGATCGATCGCAGGTACGATCGATCGCATGTCTTGTGCGCACGATCTTATATGCGCTCGATCGTATGTCTGCTACGATCGATCGCAGATGCACTGAACTTCAAATATTTCGATGTGGGATGTTGACCATGCGCTCATTCGTAGGCAGGTGCGCTCGATCGCATATCTCGTGCGATCGATCGCAATGTCTCCAGATGCTTCACATCTCCTGAAATGCTTTATTTTCTCCACAAACCTGTAAAAATACACAAAACACAAGAAAGACGTAAAATAAAGTGAAATACTATTAACTAAGAGCATAACAAATATAAGTTAAGGTTCTAAAATATGCAATATTTAAGACTCATCAAAGACCCCCAAACTTATATTTTGCTAGTCCCTTAGCAAAACAAAATAAAAGACTCAATGAAAAACAAAGAACATAAAGATAAAGTCATCACTCATGGTATCCAAAAATTTAAGGAGCACACATCACCATGATATTCATTCATAAGCAAGCTTAAAAAGGTAAACCCATCTTCGCAATGAATAGAAATGTTAAAATCTAATTACTTACAAAAGGAAGGGTAAGGCATCACAAGCTTGAATCAGTGTAAGGTGAATTAGCATATAAAAATGAAGCTTCCAAGTAACTCTAATGTGTAAGGTCTCCATGTCTCAAGATTCACCGAATTTCCCATCAAAAATGAACGAAAAGGCATAGTTTTTATTTTATTCTTTTATTCTTTTTATTTTTTAAACAATAATAAGGCACGACTATGTTTAGTTCCCTTAAGCTTTCTAATTGACCCATGTAGCGAGTGTTGAGTCAATGACTCCCAAACCAGGTGGTTTTAGGGCATTAGGTGTAAAGACACCCCTAAGGACTTACTAACTCGAGTCAAAAAGGCTACGAAATTAAACCGACCTTAATATTACCAAGCAAAATTCCACCTTTTGACGTGAACACTCACTGCTTACTGAGGCAAGAGGTCCAGTTACTCAGTGAAAAGTTTATTGATAATTTTTTTTTTCTATGCCCAAGAGTTCATCCAACAAGTCATCCAGTTTCAGTTAAGATAAGAAAAAATACACATTAAAATCACATGTCATACCTCACATAATTTGTGCTAATGTGCTTGTGTTAGATTATGTCAAACATATGAATTCTCAAATGCCTAAGGTAAGTAACTAAATTTTAAAATTTATCACCAGATCATGTGTTCAAAATGTTAAGCTCATCAATGACATCACATCACAGAAAATGTTTAGATCAACCAAAATTTCACGATAACATGACCATGCATTTATCTCTATGACGAAAAGACAACAAATTAGGACAAAGTGTGTGATGTGTCTCCCATACCCCCAAACTTAAATTACACATTGACCCCAATGTGTGACTAATATGGAAAGAGCTGACCTGAGATATGGAGAACTATCTGGACTGGTATGGCTCATAGCATACCCTCAAACTTGAACTGAAGTACGCTTTGTCCCTGAAAAATAAAAACTGGAAAACAAAAAATACTGGAAACAAACATTAATCATAAAAATGCGAAATAATAAATAAACAAAAGAAAAGATAAGCTGTGGCGTGCCTCCCATGAGCGCTAAGTTTAACGTCTTCAGCCAGACCCAACATTAGTAAACATGCCCAACTAAACACTCCACCATCTTATCAATAAATGGGAATGGAAAATGATCAGGCCTAATGGCAGTATTCAATTTACGGTAGTCTAGACACTTTCTCCATCTTGACTGCACTCGAGTTGGAACCAACTCGTTGTCTTTATTTACTACCGTAAATTCAGCACGTTTGGAATCTGGCTCACCCACTTGCTATCAGAGATGGGATAAATGATCCCTGCCTCTAACAGCTTAATATCTTTCGCCCTCACAACCTCTTGCAAAGCAGGGTTGAGCCTTCTTTGTGGCTCCCTCGATGGCTTGGCATTCTCCTCCAACTGTATCGTGTGTATTACCAACGAGGGGTTGATTCCCTTGATATCCTCAATAGTCCAGCCTATAGCTTCCTTATGCTCTCTTAAGACGTCCAATAATTTCTCCTCTGGAGCATCACCCAAATCTAAAGCTATAATTATAGGCAAAGAATCTGCTGGACCTAGGAACTTATACTTAAGATTGTTCGGTAAAGGCTTAAGTTCCTTCTTGGGGGTTTCAGGTGCGGCGGTCTCCTCCGTCTTATTGCTCTTCCGAGGAGGAGACTCTAAAATGACATTTGCTTGCTCAAGTAATTTATCTAAATCCATATCCTCTCCAAATTGAGCAAAGCATGCCTCTAGGGGGTCCTCAGAGCGGGATTCATCCATAGTCTTCTCTGTCTTACTACTCTCCTGAGGAGCAGACTCCAAGATAGTATTTACTTGCTCAAGTGATTTATCTAAATCCAAATCCTCTCCAAACTGAGTAAAGCATGCCTCCATAATGTCCTCAGACTTCCCGTCTTTCTTGGGCGCTTGTAGTCTCTCAGGGTAAGGCGCTTTAGGTAAAAACGACCTAGAGAGATCCTTAATAATACGAGTGGCTGTAGATGGCTCAGCATCTCTCTTCTCATTGTTGCCACTCTCTTGCCCTTGGTGCATAGCAGAGTTCTCTTCCACTTGATTGTGCACTTGTCTCCCAGACCTCAATGGGACAATTGATTGCACTTGTTCCTGCCAATGCATAGGAGTTAATAAATTTCCCACTGCAAACTGTTCCTTTGGGTTAGGATCAGTTTGACTGGGGAACGTTCTTTCCTCTCCTTCACCCACATAACTTGCGATTTGATCAATTTGACTCTCTAGTGTGGCAATCGCTTGGGTGTTTTCTATTGTTGCAGTCATCACTTCACTCATAGATTGGCTAGTCATTTTCATGAAATCATTGAGAGCATCCTCCAATGACTGTGAAACCGACGCTGGCGCTTGAATGGGAGCTTGGTAAGCGGGTGATGGTGCTGGATAAGCTGAGTGACCATAACTTGGAATTGGTGGAGAAAATTCGGGAGGGTATTGATTGTGAGCATGATAAGGGTCTCCTCCCTGATTCCTCAGTTGGTTCTGCGTCCATGAAACATTAGAGTGGTCCCACCACCCTGGATTGAATGTTTCAGAGTAAGATCCATTTGATTGCCAACAACAGTCATTGAAAGCATTCATTTGTTCTATAGGATACTCGGCACAAGCCAGCATTGATGGGCAATTCTGTGCTAGATGCATGGGACTAGCACAGATGGAACAGCTTTCAACATTGAAAGTGTTGTCAATATTGAAGGACGGGCCGGTCATTTTAATGAAATCCTTGAGGGCGTCCTCTAAAGACTGTGAAACCGGCGCTGGATACATCCACAGGATTTTTTTTTTAATTAAATTTTTTTTTATCTTTTATTTTTTATTTTTATTTTTTTTAAAATTGCTAACTAACTAGTAGAAAAATAAAATTAATTCAGACCAAAAATTTTCACAAACCAAACAATTCCCCGGCAACGGCGCCAAAAACTTGTTGTGAGTTTTAAATTACTCGCAAGCGCACGAGTCGTTTGCAATATAGCGTTGTGCAAGTGCGAGGTCGAATCCATAGGGAATTGCGTTGTGAAAATATAATTTTTAATCTAAACTAACTCTATTTTAACCTAGTTCCGAATTTTGAATGATAATTTGCAAAAGAAATTAAAATTAAACTAAGTTGATTAAAAACTAATAATAAAAAGCACTAAGGTTTCCGAATCCACCCCACCGAAGTTAAGCATATATGTTCTAAAAATATAGCCTATCAAAACATTCCATGAATCCAACTATAAGACAAAAAACAAAGAATATCCCAACTAAACCAAAAGCACCCAATGTATCCGTTCGTAACAAATCACAAAGGGAATCCAATTTAATCGAAAAGCATTCAATGTATCCATCAGATGAAACACAAAGAAAATCCAACAGAAAATTTAAACTCAATCAATTATAAGATTAACTCAAATAATTGGCAGAACATTTATACTAAAAATTGTCAGATTTGTACAAGTAAATCTGAACTACTACGCCAAACAACGGCGGGGCTTCATCTTCAACCTTAGCTGAAGAGTCTAGCCACTCATAACTATAAAACTATAATAAAAAATGCTAAACATTTAAACTAAAACAACTGAATATAAAGAAATAAATAAACAACTTTACATGGGAGAAATTCCACTCGCTGACGGGCGGCGCTTCCCCTCGTGGTAGCAATGCCTTCGGGATCCACCAAAATGCTAGCGGAAGTCCACCGGTAAACACCAAAGTGGCTCAGGAATTGTACACTGAATGATGAAGCCAGACGGTGTTTATATAGGGGAAGACCCGGAGCAATATGGGTTGCAGATTCGATGTGGGATACTGCCCGTGTGCGCTCGATCGCAGTGTGGTGTGATCGATCGTAGGTACAATCGATCGCATGTCTTGTGCGCACTATCTCATGTGCACTCGATCGCATGTCTGCTACGATCGATCGCAGATGCACTGAACTTCAAATATTTTGATGTGGGATGTTGACCATGCGCTCGTTCGTAGGCAGGTGCGCTCGATCGCATATCTCGTGCGATCGATCGCAATGTCTCCAGATGCTTCACATCCCCTGAAATGCTTTATTTTCTCCACAAACCTGTAAAAATACACAAAACACAAGAAAGACGTAAAATAAAGTGAAATACTACTAACTAAGAGCATAACAAATATAAGTTAAGGTTCTAAAATATGCAATATTTAAGACTCATCACTAACACTTTTGGACAGAAAGATAATCTACAATGAAATAAATTCCACCAAATGTTTCATGTCAATCTCTGAATTAAAACACACAGTTACCCATTTTAGGTAGGTGATTGGACGCAAAAACCCAGGTAAATATCGCGTAACAACAACACCAAATAAACCCATAAATATCAGTGAATGGACCACTTTGGCGGTAACCATCCACATCATATGATGAAACTATTTCAAACCGATACTGATAAAATATATTACCCATCATGTATACATACTAAAACAACATACATGCATTTGATCATCTCAATATGCAAAAATTATTGCTTGGCTTGGGTCTAAACCATTATTAGACCAATTGAAAACTTTACTGGTATTCTTGATGAGCTTCATTGATAACGTCAATATAAGTGTTGAACCCATAAATTAACATTACCAATAAAGCTCTTAAAATTACTAATGGAGTTTGCAATTGATCTAAACCATTGGGTTTAGACTCGAGCCAACCAAGAAATCCTGCTCAATATAAGATAGTAAACTACATGTACCTCTTTGGATCAAAATTAGAACATATGTTGCACAAGCAAAACAAGTCATGAACTAAAATTAATAAAACATTCATATACAAAATTAAACACAAGTAAGGCATATTAGAACGTAAACACAATTAATATACTAAAACTCACAATTAAATGTTTTGTGGAAGTATCATAAATTATATACGTGAGCATTACAAATAAATTTCACATATTAATTTAATAATTCAAGGGAGTCCCCATAAAATTAATAGAACGAATTCATACTACAAAATAAATTCACTTCATAACATAATATTATTGTAAAAAGAAACACTCTCAAATCAATAATCAATATGCACAATTTTATATTTTAAATTGAAATACTGCCTTGTTTATCTTTGGGACAAATCTTTAGGATTGCACACAAACTGAAAGGGTCAAAAATATCTATTTATTTTTGTTTCTAAGTAGTTAGGAGCTCTTTTACCTTGAAAAGTAATACAGTTAGCTCATGGGAAGTTAGCCACACCCACAAATGATATAAATACTACCATTGCTTTAGCTTTAATCACATCAGTAGCATATTTATATCCGAATCTTACCAAAAAAGGATTAGGGTATTTCAATAAATACATTCAACCAACTCCAATTCTCTTAACCATTAATATCTTAGACTTCTGATATATTCTGATATAAAATTATCACTCTTGTGCAATCAATGGTTTCTATAGTTCAAGGATGCCATGTATAGGGACAATTGGGGAAAACAACTAGACAAGAATTAACAATTTATAGAAGTACAAATTTTCATGCTTGTAGAGGTTCAACTGAACACCCTAATATTGCACATAGTGAAAATCAAAAGGATAGTTTTATTACATAAGAGTGTGCCAATTAATGAACTTGATTCCTCTTTGACACCTTACTTATGGATAGATATTTTACTGTACATTAAAGGGATATGTTCATTTCTGATTCCTTACTACCTTTGAAATTTGGTTTAAGAGACAAATGGTTAAGTAGATTAGCTGTAATTTTTTTTATGACAGTCTTAAAATTTGGTGAATGGTCCAAATTAGAGTTCGCATATATCAAAGATTATTTTTCATTGTTAGGTTATGGAATAGTTTAGAAACACTAGGGGCATTCCGAGGAAAAGTGAATTTTAAAAAAAGATCATGATTCATGGAACCGAGTCTTCATCTAGGACAATTATTACAAAGTATATATGGTCACAGGCATAGTTGTCATAATCATATGATTCGCATCATGAATCGTACAATTTGAATCAAAATGAACTTTTATTTCCTTGATTGTAGAGTTTCCTTCGCTATAGTTGTTGTTAACATAGCTAATCTATGAGTCTCCTTATAGTGGACTTGTGAAGAATGAATTAATGGTTGCATTATCTTAAGAATAGATTATTATTGTCACCATTAAGGAAAGCAAAAAGCACCTTGTATTAATGAAATTATGTTGCTTATTTGCAAAGAAATGAAGTTAAGTCCTTTTTTTTATTGTGAACCTTTTAAAGGTACATGTCGGAGTTTATTTTTCTAAAGTTGTGATGGTTTTTATTCTCATAGTGCGACTATTTTAGACTCATGCCTTGGTTTAATAGATTTGTCTTATGTAAAAAAAAAGTCTGGGTTTTAATAAAGAAAAAACCATAAGAAAGCATAACAAAGAGAGTTAGTTCATATGTTCCTGCTTGATTTCATTTTGTTAATCTCTTGGCCTAACAATAAAACCTCTCATACATATTTTTGTGTCCAATGACTTCAAATGTAGATAAAAATATAGGCCTCTTCCTAAACATCCTTCGCATCTTCATAGTCAGAGCCTTCTCATATAAAACCAGATAAGCTCCAACACTAGCAGTCTTTTTAATTCTCATTGCGTTATCCTGCTTTGGAACAAAGATATTAGCCCAAAATCAATACATATGTCATAGAGACCAAAACCAAAAGGATTCTGATATTAAACAGTACAATTCATGTACTTAGCATTCAAAGTTTATTAGTTTATTTTTAGTAAATATGGTTTGATATTTGATGGCAACAAACAACAACATCAAATAAAATCTTGTTTGCCTTGTTCGTTTGGGTGCAATATGACCCCCTTATTCATTGTTGTTTAATAATTCTTTTTGCTGATGTCTCTTGAGTAATAGATTGGTCCAAAATGCTTTAATTTTGTTATTTTCCTAAGCATAGAAAATTTTGATTTGACTGCATTGGTCCATATTATAATTTCACATTAGTGTATAGGGTCTATTACTTGAAACAATGAAATCAAAGTCTTCTAATCATCTTACATTAATCAACAAAAGATTATTATAGCCATCTTACCCAGCTGATTGTAAGGTTTGAATACAATTGGCCCAAGTTATTTTGAGTTTATTTGACCACATGCAGCACCTACGTAAGGGCTGTTGCACGCAGCACCTATGCAGGGGTTGCTACACACTACACCCTTGCATAGGGTTGCTGTACAGGGCTGCTGCATGCTACACCTATGCAGGGGCTGAGGGCAGCGCTTTTTCAGCACCCATCCAGGGGTTGGACTGCGCATAACGTTTGTCTAGCACCTGTCCAAAGGTTGTTCACAACGCTTATTTAGCACTCATCCTGTGATTATATCAATTTGTTGTTCTCTATTTCATTTCATCAACTTAGTAATCAATTCTAAGTTTATGATTATGCCTTATCTTACCTAAAAGTGTCTAATGAATACTTCATTAATATTTATTTAGGAAAGTCTATTGGCATCATCTTAAAATGGATAAAAGTTGGATCGATAAACCGAGGTCGAGTAAAGCTTATATGGATGGTGTTGCAAACTTCATTATATTTTTGTGTCAGAAAGCTTGTGGTAGTGGTAGTATTGTTTGTCCATGTCAGAGATGTGGTAATTGTTCTTCATTCAAGCCAGAAGTTGTTCAAGAGCTTTTATTGTATAATGGGTTTAGTCCAAGTTAGACTGAGTGGATTTTTCATAGGGAGAAAATCTCTCATATATGCCCTTTCCCCTTTAGTTTAGAACCCACTAGTGTTCCAGTTGGCTTTATGGGACGAGATGACATGTTGGGTTTGCTCTGAGGCGCCTTCGAGGTTACTTGTGCAAACTAAAACAATGAATCATTAAGTGAGGGAATTGAAGTGGGATATTCAAATGACCATAGTAAAAAGAAATAGTCCCATGAGGTGTTTGAGGTCAATAGTTATGATGAGCATTTACATGTTGAACATCCAATTCATTCTTCTATTGGAGACGACTCAGTATTACAATTTGATGAAAGATTATGATCATAAACTTTATCTGGGTTGTCAAAATTTCACGAAGTTATCTTTTATGTTATACCTACTACACATCAAATGTTTGAATGAGTGGTCTGGTAAATCTCTTATTATGTTGCTCAAGTTTATCAACATGTCATTTCTGATGTGTGCTCCAATGCCATCAAATTATTAAGAAGCCATGAAGATTATCAAAGGATTGGGTCTTAGCTATGAGAAGATTCATGTTTATCCTAATGACTGCACATTGTATTGGGGTGAACATGTGAAGGATGAATTTTGTTATATGTGTGGTGTGCCACGGCGGATTAAAAACAATACTGATGAGGAATATCCATTGAATGAGAGGGATGCTCTATCTAAAAATAAAAAACCTTATAAAGTATTACATTATTTTCTTTTAATACCGAGATTGAATAGGCATGATAAAGAGCGGGAAAATGATGGAATTTTAAGACACCCAATGGATGAATTAGCTTGGAAAGAATTTGATACTTTGTATCCTAATTTTGTAGCTAATTCTTGTAGTGTTAGGTTTGGCCTAGCTAGTGATGGGTTCAATCCTTTTCGAACAATGAGTTTTACTTATAACCTATGGCCTGTTCTTTTGGTCCCATATAACTTGCCACTATGGCTTTGCATGAAGTAAACCTTGTTTATCCTTTCAATAGTGATTACGGTTGAAAAAAGCATCAGTAATGATATTGATATCTTTTTACAGCCTCTAAAGGAAGAGTTAAAACAATTATGAGATGGTGTTGATGTGTCCAACAATCAAAGCTTTAATTTTCACGCTTCTCTTCTTTGGAACATTAATGATTTTCCTGCATATGCGAACTTATCTGGTTGGATCATCAAAGGTGTGTTGCTTGTCTATGTTGCGAGGACTCTACACATTCTATATGGTTAAAACACAGAGGAAAGAAAATCATCGTCAATTGTTAGAAGAAAACCATCATTTTCGGTTTCAAAAGGATCAGTTTGATGGCACCATAAAGTTGGGATATACTCCTATTCCACCATTTGGATATAATGTTTTAAGTCAACTAGAGGCTTGAAAATACATCTATGGTAAAACCTCAAAGAACCTCAAAGCTTTCTAAGAAGAGGGCAATAAAGGATGTTGGTACTTCTACGGGGTAAGTACTAGTGGATGAAGTTGATAATCTTTTTGATGGTGTAGACAATTTCTTAGAAAATGTTGATAAGAAAGATCTTTCAATGGATAAGAGAGTTTACAAACTTTGTGGAAAAAAAAAATATTTTGTATTTACCTTATTGGAAAAACAATATTCTTCGTCATAATCTACATTTGATGCATATAGAGAAGAATGTATGTGATAATTTGATTGGAACAATATTGAATATAGATGGTAAGACTATATTGAATATAGATGGCATTAGAAAAGACCTCCATCTAGTTGTTCTTCATAATAGAAAAGATCACTCGCCTCCAACTTACTACACCATGTTTGCGAAAGAGAAGGATAATTTCTTGACAGTTTTGGCAAATCTCAAAGTTCCTGATGGGTATGCATCAAACATCTCAAGATGT
This sequence comes from Bretschneidera sinensis, assembly GCA_023935145.1. Lineage (NCBI taxonomy): Eukaryota > Viridiplantae > Streptophyta > Magnoliopsida > Brassicales > Akaniaceae > Bretschneidera > Bretschneidera sinensis. The sequence goes on from CM043700.1 coordinate 90,792,851, forward strand.
GTTAATCTAAATGAGCATAAGCTGTTAAACTTAAAGAGTTGTGATGGTCACATATTGATACAAGAAATCTTTCCTATTGCCTTGAAAGCATCTTTGCCTAGATATGTTGTAGCAGTTGTGTAACGACCCATCCCGGGTTGGCCACCCCTGAGACGATATCATCACTTTTTGAAATCCCAGCACGACACCTATATGCAACAATAAAAATAATGCCAATAGAAATTTTTACATCAATCCTCAACCCTCAACAAGAGAGATACATCATTCTGATCTTGACTTAAGCATTATATACAACGTAATATGCATGAATATTTACAAATAAATTTTTATTTTATTTTCTCATTAGTCTGAGGATATGGACACGCACGTGGCTTACAGATAATGACTTCGTCTGAATCTTAACTCACCAAACTATTTGTCCTGCTTGCTACTTGAAATCATTGTATAATGAGGCGTAAGCTTCACAAGCTTAGTGAATTAAACTTACTAGAAGTATTCGATTTTATACTCCCAGTTACATCTTATAATTCAATTACTTCAAAAAAATCTTCTGATATTCAATCATCTTTTTCCTCAAATAATTTAATAACAATATTCTGTAATCACTAATCAATTTCATAATTCCCCTATTACACAATATATTCTTAAGTTACTCATCAAACATATCAATCTTTCAATAATATATTTAATCATATCTAAATTCTCAATTCAACATTATCATTTACCTCATTATGAGGTTCACAACATATAATAACTCACTCAAACAATTCTTATCGTATCATGTTTCCATATTTCTTCATTAGCATAATTGTCTCTCTGTTAGACTTATTTATCTATAAATTTGCAGTCATGAATTTCACTTTAGCATCTCAAGTAATAACAATCAATATTTAAGCAAATACAATGCATGAATTTAGATGTTATTATATTGGGAACGTCTTCCCACATGTCGACATGTTTTTATCTTAGACTGGTTGCTTTCCCGATTATTTCATTCTCATTTAGATCGGCTGCCTTCCTGGTTCTTTCGTTCTCATTTATATCGGTTGCCTTCTCGGTTCTTTCATTCTCATTTAGACCAGTTACTTTTTCGGTTTTTTTATTCTCATTTAGACCGGTTGCCCTCCCGGTTATTTTATTTCTAGCATATACCGGCTATCACGGTTTTCATTTAGACCGGCTGCCCTCCTGGTTCTTTTATTTTCATTTAGACCAGCTACCTTCTTGGTTATTTTATTTCATACATATTTATATGAATAATGGTATAAAATATGCATATGAACAATAATATAGAAACAAGCATGGATTCAAACATTTAAATTAGCTATCCTGATTATTATCAAATTATTATATGAAAATTTTCACTAAATTTCTCTCTTCATAAATAATATCAAATAATGAACCATAACTCGTCAAGATCCACTAAATTTTCTCTCCTCATAAATCATATCGAATCATCAACCATAGCTCATCAAGAATTTCACTTATTGTCTTTATTATTAAATCGACTCATTATTCCAATAATATTATTTCTCATAAAATAATTCTCTATACATCCACTATTCCTATCATACCTATCAACCAACTTTCATCTATCACCAAATCATAATTTAATGATTTATTCAAATACTATCACTATATATTTCATATTTATCTTGATTACTTAAAGTAAATATAACTCACCATGTAGCACTTAGAGCTACATGTGGATCATTTCCTTACCTTTCCTGCTTCTCTCAGCAATTTGGTTGCTGATCGTCAACACCTAACATAATATTTATATTAAAATTACTAATTTTTTTCTTCAATTCTTTCATAATTCACACACTTTGAAAATTCTCACTTTGAATTCTGGGAAATTTCATGTATGCTAACTTTCAAAAATAAAATTCACATTATTACCTTTCGTTTTTCTTAGAGCTTCCCGTGAATCTCTATAAAATTCTCCCGTATAATCCTTCAAAATTTTACTCTTTCAACTTTTCTTTCAGTCCCCAAGTGTTTAAAGAAATAGAGTAGTTTGTATTGAAGAAGTAAGAAAACCAAAGATTTGGTAAGAAATAATTAAAGTAAAGGGAAAAGTGTATATATATATATATATATATATATATATATATATATAGACACACACACACACACACACACACACAAATTACATTAGCCAGCACTTCACTTCCCCTAATTTAGCCACACCCACCTGTGCTGTCTAACATGCATTTGCATGTTAGACAGGTGTTTGCCAATTTTTTTTTTTTACTTCTTTTTCTTTTTCTTTTTCTTTTCTTCATGCTGTCCACGAATTTTTTTCTTCTATTTTCTTTTTCCTTTTCTTTTCTTACATGTTGTCCACGAATTTTTTTTCTTCAGAAGAATTGTTTTATATAAAAAAAATTAGTTCTTTCGCATATATATATATATATATATATATATTATTTTAACTCTATGTCATATTTATTAAATTACTTCTTTACTCATGCTTTAAGAACACAGGTATTACAAGTTGTTTCTAAGTTATCATCATTTTTCAAAGCTTTATGATTTAAAGCTCTTGATCCCTAGGAGCTTGACATAATGGAGTCGCATGTTGCATTGACACTTTTCCATTTGGAGAAAATAGTCCTCCTAGTTTCTTTACCATTATGGTTCATCTAATCATTCACTTAGCCTCAAAGGCTAGACTTGGTGGTCTTGTACACTATAGGTGGATGTATCCTGTTAAGAGGTTAGATGTTTAAATCTCATTTGTAAATAATTATTTTTTATTTTTGTAGATACTAAATTTATCCTTTAATTTTTTGACTTTGCGAGGTATTTAGTGTGCTTGAAATCTTATGTACGTAATAGAAGTTGACCCGATGGGTCAATTGTTGAAGGGTACAATTGAGGAGAGTGTTTAACATATTGATCACAATATTTCAAATGTATAGAGACAAAATTCAACCACCCCTAAAGGAACAATGATAATGTAGATTATCCGGATGAGTAAATGTTTTTCTCTAGTGGACGGATTATGGGAAAGATTGTAAGTGTTGAGCTTGATGACATGCCATTGGCTCAAGAACATCATTATGTGTTGCTCCATAATGATAAAAAAAAATTCATTTTCATAGGTTAGTATCAATAAATGACATTAGTCATGTGGTTAAATTTAGTAGTTATGTTTTGCTATCCATGTGAGGGTTAACAGTTTGATAATATCAATTGTTCAAATACTAACCAACCGTTCTAATCGACGAATACAAAGTCTTGAACATAAGTGGTTGGTTGAGAAATTTCTCTTATAGCTTTTGAGACAGGTTAGGCATAATATCAATTTTCTTTGAATGGTATAAGTTTGTCCAATAAAACACCGACAATTGTTGTCTCATATTAATTGTTTGAATATGGTTAGGTGCCATGGATGGTGGATAACAATTATTCAGATGAAATAATTGTCTTTGCTCGAGGTTCGAATAATGTTGTTAGGAAATTTAATGGATTCAATATCAATGGCTTTAAATTTCATACAAAGGATCGTGAGAAGTTTAGACGATCTTAAAATTCGGGAGTTATGGTGGAAGCGGAGGATCAAACGTACTATGGTGTGCTCAAAGATATCATCGAGTTGGATTATTATAGGACGTTTAAGATTGTGTTATTTCATTGTGATTAGGTGGATATTAATTCACCTAAGGGTTTGAAGAAATATGCAAATGGGTGCATTCTTGTGAACTTCTTGAGGTTCATACACACCGATTAGTTATTGAAGGATAACCCATTTGTTATTTCATCTCAAGCGAAACAAGTGTTTTATGTGCAAAACCCAACAAGAAAGGAATGATATCATGTTGTGATCACAAAGCTAAGGGACCTATATGATATGGGAGGAAAACATAAAAAAGATGATGATGACACTTACAATCAATGCATGTCTTCTAATGTAGTGGTAGATGATCAATTAGATTGTATCACAAATTGGGCTAGGATAGACATTGATGAAGATACCAATCTTTAATATATTGATGTATCTTTTTTTTTGGTTTGATTCAAGGATGAAATGATGTAGGACATTAGTTAAAATCTTTTGGTTTGATTAAAGGACGAAATGATGTATAACATATGTTTCAAAAATCTAATCTATGTTTCAAAAGTCTTTTGGTTCGATTCATTTCCATGCTTGTTTTGCATGACTATTGTATGATGTACCAAGTTTTTCATATCTACATTTTCCTATTCTGATGACACTCTTGCAGTACAGGTCCGATCTAAGAGCTTCTCAGAGATTGCACAAGCCTCATTGCCAGCACATCCACTTCTTAATTTTGTATTCAGTTCCTTGCTGGTATCTACCTATATTAATTACAATTCTTATTGGATAAATTGTCAAGTTGGTAAATCTACTTATATACTTTTGCATTCATTGCTAGACCTGTGTCATATGAAGCTTTACTTAAAATTTTATCTATAAAAAACACAATTCTCTCATTCTTTAGATGTGCCATATATGGTAAAACTTTTCTTTAAGAGTGGTAAGTTACCACGGAACTGAAAAATTCACTAGTAATTACACTAAAATTGAGCAGTAATTTTCTTATAAGATGCAAAATATATCCCATAAACCTTTAGGAAATTGAGTAGTAACCTTTAATTTCTTACATATAAATTTTGTATGCAAGTTAAAGAAAAAAATGTAAACTCCCTAACACAAGATGAATTGCATAAGAAGTATTTGTCTCACACACCTAAACTTAAACTTACTTGCTAGAAGACTAAAGTAAATAAGATAATATGTTGATGTAATCGTGCAAATAAGATAAATCTTACTGACTTGTGCATGCAGCACCTATGTAGGGGCTGCTGCACGGAGCATCTGTGCAAAGGCGGCTATTATTTATAAAATATCATGATATTTGCTTTTATTTATAAAATGTCTTGATATTAAATCTTACAATTTTGATTCAATGTTTCATAACTTACCATGACTTCAAGAAACTTAGCTTTTTATATATACAGATTTTAGCAACATATTTAGCTCAAAACCTATTACTCCTTCAGTTAGAGGTACTATGTCAAACCAATATCTAGCTAGGTCTTAATAACATCAAGAAGATGTTGAACGTGAGAATGAGTATCAACTTGAAGATGATTTTGAATCTCAAAGTGATTCTAAGCCCGAGCCAACAAGAACAGAAAGTCAAAACAATAATAATGAAGAATACGAGATAGTTGGTAATTCTTGTTTGATATCTCAATGTTATCATATTTATAAAATTTATGTTTTCATTGTATAGAATCTCAATAGAGGGTGAGAAAGCAAACACATGTAATGCAAATGTCATAAGCGTGGTCCTTAGAACATGGGGAGAAAATTGTGGTCCACTTCAATGCACTTAATCAACCTGTGAAGACGGGTGGACAAATGTTAAGTAGTTGGTTGGGTAAAGTTGAAGAGAGAAGGAACCTTTGTCCACTTGGTTACATGGATTGGAAGAAGTTGCCTTCAAACTACAAAAATGGTCTTATTTTATTGATTCGAGTAATTAACAATGAACAATTTGGGGTTTTTCTTCTTTTTTGTGGTGTTGTATATGCATATACTCCTTAAGATCAAAAATACTTATTTGTATCATTTCTTTTCTTTGTTGTAGAGGAAGTTTCATTATCCTATGATTGAGAAGATTGACAAAATATTAGTGAGAATGATCAGTAAAAAATAGAAGGACTACAAGTATTTGCTTAAAAAGGACCACATGAAAAACAAAACAAAGCAACAAGTTTTGAGCAATAAAGTTCCAAAAGGAGTAGATCAAGACCAGTGGAAACAATTTGTGAACTACTGATTTTCTGAGCAGAGTGAGGTTGTTTATTCTTAATTATGTCCATTATAATACTTATTGTTTTTATTTCTTTTATAGGCTGATTAGTCAAATTAGTTTATGGTTGTTGTTGAAATATTCTATGATAGGGACAGGAGCACGTAAAATACAATAATGTCCTCACACGATCAGATCAAAGAGCTTTACTAGAAAAAAAGGGATGAATATGTAAGTTGATTTACTTCATTCATCTAATTTTTCATTTGAGATATAGTATATTGAGTCATTGTTCGAACTCTTTTCATGATTGATAGGAGATGAAGCATGGAACTGAGCCAAGGCGCGTAGAGTTTTTTACTGAAACCCATAAACACAAAGATGAAACTTTTATTGATGAAGAATCAAGACAATTTATGGTAAGTTCAAACTTTTTAAGCATTAAGACAATTTTTAGTTCTACATTATTGTTGCTCTTTAATGTTTGTGATTGATTGTTGTTTGAATTAATTACTAGCCCACTTTTTGACATATTAGTAATATATTGTAAAGGTTTTGCATCTGAGTAGTGACAATATTAATTCCCATATCTTATGCAACAACTGATGATTTAGAAATTACCACACTTTAAGAGAGGCAAGCAATCGACTAACAATTAACTTAGGAAAAATGTACCAAAGTGACCAAGCAAAGTGGGATACTAGCTTGACACACAAACCTTAGTCCAATTAATTGCTAGAAATTGTCTAAAAATACTCCATAATTCAAATCATCAATGTATGAAAAATAAGTGTAGCATCTGCTTCTGAGTCCATTAATGTAACGACCCATCCCGGGTTGGTCACCTCCGAGACGGTGTCATCACACTTTGAAAATCTCAGCACGACACATATATGCAACAATGAAAATAAATAACACCAAAAGAAATTTTTACATAAATCCTCAACCCTCAACAGGGGAGTTACATCAATATGATCTTTAAACATTCTACACAACGTAAAATGCATGAATTTTTACAAATAAATTTTTATTTTATTTTCTCATTAGTCTGAGGATGTTGACACGTACGTGACTTATAGAAAATGATTTCTTCTGAACCTTAACTCACCAAACTAGTTGTTAAGCTTGCTACCTGAAATCATTGTACAATGAGGGGTGAGCTTCACAAGCTTAGTGAATTAAATTTACTAGAAGTACTCATTTGTAAAAAAAGTCTTTCCATATTTAATCATTTATATATCATACAACTTGATACTAGCACTCTACTATCACTACACATGTCATAATATCCATTCTCGATCAATCTCTTCCTTTTCTTTATTGGTTCACCTTAAGATCATCAATTATCTCATAATTACCTCGTAATAAGGTTCACATCATAAAGTCTACTCTTTAAATGGTTCTTATCACCATAACTGTCTCTCTGTAAGACTCATCAATCTATAAATAAATTCACAATAACACACTACACATTAGTATTTCAATAATGCAAGCAATAATTAAAACAGATGCCATGCATGAATTATTATTATGGGAACATCTTCCCACATGTCGACATGTTTTTATCTTAGACCGATTCTCTTCCTGGTTCTTTCATTCTCATTTAGACCAGTTACCTTTCCGGTTCTTTCATTTTCATTAGACCAGCTGCCTTCCTGGTTCTTTTCTTTTATTTAATACATAAACATATGAACAATAATATGAAATATACATATAAACAGTAACATAAAACACACATAAATTCAAAACATTTAAATTGGCTATCCTGGTTATTCTCAAACTTATTATTGAAATAAATTCTCACTAAATTCTTCTCCTTATAAATCACATCAAATCATCTATTAAAGCTTGTCAAGATTCACTAAATTTCATCTCCTCATAACTCGTATCAAAACATCAATCATAGCTCATCAAGAATTTATTTATCACCATCATTATTAAATTAACTCATTATTCTAATAATATTTCTTCTCACATAATAATTTTTCTACATGTCCAATATTCATATCATATCTATCAACCAAATCTTTATTTAACACCAAAATATAAGCTAATAATTTATTTTAATAGTATCACTAGATTTTTTTCATTTTTATTTAGATTATTTAAAGTAAATCCAACTCACCACGTAGCACTTAAAGCTACCCATGGACCACCTCCTTGCCTTTCCCATTCCTCTCAGAAATTTTCCCCCGGTTGCAGATTGTCAACACCTGACATAATATTTATATTAAATTTCTAATAATTTCTTCAATTATTCATAAACCACACTCTTTGAAAATTTCTACTTTGACTTTCGAGAAATTTCATTAATGCTAAAAATTTCCAAAATAAAAATTACGTTATTACCTTATATTTATTTGATAGCTTCTTGTGATTTTCTATGAAATTCTGCAATAAATCCCTTCAAAATTTTGTTCTTTCAACATTTGTCCCCAAGTATTTAGAGAAAAATGAGAAATTGAAAAAAACTATGTGAAATCTGTAAACAGATTTCACATAGGTGTATATATATTAGTTTGCTGCTTAACAAAAATGTCGGTAGCCTCAAAAGTGTGCTGCACCATCAGCACCTAAAATCACCCATAGCCTCCACGTTTTGGAGACGTGCAAGGCATACAATCTTCACATTTTAACTTGGCAGCAGGTGCTGCCACCTGCTGCCACATTTTGTTGACTTTTTTTAAAACTTTTTTTTTTCTTTTCCTTTCTTTGGACGTTATGGACGTCCATTTTTTTTCCTTTCTTTTGATTCCACTTTTGGACGATTCTAGAAATTTTTTTAAAATAATTATTTTATTCATACTAAACCTTCATATATATTATTTTAATTTCATGTCATATTTATTAAATTACTTCTTTACCCTTACTTTACGAATACAGGTATTACAATTAGTTAACCAAATAATTTTATCTTAAGAAAAGGGGGAAAATATGGTAATACACATAACATAAGGGAAGTAATTATCTCCATTAGAATCCAAGACTCTTTGCCCCTCTATAGGTGTTCAATTTTTTCTTGTAAGCTTGCCTATTGAACATTCTACAAGTTGATGTAACATTGCAAACCATATTTTCTAGGAAGCATTATGCAATATCCCAAATGGATACATAACAATAAAGCAAAGTAAAAAAACAAAAGGAAAAAAAATAAAGCATTACGCTCAATCAAGTGAATTAAAAAGTAATTTTATATTATCTAGTCAACTACAAGACTTACATAAAATAGAATGTTACCTCTTCAAAACATAGGAAATTCAAAACATAACTAAAAGAAAGAAAAAATTCCAAAAAAAGAAAAATTGTCCTTGTAAATAAATTTTGTGTCAATCTCAACATTACCTCTTTCTGTATGAGCAAATGATTCTCACTTTTTAATAGTGTGGCTGTTTCTTCTAGGATAACCTACAAAAGACACTGTAAATTAGTTTTTGTTCCACAATGAAATGTAACATAACTGGGAGCAAGGGTTTTAACTTTGTTTGGACAATTGGTTTTTGTCCTAATCATCAATCATCAATCATCTTTTCTGTTTTCCTTCTAATTTTGTAGTTTGATTTTTATGGTATTTTCAGTTGGCCTGAGTGAAAAGAGGGGAAACTAATTAATCTAATGATCTATGTGGCTGGTTGTGGCTACTTTGTTTGGATTGTATTTCTATTCTTATTTTGCAGGAGGCTTTATAGAAAAAGATGGGAAACTTTGCCCTTTTTTTCTTGTAAAATTTAATTGCTTAACTTTTGTTCCTTTTGTTTTATATAACTTACATTGCAAATAGCTACTCACTCTTTGGGGGAGTTCGTTTATTACCCATTTGGGGGAGTTTGTTTATTATCTTTGTTATTTCTTAATTGTAGGAGGCCAAGGATTTAGAGCTAATCTCACCGACGTGTTTGGATTTCAGCTCAGATTAAGAGTGATGTGGGATACAATGTAGCTTATGCTGATGAGATACATAATTTGAAAGCATATATAGAAGAAATCAATAAAAAGCGTGAACATCATATTCAAGAAATAACAATGAGGCATGATGATCAAATGACTAATATGCAGTCCCAAATGGATGAGCTAAAGTCTTTACTGTAGGGGTTGGTTAATGGAGGATCTCGTATTTGATTTCAAGTGTGATGAAACTTAAAAGATTTATTGAGACTTCATTTCAATTACTTGGTTGTATATGAATTTACATAGTTTATGAATATTTTTTGAGTTATGAAATGACTTAAGTATTGATATTTGAACTTATATGGGTTTGATGATATATATATATATATATGAAGAACATGAGTTAATTTGATGTTATACCACTACAAAAAAAAAAATGTAATATACTAACAAATGGTTATACTGACGGATTTAAAATTCGTCGATACTATACTTATAGATTTTAAATCCGTTAGTATAAACTTGACTTATACTGACAGATAAAATATTTTGTTACTACAAATCATGTCTATACTGATGGATTTACAATTCCTTCACTATAGCTCACGTCTATACTGACAGATTAAAAATTTCATCACACAAGTTATATTTATACTGATGGATTTAGATATCTGTAGTGGATTTAGAATTCTGTCACTACAGATCATGTCTATACTGACGGATTAAAAATTCTGTCACTACAAGTCATGTCTATGGTAATGGATTTACAATTCCACCACTATATATCATGTCTATACTGACGAATATAAAAATCCGTAAGTATAGGCCAATGTAATATAGTAAATATGTTAAATAATTAATAAAAATAAGAGTATAATTAAAAATTTATATAATACTAAATATTTAAAAATGATATAATTAATTAATTAGCTAATATAATATAGTTAAGTGTTTTAATATTATTGTAATACATATATAATATATAAACAATAATTCTAATATAATTAATTACTATAACATAATAACAAATTAATATAAGATAATCAAATAATATAACTAAATATTAGTAAAAATAATATATAATATACTAAATATATTAAATTATAGTAATAATTAAAAAAATTAAAATATAATTAAATATGACTTTATTACTAAATATTTGAACCTAATATAATTAACTAATATATAGTTAATTACTACAATATTATTATAGTACATACATAATATATAAATAATAATCATAAATACATGAAAAATAATTTTTCAATATAAAGATAATATTAAATAATTCATGCAACTAAAAAATTAATATAATTAAATAATATAACAAAATATTAATAAAAATAAAATATAGTATATAAAATGCAATAAATTATACTAATAATTAATAAAATGAAAATGTAATTAAATATTTTATAATATTGAATATTATAAAATAATATAATTAACTTGTATATATATAGTTAACTAATACAATATTATTATAGTACATATATAATAATAATTAATATATATAAATAAATGAAAATGCCATGAACATGTTAATTAACCAAACACTGTAATTTATCACAGCTTCAGTTTCATTTTTTCCATTTTAACAAAAAATGTATTGGAATTCCAACCAAACACTCTAATAGATCCCAACTTCAATTTAAGGTTTAGGGTTTTAGGGTATATTGTTATAAGGTTTAGGGTTTTAGGGTTTATGGTTTAGGGTTTTAAGGTTTAGAGTTTAAGGTAATTATGATTTCGGTTAATTAGGATTTAAGGTTTGATAGTTTTGTAGAATTAAGAGTATGGTCGATATAATAATTTTTCAGTTCAGACTATCACCGATGAACACGTATCCGTCAATGATACTATTTGTTCGTTAGTTTAATAACTTAATTTATAACTAAAATCCGTAGAAAATTTCCTTTGTGATAATTTGACTTAAAAGAATTCCCTTAGTGATAGTTTTTTTAAAAACCATCTTTTAATTTATAATTAATTTTTTAAAAACCATCTTTTAAATATATAATATGAATATGATTATATATATAATTTATGTGACTATATATTAAAAAAAATATTATATATATAAATATGATTAATAATTAATAAAAATAAAAATATAATTAAATATTTGTTATATATATATATTGTAAATGAAATATCTATGTAAATAATAATTAAAATATTTGGTAACACTAAATTTATCACCCTTTGTCAATTTAATTTTGCCTAAAATAATTTTTTGTCAAAGAAAATATACATGAATACATATAGGTTAATACAACTTTGTGATCATAAATTTCAAATAATAATAAAACTATTTGATTAAACTGGTTTTTTAAAATAAAAAGAAAGCACATGAGAAGGAATCGAACTCACTTTATGCTTTGTATTCAATTTATTCACATCATGTTTGATTGTCATCTAATTACACACCACAATGAAGAAGCTTCGTGTCCAAAATTTTAATCAACCGCCAAGTTTTTTTCTGAAAATTTTTGCGCTCTTCTCTCCCCCCCAAATTTCCAAAACCTAAGTTAACTAACCCTCACAGCTACTGATGTACTCTCTCAAACTCAAAGCCCAACTTTATTTCTCTTTCTCTCACGCACTCTGTAAGTCTAAGAGATCTCTGAAACAGTGAAACCTCTTCAATACCCATTCTCAAATCCCTCTCTTTCCCAATTTCTTTGTAGAGTCGCGCGACATAGCTCCTCACCCCATCTTCCTTGCCGCAACGTTTCTCTCCCTCCCTCTCTCTCTCTCGCGCTCTCTCTCTCTTTCTCTCTTTCCCATTTTCTCCCTAAGCATTTGCGTTTAAATTAACGACTTCTTTCATTTTTGCAGGTTTTTTCCCCAGTGAGAATTTGGGGTATTTCAAGGGAGGAAAATCAAAGAGCTTTCAAAAGAAGAAACACTGAAGAAAAGGTCCTGGCCCGTCCATTCTTTCACTCTGGAAATCAGTGGCAGTTTTTTTATTTCACTGTAATTTGTGAGTTCGGGGCTAGGATGTTCAAACGGGCGCGAGAATCTCAGGAATCCAGCTTCAGCCCGCCTTCGGTATTCATCGTTCTTGATTTTAGTTTCTTTTCGATTTTGGTGAGTATTTTTGTTACTTTCTCTTTGATTTCTTAATCACCTCTTTGCTTCTGAAAACCCTAGCTTTTTGTTCTAATTCTGTTTTTTTAGATGGATATCCTAAAGAGGGAGATTGTGGCTTTGTGCTTAGAGTAATCTTTTTAGGGCTGATTTGAGTTTTTATGTATGGATTTAACTATATTTCTAGATTCACATTACGGATTTCTATATAGTTAATACATGTTTGTTTGCCGATTTGAGTTTTTTTGTAGATTTTTAAGTTTCTGAGTACCATGGCTTTTTAAGTTTAAGCTCTGTTTGTACGGTGGAGTTAAAACAGAGTTTCTACTTCTTAAAAGTTGTTTTTTTTTCTTCTATATTTTAGTTGTTTTATAGTTTGCAGATTTCAATATATCAAATGGAAAGAATAGGATTTTTGGGATTTATTTTTTCTGAAAAATAGATGTATTCAGTGTCAGACTTGAAGCTAATTGAGAGGCTTGATTAAAAGTTTCTGAAATTTAATTAGGGTAAAATAGCCACTGAAATAAAAAATTGTTTTTAGCTTTAGTTTTTTATTTTGATTAAGTGATCAAAAGTTATACTCCCTAGAAGCTAATTGAGGTTTAGGTAAAATAAAAAGTTCTGTTTCATCACAAAGAATGTTTATGTGAATGTTGTATTTATATAACTGTGGCACTAGTGTTGATTCTCTGCAATAGAAGTTAGGTATATAGGAACTGGTGATTATCCCTCGTGAAGGGAAAAATTTCGTTGATTATAATGATTAAACATATCTTACCCATTACATGGGTTAGTTGAAGATTTTGAAAAACAATTTATATCCTGATTATTGATGCAGTTTTGTTACTCACTTTAAACTCAAAAGGTACACTCTTTGAACCTTTGAAATATTTTTCTTCAGATATGTTTATTGTTCTGAGATTTTTTTTTTATTTAAACTCTTTGCAGGTTGCTGCTCTCTTTGAGGACCACCCAGATTTGCTTGAGGATTTCACTAGATTTTTATTAGATACTTCAGCGGCGCCCTGAACACACCACGCCACTTGATAAATGGATTAGAAGGCATAATATGTGATGGTACTAGATTTGAGTTACCTATCACTACTTCACCTTTTTGTAAAACACCTATTACTATTGTTGTTAATAATATAAATCATTACTTATCAAAAAAAATATTGGTGACTATATGTTGTCCATTTAGTGACTTATTTTTCTTTAGACATTTATGTTTGTTCATGTGCCTTTGGATTTCGAGAGATACAATGTAAACAATGTAAATATCTTGAACAAGAATCTTATCATAACTCAAGACCTTTTATCAGTTCTGTAGCTTTCTATGTTTTCTGGTGATTTAAGGCAGTGTTATTATAGCTAGGAGTAGTATTTATTACTCTAATGCACTCAACAGTGTCTTTTTCTCAATCACAATTATAAGTTTTCTGAGTCAAGTTTATGATTGATGTTCTGATTCATCAGTTGGTTTCAAATTCTGGTTACATGCATAACTTATCAGTGTTCTAAGCCAAGTAAAGGTTGTTATTTTGGCATTGTTGAACTTCAGGTGGTAAGTTTTGAGAAATCTGTTGTCAACTGTTGCTTGCTTTCTTTGTTAAATCCAACTGTTGCCTGCTTTCTTTGTTAAATCCAACTCTTGCTTGCTTATCATTATGTTAAATCCAAGATTTCGATGATAAGGTAAGGGATAGTATGAATATTTTCTTTTCTTGCTGTGAGGTTATCAATTTTCATTATATTGAGAGAAGATTATGTTCTGTTGGTGATTTGCATCAGGTGCTGCTGCACCACTTTGTCCTTACTGCCCTTGTTAGTTGCTATCATTACTACTCTTGTCAGCTGCATTTACTACCCCTTGTCAGCTGCATTACTACCCCTTGTCATCTGCATTTACTACCCCATGTTTTTTGTCATTTACTAGCCCATGTTATCAGTCATTACTACCCCATGTGTGCTGTATCATGTATTAGTTGTTTTTGTTTATTTTTTTTCTTCAGCTTTACTTTTCAGTTCTTATATATATTGTAAGTTGATGCATTATGGAAATAGAATTCCAGATTACATTTTCTGTGTATCTTCCTCCATTCTCTCATTGTCCTAAGAAAATTATTGTTCTTTCATTCTTTCATTTTTGTTCTTTCACGGGTCAGGAAATTCTTAAAGTAAGAATGAAGGGCAAAAGTTTTTCTTTCGATCCTATCAAAGAAGAACTTGCTGCATTTTCAACCGAAGCCAGCAACACCGAGTTATGGCACAATAGACTTGGTCATTGTCATTTGCAACGGATGCAGCTCATGAAGAAAAAGGAGCTCGCAGTTGGCTTACCAACATTTAGAGATCACTTACCGATTTGTCATGCTTGTCAATACGGTAAACAAAAACGGAGACCATTCCCAAAGTCAACCTGGAGAGCCACTCACAAGTTGCAGCTAATCCACACAGATGTATCCGGTCCTCAAAGAACTCTGTCATTAGCAGGTAGTCGGTATTACATTGCCTTCATTGATGACTTTATAAGAATGTGCTGGATTTTTTCTTAAAATTCAAGTTAGAAGTGGTTGGAGTGTTTTGGAAGTTCAAGAAGGTGGTGGAAAACCAAAGTGGCTGCAAAATTCAAGCTCTAAGGTCAGATAATGGAAAAGAATACACCTCAGAAGAATTCAATCTGTTTTGCGAGGAAGCAGGCATAGAACATCGGCTTACTGCTCCATATACTCCGCAACAAAACGGAGTTAGTGAAAGGAGAAACAGATACATAATGGAGATGACCAGATGTATGCTTCATGACAAGGAGTTGCCAAAGAAGCTTTGGGCTGAGGTAGCAAGTACTGCTGTTTTCTTGCAGAACAGATTGCCTACCAAGGTGTTGGAGGATAAAACTCCATTCGAGGCTTGGAATGGCTATAAATTTACTCTCAATTTTCTTAGAGTGTTCGGTTGTATGTGTTTCTCTCACGTTCCACAGGTCAAGCGTGATAAACTTGACAAGAATTTAGAACCGGGCATCTTTGTGGGTTATAGTTCTTCCTCTAAAGCCTACAAGGTGTATCAACCTGTTTAGTAGAGATGTGTTCTTCAATGAAGATGAAAAGTGGAATTGGGAACAGACACGAGACATCCACAAGCATACACAAATCAAGTCTACCCTTCCAAACGACAGGAGAAGATTTGGAAGATGATCCACCAATCCGTGGAACAAGACCGCTCTATGATATCTATCAAAGATGCAATGTGGCCATTTGTGAACTTGCGGGTTATGAAGAAGCCATTAAAAACCAGAAATGGAAGAAGGCAATGGAGGAGCTGTACATGATCAAGAAAAATGAGACATGGCAGCTTGTTGATAGACCTCAAGACAGAAAAATCCTTGGGGTCAAATGGGTGTTTAGAACCAAGTTCAATGCTGATGGATCCATCAACAAACACAAAGCCAGGCTTGTTGTTAAGGGGTATGCTCAAGTTTTTGGAGTTGATTACTCAGATACATTTGCCCCTGTTGCTAGATTAGACACTATTCGGCTGGTGCTAGCTATAGCAGCCCAAAATGGGTGGAAAGTGTTCCAATTAGATGTAAAATCAGCCTTCTTAAATGGTCTATTGCAGGAGGAGATCTTTGTTGAGCAACCAGAAGGATTCATTGAAGAAGGCCATGAAGACAAAGTGTACCTACTAAAAAAGGCTCTCTATGGCTTAAAACAAGCGCCTAGAGCCTGGTATAGTAGGATAGATGATCATCTATTGATCTTGGGTTTTACAAAAAGCCTATCAGAAGTCACTCTCTATGTTAAGAAAAAGGGGATTGACTTTCTTATTGTGTCATTATACGTTGATGACTTGTTGGTGACAGGTAAAAATGCCAAGCTTGTTGATGAATTCAAGCAAGAGATGATGCTGGTTTTCGATATGACAGACCTTGGTTTGCTGACATATTTCCTTGGTATGGAGATCAAACAAGATGAAGGAGAATTTTTCGTTTGTCAAAGAAAGTATGCTAAGGAAATACTTAAAAAGTTTTGTATGGAGGAATGCAAAGCAACAGCTACACCAATGAGTCAGAAGGAAAGCCTAAGTAAGGAAGATGGCACAGACAAAGTTGAAGAAGGCTATTTCAGAACCTTGGTTGGATGTCTAATGTACCTAACTGCAACCAGGCCAGATATCCTTTTTGCTGTAAGCATTCTCTCTCGTTTTATGCATTGTGCTAGTGAAATGCATCTTAAAGCAGCAAAAAGGGTCATTAGGTACATCAAAGGGACTGTTAACTTTGGTGTAAAATTCAAGAAGTGTCAAAACTTCAAGTTGATGGGATTTTCTGACAGCGATTGGGGTGGATCCATGGATGATATGAAGAGTACATCTGGTTACTGTTTTAGTCTAGGATCAGGTGTGTTCTCTTGGTGTTCCAAGAAACAAGAATGTGTAGCACAGTCTACTGCAGAGGCTGAATTTGTTGTTGCTACAGCAGCAGTGAATCAAGTATTGTGGTTGAGGAAGCTGTTATGTGATCTACATTTGAAACAACTGAATGAATCAAAGGTATTTGTGGACAATCAAGCTGCAATTGCAATATCTCATAATCCGGTTTTTCATGGAAAAACTAAACATTTTAAGATTAAGCTATTCTTTCTAAGAGAAGTGTAGAAAGAAGGAGATGTGAGCTTGATTTATTGTAGATCTGAAGATCAGCTTGCAGACATTTTCACAAAACCTCTACCAGCAAACAGATTTGAGCCTCTTAGGGAGAGACTTGGAGTTTGCAGCTCCTAATGCAAGGACGAGTGTTGTTGATTTGCATCAGGTGCTGCTGCACCACTCTGTCCTTACTGCCTTTGTTAGCTGCTGTCATTACTACCCTTGTCAGCTGCATTTATTACCCCTTGTCAACTGCATTACTACTCCTTGTCATCTGCATTTACTACCCCATGTTCTTTGTCATTTACTAGCCCATGTTATCAGTCATTACTACCCCATGTGTGCTGTACCATGTATTAGTTGTTTTTGTTTATTTTTTTTCTGCAGCTTTACTTTTCAGTTCTTATATATATTGTAAGCTGATGCATTATGAAAATAGAATTCCAGATTACATTTTCTGTATATCTTCCTCCATTCTCTCCTTGTCCTAAGAAAATTCTTGTTCTTTCATTCTTTAAAACTAACATGTTCATCTGGTTGTACAGCATCATATATGCGTTAGGGTAAAGTTTTTACAATGTATGTTTTCAACTGTGATGTGACCTTTATGTTCTTTCAGATGTATTTTCCAAACTTTTCAGTCTAATATCTTTATTTGGTTCTTAGATTCTCTATTTGAAATCAATATATTTCCAGAATGCTAACTTGTTTGCTTTTGTAGGTGGTAGAGGCTACCAAACACCTTCATTTAAAGGAACAACCAATTCATGATGGATCTGGAAGTGTTTTCAAATTGGCTGCACCTGTGGAATGCAATGGCATTGTTGGTAGTGATGACAGGCGATTCTTAGGCTCCATAAGCTTGCTGGAATCTCCTCTGTTCCCTCTGGCACACCCTTTTCTCACACTTTTTATGATGATTTACCTATTTTGCAATATAAGGAATAGTCTTATTTCATGAATTTGATTTGATTTTAAATCAGGTTAACCTTAGACTGATAGTCTTGTTTCATGACTTTGAATCTTATGTTTTTGATAAGATACTTTGAATCTTATTAACCTTAGACTATCCTATAATATATAGTTAGCTGATGAGCTTGACACTATCAAAGTCATTTAATTGCCAAATGCATGATTTCTTCAATTTTAACTTTGTGTTGACTTACCTATATATTGTGTTGAATCTCAACTTTGTGCACCCATTTTTCCAGTTATATAATAGGATGCAACAACTATCAGCTCAAATGCATAATTTTTTGAAAGTTTACTTCAATCATTATTTTGTGCACCTATACTTTCTATGTAAAAGTTTCTGAAAAGATGTTGTCACCAAACAAATGGGAAATCATTAAATCATCATATATGCATTTAAGCTTCATCTTAAAAAAAGAAAAAGAAAAAAGAGTTAATCTTATAAATCCACTACATATAATCAATTGAACCTCGTAACTATGGAAGGTTCATAGTTCATACTTCATAGGCATTCTGACGGGATTCACGTCACTTTAAAAAAGATCTAGGATAACTGTGTTGCTTTGTTGGTATTTTTCATAATTGTAATTTGCATCTGTTGATGCTTGCTTGTTAATGAAACTATCAATTTGTCTGTTCAAGAAAAATTATAACAACATCAATGCTATAGTATTTTCTTTCTATTTCTATAGTAACATAATACAAAGCTGCATTTATTTTGAGGTGCTCCACAGTAATATAATTTTTGCTGCATTTAATCATAGGAATTCTAATTTTAGATGCCTTTGTCAAATACGTGTGTTACCTTAATGACTTAATAATCTCATTTTTTTTAATTTTTATTATATATATATTTGTATGAAAATGAAATAATTATATTTGTCTTTTGTAATATCACTATATTTTGTGACGAGTAAGCTAATTTGTTGCCAACAATGTACTGTTCATAACTCTGTTGACCTCAAAAACAATGGAGCCTTTAAGCTTATTAATTTGACAACTACTTGGAATTTTAAACTGTTTAAAGGAATATTTGTATGAAGTTATTTTCTTGATTGCTTTTTTATTGACGGATTATTACCGATAGATGTACGTCGGAGATGAGTATCACTAATAGGAAATAGACTATCATCGACAGATTTTGTCAGTTAATGATACTTATTTTTCTTGTAGTGATGGTGTTTTAACTTTATGTTTTGTTATGACTTTCTTTCATGTATCACTTTTTATTAAGTCTTCATATACCCCATGATTAAAACTTTTCATTGTTTCTCTTTTTTCTCCTTCCCTTTCTTCTTTTTGTGAACACATATTGCATATTTTTGTAATTTTTCCTGGTATTTACGTCCTATCAATGGTTCTTAAATGTGTAATGCTTCGACTTTTCTATAACATTTTTTCAATTTATCATATGTTGATTCCCCTTGTTTCCAAGAAATTAGAATGAGAGGAGCAATGGGCAACTTCTTTGTTGATTTGTAAATAACATTTTTTGATTGTTTTAAATGCTTTCATTTTCAGGTACCTTCTAATCATAGAGATGTTTTTGTTGGAAATCACTCCATGCTTTTGAAGGAATTAAGATTTCAAAAGCAAACATTTAAGATATAATAGAACTTTGTTGTTCAATTCAAAAGATGTTTTTATTTATGTTAAATATTAGATAAGATTTTATCCTTTCAATTGTCTGTAAGTATTTTTGGAAGAATAAAATTATTTTTTCATATAATGTTTAACTACTCAATTATTTACTTTCATATTTTGTTAATATTATAATTTTTTATGCATTAAGCATTAAATTTTTTTAAGAAAAAGAAAAATGGTTTATTTTGACCCAAAAACGGTCGGTATAAATTGACGAGTTATATTTATGGATTTTACTTGTAGGTAAAATCGATTTATTGTTATGATTATAAAACTATTTGTATAACAAATATATCGACGGTTTTTAAAATCATAAGTAAATATATTTATACCGACGGTTTTGAAAACTGTAAGTAAAGCTTTCTTGATTATATCGACGGTCAGAAAATTGTCAATATATTTTTATAGTTATGTTGTTTTTTGTTACGTTTTTTTAAAACCGTTAGTATAGTATAGCTTAAGATAGTATGTACCAATGGATTTTAACCGTTGGATTTTTTAAAACTGCAAGTATAATATAGCTCAAAACGGTCTATATCAACTAATTTTAATAATTGGTATATGTTAATTTATTTTTGTAATGTACGATTATAGTAAGTACTGATATTAAAAAAAAAAAAAAAAAAGGAAAACAAGCACCAGTATGATATATCATTGCATAATTAAATCACATCAACCACCAGATAATTGCTCTTGTGCAATCCCTGGTTCCTACGATTCAAACCAAATTGTCGTACGGACAATTGGGGACAACAACTAAACAGTAATTAGCAATTTATAGAAAGTACAAATTTTAATAATGAAATTTGTTACGGAATCTGGTTTTCTTGTGGAGTATGAAGTAATCGACTGTCACATCCTAGGCTAGTAGCCCACAGAGCACCATATCATATAGTAGTTCTTTTTATGTTAAAAACCTGATTTTTAAAGATGAGTACTTCTACAAAATGCGTAAAATGTATGTTTTATAAATTGTTAAATCCAAAATTTTTGGAGTTGTGACTGACCATGGAGTTTAATTTTATAAGTTCAGAACTGCTGTCATACGGTTTTATGGACTTATTTTAAAATAAAATAATACAATTTCATTTGAAATTAAATATAATATTCATGAATTAAGTTTTAAATTCATATCACATGTAAGCTAAATAAATATAAATAATAATATCATAAATGAAACTTAAAACATTGATAATTGCATAATTAAATTACATATTTGATTGGGTTATCGTTACCGTGAAAATTTAAATTATCTCATAGTAGAAGATTCATTAGGGTTATGTTTTTCTCTTTATACTCTCACAACAGCAACTTTCTCAGAATGAGAGAAAACTGAATACTCAAACGTGTTGAGAGTCAAAGAATGACATGTTTATATGCACATCAGTAACCCTAGTTACTGAGAGTCTAAATGGAGTTTTCCATTTATGGGCCATATTGGACTAAGATTTATATTAACTGTTGACCTATATTAATAATATTAAAATGTGTACAAGTTTAAATAATATAATCATCAATTAACAACAGATTGGTTTTCGTACGTTTTATTCAACTAAATACGTTTCATTCGATCAAATCCGTTGACCCAATTTTATAAAGCTAAAACCACAATAATTAATAGTAAAATCCATAAATAATCATTCAATTAGTATAATTTTTTGTTCCTTTTACGTTATGGTTAAAAGCATAACGGTTCAAAACCATAAATAAATAAATAAATAAAACAATTATTTTTCATAGCCCCAAAAGTCCATCTCTCCGCGCAATGAAAGTTGATTAATTGGGTGCACCGATGAAGCGTTTGCATCTTCAAACCTCACTCCTTTGGAAGAATCTTCATTCCCAAGGTGAGAAGTAACAAGTCGATCAAGCATAGCCCATTCACTCAAGCCCTCGTCTCTTCCGGCTGCGACCATTTGTTGAGTCGGTTTACACGTGCCAGACTCTAGGCCAGGCTCAGTACAAGCTTGATATCTAAGGCTTTCACTCCCACTCTCACAATCTCTAGGGCTTGACATGAGTTGCTTGAGCATGAGAGGTGAGTTATCCGAAGGAAGAGCCGAGTAGTCATTATAGCCAGCGATATTAGGCTTGTGAGTTTGCATAAGGGATTGTGAATGGAAAAGAGAGTATTGAGGAGTTGGCATATGGGTATAGTGAAGGGCTAGTTCAGGCTTGTTTAGTTCAAAGCTTGATTGGGTGTTATGATGGTTGTGGTGTTGACGTGGAAGGTATTGGTTGTGTCTGTGTATAAAAGTTCGTGGTTGATTGGTGCTTGATGTGTTGTTGAGTTGTTGATCTGATGAGTTTATGATTGATGAGCCTCCATTTCCAATCTTGAATAGATTCTTCTTCTTGAATACCCTACAAATCACCCATCCATCTTCCTGCAAATTCTTTCAAGGTATATGATATCAATATAGTTAGCTTTATCCAAAAAAGAAAGCTAAGGAAATCGCTATCAAGCCTTTCTCTTCTATTAGGATTCTCATTTTCACATTTCTCTTCAAGAAATGGCTCTATTACTAATATATTCTTTTTTTGTTATGACTGCAAGGGTAGGCTTGCCAACTTCTATTGTATTTATAGTTAGAAAAATTAATGGATATAAGTACTAATTTACATTTTTTTAATATCAGCAACAAATTATAAATTCACATTATTATGATTTATAAGTGAACGAAAATCAACATATTGCATGCCTGGAATATTTAAAAAGAAGATTTACTAAGGTTACGTTTATTTTAACTACTTTGGTGTACCAATTCATAGTCACAGTGCTTGTGACCCGCATCGTATATAAAACTCGTAATGTTAGGAGAATTTTTTGTTTAAACAGTTTTTTTTGGATCAAATTAATCATTACAATCCAATATGCAAATAATTCATTCTCTCCAACAATAAATAATAGTGATTCACTTAATTGGTTCTAAAGAACTTAATCTAAGTAAGAATTTTTTCAACATATGTTAGAGGCGACTATAATTTAAAGCTGTAGAATTAATCATGCAAGCCATATATATATATATATATATATATATATATATATATATATATATATATATATTAACCCCAATCCAGTAAGTTTTTATAATATTTTGATATTTTGGTTAGTGTTAGATCGGTTTGATGAGATCCAAATGCTATATATATATATATATTAACCCCAATCCAGTAAGTTTTTATAATATTTTGATATTTTGGTTAGTGTTAGATCGGTTTGATGAGATCCAAATGCCATCTTTATTCATTTTTTTCATACTCCATATTATTATTTACGAGAATTAAGAGAGGAAATTAAAGACTTATAAGACTTACACTAGAGTTTGCTTGAGTATCATCCCCGTCTTCAAGTCGATACTCATGCATGATCCAGTCAGTCTTCTGACCATGGGGAGCCCTCCCTCTATAGAAAACAAGAGTTTTCCTCATACCTATCTTCTTGCAGGTGTTTCTGATGCACTTATCCCTCCCTGTTGCTTTCCAAAACCCTGCATTTGTTGCCCGATTCGTTCTCGACCCAGTTGGGTATTTCCTGTCTTTGTGACTGAAAAAGTACCAATCGTTTTGCGGCGTCGACCCTATCCTACACCACTCTGTACATACACGTAAAGGCAAAGCAATAACACATTAATTAATTACTATAACATAAGATTTATATTTTCTTCCGTGAGAAGTAGTTTTATTTTCTTCCGTGAGAAGTAGTTTAATTCGTTTCATATATGTATCATGAATTTTATTTTTATCTCAAAAAATGAAATAAGCAATATCAAGAGCCAAGAACCTACGCTTTGGATGTACAAATTTACCTTCTTTTAAAGATTACAACATGTCATTTTTTGAATAATTGACAAACTTTTAGTTATTTCTCATTGATTGAGATATTATTCTATACAAGATTTTTTTATTTGAAAAAAATGAGTATATAAGTAGGTTACTCCACATATTCGTTCGAGAACATTAAATTACACTACAAATATATATTAATTTATTTTTTTAAGAGTTTTGTGAATGTAATTAGTCAAATGAACATGATGAGGTTGAAAACATAATTCATGAGTCGCTTATTTTAAGATCAAAATTCACCCCATGAGCCATTTGAGATTCTTTATCAGGCACTTCTCCAATAAAAGAAAGAAAAAGTGCAGCTCTTGTTATAAAATATGTAGTAGCAACATTTTCTATAAGAAAGCCAGTATCAACGTACACTAAGCATCCAAGAAAAGAACAATTAAAACTTTCAGTGGAATGTGAATTCCTTGTAAAAAATAGTTCAATTCTATCTTTTACCAGAGCGAAGATTTTTTTTATTTATTTTTATTTTATACCAAGGGAAATATACTGTAGACACAGGAGGAGTTTTAAATTGTAACTGTGCTGCATTAAATCATTAAGTTCTAAAAGGTTATGCTACTAAGTAATAGCAAATCATCTCAAAATCCAGGGCACAAAGAAGTATTTAATTTCCACTAGGATTTTCTTAAATAATTAATTATTTCCCTGTTGGTTATTTTCCCTTCCATAGACACCTAAAAATCACAACACCGGCGTCATGCCTTTGAAAAGAATATGAGAAGGGGAAATTGAAATAACTATCTAGTAATCCCACATCAATTAAAGGATATTTTCTTTAATTCACTCAAGTTTCTCAGCAACCATAATTTTGAATTTTTTTTCCATTTAAAAAAAATGGAATATTTTTATCAAACAATTCAATTTATGAACTTAACTCAACCAGCCATTAGCTTAGCTGAATAGTTGCACCTCTACTCGTATGAGATTAATGTTTCGGATTCGATCTGAATCATTCTCTCCTCTAAAGAAAGAAAAAAAATATGAACTTAACTCTATGGAACAACTTTCAGATTTTGGTAGAACATGTATAAAACACATTTAAGTAATGGATCACGATTTTTTCTATTTAAAGAATTAAATGGAGATTAAGTTTATGGTGAAATTGAATATCACAATGATAAATTTGATTTTGAATTTTTCTCATTTGATGATGTAATATTCAATCTCACCATAAACTTGATTCCATATCTATTTTCAAATGGAGAGAATCGTGATGTCTAAATAATAATAAGTAAATTAAACACCTCCCCTAAAAAATAAATTAAACACCATAAATAGAAACTAATTATGTTTAAAAAAAACTAAAGACAATGCATTAAGTAACTTTTATTACCTTGCAGCTCCCAAGGCTCCATCTTGTTCAAGTCCACCTCTCTAATGACCTCCATGTCAAACTTCTGAAAAGAAATCTTCTTCTTCAAGTAGTAATGAAGAAGCTCTTCATCTGTGGGATGGAACCGGAACCCAGGAGGCACACCACCATTAGAGGAACTCATAATACTTAACTTTCTTTGTAGAATGAAATTGGTATATGAATCATGAAATGATCAACAACAATTTGTCTCAATTTATATGTACTTGTAAAGAAAATTTCTGTGTACTTGTAAATAATTAAGGGCTAGCTAGCTAGGTAGCTAAAGGGGCATAAATATGAGGAAAGGGTACCGTGTCAACGGGGGGTTAAGGGTGTAGTGATGTGAGAAAGTTGACGGCCGGTGACTACGCCGGCGGGGATGGTTAAAGCTAACGTAAAAAGCAAGTCTAAGGAATGGAAACTAAGATATATAGTTTCTTTTTGCTATATTTTAACCCTTGGTGTCTTGCTTAATTATCTCTACACGCTTTCTTGGTGCGTGTGTACACTTTTGTAAAGAATGTTAATTACAGTACTATCTATTAACATAAATTTATATCTGTATGTTTATGGAGTAATTACTACTATTAGCTTCAGTTCAGCATGCTTGTATTGTTAGAGATTGTTACAATATTACTGGTAGCATGGCCTAACACTTCATCTTTCAACCTATCCAACCACAAGATAACACCTCATCTTGAGGACCACAAGATATCATTAACATCCTTAGTTAATCTAGAGTCAACCTAACCAGGATAATATATAGAAAGAGGAAAAATGTTTTAGATGTCATTTTATAATTGGACGTACATAGTGAAAGATGATGTGTTAGACTCGTTTTATTCAAAAATTTATCTTAAAACAAAGAAACTACATATGAATGCCAAATAAAAATGTTGTATGGCTAGAGTAAACTGCATCTCAAATTGAATATACAATTAGGGAAGACAAAAATCCCAACTGCAATAGGTCCCAACAGTTTTGTTAGGATTTTGGTTCAAATCTTTATAAGGAAAACTTCTAAAAGGTTTGAGAAAAATGATTTTCTATTTTATAGTTGTTTATTCTAGTAAAAGTAATAGTAATTTCCAATTAGATGGTTCCTTGTTCTAATAGGAGGAGTTGTAGTTTCCTATGTTATTATTATTATTTTCCTAGTAATATTAGGAAAATCTTCTCTATACAAAGGGGGTAAAAGAAAAGGTTTGAGCACACTCATAATCCCAATATGCATTGTAAATCAGAAGGGGTTTACTACTAGAGTTAGGTTGAGAGTTTTTGCTTTATTGGGGTTTTGGGTTATCAAGTAAATAAATCACTTATAACTAGAGCTAGATTGAGAGTTTTGGTTGTATTAGGGTTTTTGGGTTGTGAAGTAGTGAGAGTTTAGCAACTTCGCACTTCATAAAATTGTAATTAAATATTATTAAACCAGTGGGTTTTGTTGGTGGACAAAAGCAAAGAGGTTGTCGAACCACGTTAAATTGTTATGTTCTTACTCTTTGTTTGTTTTGCTTATTTAATTGTTATAGTTGTGTTTTTTTGCCTGAACTTTGAGTAGGTGGATTTTAGAGGTAAAATCCCAATAAGTGGTATCAGAGTTATGGTTGCGATGGCAAAACACTAAAGATAGACAAAATTAATATTGAGTTATTTGATAGGGAGAATGATTTCACTCTTTAATAAAGTTCCGTTAAAGATGAGTTGATGCGATAAGAGCTCTAATAGACGATTGAAGAGTTAAAGCCACAAGAGATTATGGAGGAAGTTTAGATGAATTGGGAGGTTCCTGCAGTACCTCTAGAGAGAGATAAGTTGAAGAGGCTAAGTGTGATCGAGTTTGAAGAATTTGTCATGACTATATCGAGTGAGGAGCTAGACAAAGAGATGGAGTGGATCACTTCAAAGAATAAGGAGAAAAGATCAAGATTCAAGTCTTTAGATTTTTCAAATAATGAGTGCATCTACAATGAGGAAAGGAACACATGCAATTTCAAAGTAAGGTCAATATTTATATTTTTTTAAATAAGGAGTGGACTAGAATGAGGAAAGGAACATACGAAATTGCAAAGTAAGGCCACATTGGAGGAATTTGAGGAGTTGAGTAGAATGAAGGAGAATGATAATGGAAAAGCTAATAGGGATGAGAGATGCATGTTCTTAATTGTTCAAAGGTGGTGATGAGAGATAGCATGAACGAAGGGAGCTTATACGTATTGAATATGAGGATGGTTACTTTGAAAGGTAAGCGGATGAGATGGGAAGACCAAAAGGAATAATAGCACCAACCAAAGAAGAAAGTCAAATTTGATGATGAGGTGGAGAATTTGAGTCAAGGTGGAGATTTGTTAGGATTTTAGCTCAAATCCTCACAAAGAGGATTTTTAATTGGTTTGGGAAAAGTGGTTTAGTATTTTATAGTTGCTTATTCTAATAGAGGTAGTAATAATTTCCTATTGGATTGTTCCTTGTTCTAATAGGAGCAGTACTAGTTTCCTATGTTGATATTGTTCTTTTCCTAGTAGTATTAGGAAAATCTCATAAAGGGAGTATTAGAGAAGGTTTGACGCACAATCATAATTTCAATATACATTGTAAATCAGAGGGGTTTACTACTAGAGCTAGGTTGAGAGTTTTGGGTGTATATTGGGGTTTTAGGTTGTCAAGTAGAGAAAGTACTTACTAGTAGAGTTTGGACTGAGAGCTTTGGTTATACTGGGGCTTTTGGGTTGTGAAATAGTGAGAGTTTAGTAACTTTGCTCTTCCTAAAGTTATAGTTGAAGATTAATAAACCGGTGAGATCTAAAGAAGTTGTTGAACCATGTTAAATAGTTATATTCTTACTCTTTGATTGTTTTGCCTATTTAATTGTTATGATTGTGTTTTTTTTTTTTTTTTTTTTGCCTAAACATTGATCATGTGGATTTTATAAGTAAAATCCCAACAAATTTTTGTCACATTTGGGGTGTGTTTGGGAGCATTTTGTTTATGTTTGGTAGGAATAGGAATGGAGATTAATTTCACGTCGAGGTCATAGGTTCGAGAATTGTACTTTGTTATAATATAATATTTTATTATAAATATTATATTATTATTACACTATATCGCATGGGAACAAACGGGACGGGATGAAAACAAAGATTTAAATCTCATGGAGGATGAAGATGGGATAAAAAAGTTCTATATCGGATCAAATCATTCGAAACTCCATTGGTGTCGATGCATGACATGCGCATAGGGGTGGACTTGAATCGGGCTTTTTTCAAGCTATTCAAGCTCAAACTTGATCAAAACTTGGCTTGTCGAGCTCAAGCTTGATAGATAGGCTCGTTTACTTTATCGAGACAAGCCCAAATATTTGATTATTACACTCGTAAGGCTCGCAGTTCAATTAATATAAGTTTTTTTAAAAATATTATATATATTATAGTATTAATATATATTTATGAGTGATGTTATTGGAACTTATTTTATTTTATTTCAGCACTTAAACTTACAATAATGACCCTAATTAAATTACATTTTGAAAAGTATCTAACTTCAATTAATGACATTATTATAAATTAAACAAATAAAAAAAGTACCAATAACACCATGTTATATGTTTTTATTTATTAAAATTATAAGAAAAAAATTATTACAGTCTCATCAAGCACTTTAAAACCTTTTAAAGCTTGTGAGCTTGAGCTCGAGCTTAGATGAACTCATTAATTATCGAGTTTGAATCAAATCGAGTTCGAGCCTTATAATTTTTAATCGAGCTCGAGCTTTGTAAATTTTAATCAAGCTTGAACTTGAGCTCTATTTTTAAACTCGAATCCGAACTCGAGCTTTTTAAACTTGAGTTGGTCTGAGCTTGAATACCTTTCGAGTCTACCACACTAACAAGTGAAATATACTTGTATAAGGAGTATATATTACATATTTACATTTTAGTTCTTTTTTGGCTATACATATAAATTCTCTTCCGGTTTTGTAAAAGTTAAATTAATTATAAACCAAGTTTCATGGCATAAGTATACGATTTTCTGACCACGCGCTACACATACACTTGGGAGTCTGATCATGTTACTACCTAGTTACCTAGTTTAATCGAAACTTTTTAAAGAATAAACGATCCCAAGAAAATTAGAAATAATATTAATTATTGGATATTTGATTGTTCCCAAAGCAAGGCTTGGAAAAAACAGCTCTAAACTTCTTGGGATTTTCGCTTTTACTTAGATGGTTGAAAAAGTTATATATTAAACAACTATATATATATATATATTCATGTATTATCTTCTCCCATTTGATTCACATTCATATTAACTTTATATAATCTTAAAGTTTGGTCCTAAGATCAATTATTGCATTTGCTTAGTATAGGTCTATGAAAAATATATGATACATGAATCTATTTTATTATTGAACGACATGAAAAAAGAGAAAATTATTTTTTTATTCAATAACGAGACGGATCTTTGTGTCATGTATTTTTCTTGAATCCGAATTAAACAAAAGAATTTCCAATTGAAGACACAGTCGCCATAGCTGGGGCTTTTCACATGCGGGTACGACCTTGAGAGGTTTCAGATTAACTTGACTAAATTGCACGCTTTCTTTCTGTATTTTTTCTGATTTATAATACTTTATCATGTTAATTTAAATATAATCACAAGCTGTTTAAAAGATTTCAAGCCGATTTTTTTTGGAGTATTATAACATTAATTAAGGTTGGACCAATCAAAAAGTCTAGGCTCATATTTGCATTGTATTCCATATCCATGGCATGATTTATGATAGGATTATATGTTCAATGATCATGGATATATATTTCAAAGAAAAAGTCCATCTCTCATCTCATTTATAATGACCATGTTTGATACTTGGCTTAAAACCACTTTAAAGTAACTATGTTTGCTTAAAAGTGATTGCTTTAAGTGGTTTTAAGCAAAGTACTAAACATAGTCAATATGCATTCTCATGGTTAAATTGTTAACGTATACTTTTGAGGATTTCATTGATAATAATTACACGATATTGGAGTCAAAAGTAAGTTGTGTTTCATATGATTTATGCTAAATATGCGATTTGGTTTCTATTTCTGGTTCGGATCATATTTAGATTTGGGTTTCAAGTGTTAAGGACGTAAGGGAGTGTTAAAGTGTATATAAATTATTTGATACATATCGTTGGTTTATTTCAAATCGGTTTAAGATTTTAAAATTATTTTTTATTAAAGCGATGTTATATACAAGTAGTACAACGATTTGATTTGGTTTCATTATAACCTTCTACTATCTTATTATCCAAACAAAGCCCACAATACTACCCAACCCACCTACATGGAGAAATAATTGATATATAAATCGGATAAATAACCTACATATTGTGATAATTTGTTGAGGCGGTTCTCCACATGTGGGAGCCACCATCAAATAATCAATTTGCTTATCTGGCCCTAATACCACCCTTATATATAGAGAACATATTTCTCTTCTTGGAGACAAGTTTTCTTTCTTTTATTTAGTGCGTCGCTGCCGAAATAGTTTATTACCAAATATTTTCTTGGGTTTTACTTACAATTTTGATCAGATTTGGAGGCTGATTTCATCGCAGTTTGAGCTAAAAATTTTGGGTGTTGATTCTACGTGGTTAAGGCTTTAGGTTGATGTATTCGTTTTATTCACTTGCTTCTGTTACAACTTTGTTTCGGCAAGATTAGTTTAATCTTTGTTTGGTAGATTATTATTAAAATCCACCTTTTGGGTGACAATAAATTATCTGTTAATATTCTAGTTGATCTAGGGAATATACTTTATATTCTCATTATTTTATAGTGGAGATTTTTTCCTGGACTACGTCCTGTGGTTTTTCCCTTTCACATTGTAGTGTTTTCCATGTAAAAAATTGGTTTCTTGATTTTTGATGGTTTGATTATTATTTATCTGTTGTGGTTATTTTTATCATTATTTTACCTATTTTATTCACACAAAGAGGGAAACTAATTCTTTGTTTCCCAACAAAGCGGTATTAGAGCTTTTGGTTGATTGGGTTGTGAATTCTTATGTGAATTAAAATGGAATAAAATTCAGATTTTGGTTTAGATTCCATGATTAAACTCAATGCCACCAATTACTCAATTTGGAAGCCTAGAATGTTGGATTTGTTATACTGTAGGGATATGCATGTCCCTATTGAAGGCGATGAAACTAAACCGATAGGCAAAACTGATGAAGATTAGAAGCTTCTGTAGAGGAAAACTATCAGTGTGACTTTGAAATGGATTGATCAGAGTGTATTTCATCATGTAGCAATTGAGACTAATGTAACCGCACTCTGGAAGAAGCTGGAATTTATGTATCAAAGAAAGTCCGCTCAGAACAAGGCTTTTATCATCATGAAACTTGTAAATCTGAAATATAAAGAGGGTCAATCACTTGCAGGGCACTTGACTGAGTTTATTGAATCAGTTGACAATCTTGAAGCTTGTGTTTGATGGTGAGTTACAAACCTTGTTATTGTTGAGTTCATTGCCAGATAGTTGGGATACATTGGTAGTATCATTTAGTAATTTTATTGACGATGGAACGTTGACATTGGCACGTGTTAAAGACAGTATGTTTAATGAAGAAACTAGAAGAAATGAGTAGGGAATCTCTTATTAGGCTCAAGCACGAGTTACAGAGAGTAGGGGGAGAAGTAAAAGTAGAAAACCTCTTTATAATCGTAAAAAATTAGGCGATAAGCCTAGATGGAGATCAAAGTCTAAGAAAAGAGTTATATGTCATTATTGCAACAAGCTTGGTCATATTAGGCATGAGTGTAGGGAAATGAAGAGAGAGCAAAATAAGAAAAAAGGTGAAGAGATGAAAGTAGACAATGGTACAACTGCAGTTGCATCTGATGCTGATGTTATTGTTGTTTGTGATAATGCTTATGTTAATTTCACATGTTATAACCCACTTGGATAGCTAACATAGGTGTTACATCTCATATTACTTCTCATAGAGATTTATTTTCAATCTATGTTGTTGGTGATTTTGGCTTTGTGAAGACAGTCAGTAGTGCTTCGTGTAAAGTTATCGGTATGGGATATATTTGGTTGAAAACCAACTAGGTGCAGATTGCTCTTAAAAGATGCTAAACATGTTCCTGATATTCGTCTTAATCTAATCTCCACTACTCAACTTGATGATGAGGGTTATGAGAGTAACTTTAAAGGTGGAGTATGGAAGCTCTCTATTGGCTCATTGATTCTTGTAAGGGAAAAGAAGACTATCACCTTTACAGATAGAAAGCTAAGCCATGTCAAAACCAGGTGAATATAGTTGAAGATGAGTCCATTAGGCTACAGCATAAGCGGCTCGATCAAATGAGTGAGAAAAGGCTTCAGATTCTATCCAGAAAGCAAATATTACCTCTCAAAAAAGGTATGTCTCTGAAAACTTGTGTTCATTGCTTGGCTGAAAAACAAAGAAGAATTTAATTTCTTAGAACTCCTCATTTAGACATAATGTTGTTTTGGATTTAGTCCATATTGATGTTTGTTATAAGAAAGATAGATTTCTTAGTTGTGCCATTTATTTTGTGACTTTTATTGACGATTTCTTTAGAAAATTATGAGTTGTTGCTTTATATTCTAAGGATCAGGTCTTTGATGCATTCAAAGAATTTCATGTGAAAGTTGAAAGAGGGACTAGTCAGAAGCTGAAATGTGTTAGACTAGATATTGATGGTGAATGCAAGGGTCATTTTGAGAAGTACTGTAGGGATTTCGATATCAAACTTGAGAAAACTGTTCCTAAAACACCGTAGGAGAATGGTGTAACAGAAAGAATGAACAAAACTATAGAAGAAAGAATTTGCTGCATGCTCTCTCATGCAAAGGTGCTTAAAACCTTATAAAGTGAGGCAATGAGGACTACAGTTGACTTGATTAACCTTTCTACTTCAGCTCCTTTGAATGGTGATGTACCAAAGAAGGTTTGGACGGGGAGAGATGTGTCCTACAAACATTTGAGAGTGTTTGAGTGCAAAGCTTTTATTCACATTCCTAAAGATGAGAGATCCAAGCTTGATTGTAAGACTAAAAAGTGTATCTTCTTGGGTTATGCATATGAAGAAATTGGCTACAGATTGTGGGATCTGAAAGAGAAGAAAATTATCAGAAGTAGAGATATTTTGTTATTTGAGGACCAAACCATTGAAGACTTATTAAAGATTGTGAAACCTAACTCCTTCAATGAAGAACCTGTTAACTTGGATCCAATTTCTTCATTTATAGCTCATGATGATCATGAGGGAGAAGTTCAGGAAGAAAATGAAGATGCAAATGATAATAATGGTGATATTTCTCCACTTGTTGATAATCATGTAGTTACTGATTTGCCTCATAATGATCATACAGAACGAAAACTTCAACAGGCCCCTACAGAACCTCAGTTAAGAAGACCCACCAAAGAGAGTAAACTTGCTAGACAATATTCTTCTTATGAGTATGTGATGCTTACAGATGGGGGAGAACTAGAATGTTATGATGAAGCTATGACAAATGATCATAAAGAAGAGCGGCTAAAAGCATGCAATATGAGATGAAATCCTTGCATGAAAACTACATGTATGACTTGGTGAAATTGCCTAAGGGTAAAAGATCACTAAAAAATAAATGGGTCTATAGGTTGAAGACTAAAGATAAGAGCTCACAGCCTAGGTACAAGGCAAGGCTAGTTGTGAAAGGGTTCAATCAGAAGAAAGGAATTGATTTTGAAGAAATTTTCTCACCTATAGTCAAGATGTCTTCTATCCTAGTTATTCTTGGCTTGCTTGCTTATATGAACTTAGAGATAAAACAACTTGATGTGAAAACTGCATTCCTTCACGGTGACCTTATGAAAGAGATTTACATGGAACAACCTGAGGGGTTCAAAGTCAAAGGTAAAGAACAGTTGGTGTGCAAGTTGAGAAAGAGTTTGCATAGGCTCAAGCAGGCACCCAGACAGTGGTTTAAGAAATTTGATTCTTTCATGGAGAATCATGGTTACAATTGGACTACTTCGGACCATTGTGTGTTTGTTAAGAAGTTTTCTGATGGTAACTTCATTTTTCTCTTACTTTATGTGGATGATATGTTAATTGTTGGTCATGATATTAGCAAGATCGATGAATTGAAGAAGAACCTCAGTAAATCCTTTGCTATAAAGGATTTGGGACTGGTGAAACATATTCTTTCTATGAAGATCTCCCATGATAGAAAGCATGGGAAGCTGGGTTGTCTCAAGAAGGTTACATTGAGAAGATTCTTGAGAGATTTCATATGAACAGTGCAAAACCTGTTATTACTCTACTTGCAGGTCACTTCAAGCTTAGTTCCAAGTAGTGTCCTACTAGTGAGAAATAGAAAGAAGAAATAAAGAAAGTTCTTTATGCTTTTGTAGATGGCAGTTTGATGTATGTCATGGTTTGCATAAGGTAAGATATCGTTCATGCAGTTGGTATAGTCAGTCAGTTTCTTTCTAATCAGGGAAAGAGCATTGGTTAGCTGTTAAATAAATTCTTAGATACTTCATTGGTACTTCTAAGACTTGTTTGTGTTTTGGTGATAGTAAACATGTGCTAGATGGTTTTACAAATGTCGACATGGTTGGTGATATTGACTCTTAAAAGTCTACTTCAAGGTACTTGATGACTTTTGCAGGGGGAGTTGTGTCTTGGCAATCTAAACTTCAAAAATGTGTTGTTTTATCTTCTACTAAGGTTGAATATATTGCCCTGACTGAAGCTTGTAAGGAGTTACTATGGTTGAAAAAGTTCTTACAAGAATTGGGTATGAAACAAGAAAAGTATGTGTTGTACCGTGACAGTCAGAGTGCTATCTATCTTAGCAAAAATCTGATATTTCATTATCGGTCTAAGCATATTGATGTGTGTTACCATTGGATTCTTGATGCTCAGGAGATGAAGTTATTGCAACTTGAGAAAATCCATACCGATGATAATAGATCGGATATGATAACTAAAGCTTTGTCTTCGCAGAAATTTGAATTATGCAAAAAGATTGCAGGTATGGTTGTGTCCTCCACATAGTCAAAGAGGAGATTGTTGAGGTGGTTCTCCACATATGGGAGCCACCATCAAATAATCAAATTGTTTACGTGGCCCTAATGCCACCCTTATATATAGGGAACATATTCCTCTTCTTGGAGACAAGTTTTCTTTCTTTTATTAGTGTACCACCGCCGAAACAGTTTAGCACCATATATTTTCTTGGTTTTACTTACAGTTCTGATCTGATTTAGAGGCCGATTTCATCGCAATTTGGGCTCAAAATTTTGGGTGTTGATTCTACTTAGTGAAGGCTTCAAGTTGATGTATTTCGTTTATTCGTTTGCTTATGTTACAACTTGTTTCGGTGGGATCAGTTTAATATTTGTTTGGTAGATTATTGTTGAAATCCATCTTTTGGGTGACGATAAATTATTTGTTAATCTTCTATTTGATATAGAGAAGATACTTTTTATTTTCATTATTTTATAGTGGAGATTTTTGCCTAGACTATGTCTCGTGGTTTTTCCCTTTCACATTGAAGGGGTTTTCCACGTAAAAATTCAGTGTCTTGATTTTTGGTAGTTCGATTATTATTTTTCTGTTGTGGTTATTTAGTATTGTTATTTTACCTATTTTATTCACACAAAGAGGGAAAATCGTTATTTGTTTCCTAATATAATCAAACTTGAAACTTTGTAGTTTCAGAGTCACAACATTGACCATTAGACCAAAACTTCATCGGCAAGTTTTTGAAATCATTGGTCATTAATGAACACTCATTTCATATTTCAATAATTTGTCATCTATATATATATATATATATATATATATATATATATATATATATATATATTTTATTATATTGAGCTATTTTTTGTTTTGTGTTGGGTGTAATTGTTAGAGACAATATTTACGGAGTTGACTTTACTAGAGGAAATGAGAAATATAGGAAACTTTAGCCACATTACAACTTCATATTTAACCTGATGGTCTTATTTTTTCATCAAGCTCCATTTTTTTTTTCTTTTTGGAATTTCAACAAGCTCTTAAAACGTAAAGAATTTCACATTATATTTCGACAAAGTTCTTACCGCATAAAGTTGAAATGTTGCGTTGCATGCACGAAATTAATCTGCTGTGTGGGATGAGATAAATAATGTCTGAATAATAACAACAGTGACTTGAAGAAAACTCCATAACAGTACTATATAGTAACCAGCTAACTAGCTAGCTAAGATTCAATAGCAATGTTTGGATTCTTTTTAAATATGAATTTAAATAATTTTGTTTAAATTTAATTGGATAAATTGATTTAAAAAATAATATATAAAACAAATTTAATTTAAATAAAATTATTTAAATTCAGTTTTAAAAGGAAGCCAAACCACCTTATTATATGATGTTGCTCGAAGGTCGGAGGAGCCAACTGTACGTCTCACAATAATTGCTTCCAATTAATTACACATCAGACAATGTAACAAACGAAGCCCAGCCCGACGTGAGAATAATAGAAATCTATACTAATATTGTTTTATTTATTTATTTAATTTCTGACAATGATAACCTCATTTCAAGTAAGACTTAAACATTTTCCCACGAGAAGAAAAATTGTAAAAGTTGAATTAAACTCGCCATCACCATATATTAATATTGTTGGATTTAAAAAATAGATAACTTTATTTATAAAAAAAAAAAAAAAAATTGTAACCACTGCACTAAACTTACGACTACCATGAACTGATATTATTGGATTAAAAAGATAGACAACCTCATTCATAAAGAAGCAAAAATAGACTACAAGAAGAACGACCTTAATTTGGCTAGGAAAAATATCCTTGAGGAAAACACATTTGTCCTCGTTAAAAACCTTTAGCAATTGAGGACAAAAGTTTCTCACCATATCCTTGCATATGCCATTGTCATCAAAAGTTTTCGCAAGGATTGTAGGTTAAATAGACATAATAATAATAATATCATGTATGAAATTAGAATACAAAAAATTTCATAAATAAATCATATACTTGATTGAGTAATCGTCACAACGGAAGTTTGATCAGGGTTATATCTTCCTCTTTGTACTCCACAACAACAACTTTCTCAAATGGATTGAAAACTGAATACTTAGATGTACTGGGAGCTAAAGAGGTAACCTAACCTGTTTATATATACATCAGTAACCCAGTTACTTAGCGTCCAAATGGGCTCTTCCATCTACGGGTCAATATTGGACTAAGGCCTATACTAGCTGCTAACCCACATTAATAATATTAAGATGTGTACAGGCCCAAACCACATGATCGCCAATTAACAACATATGAGCTCTCGCACTTTTCTCATTGAAACAAATCCGTTGACTCGATTTTATAAAACCAAAACCACTATAATTAGTGGTAATCCACATAGGAAAATTCCAACATTCTCCCACTTAGGCAATACTAATTATAGCTTTCAAGTTTTTTTTTAAAACATTTTACTCAATTTAAAACGACTCTAGAGTCAAACAACTTGATTTTATTGTGGCCACATTTGAAAAACAATTTGGGCCATTAAGATAGCATCTTAAACAATCTGGTCCCATGAAAACACAAAACATGGAATCATGGCAGCTGTTGTGCTTTATTATTCACACAAGAACAATCCATGATTAAGCATTCAGATGGTTCCACTGACATGGATCCAATGTGGTAGTTGTAACAACCCATCCCGTGTTGGCCACCCCAAGACGGTGTCGTCACTTTTTGAAATCCTAGTACGACACATATATGTAACAATATAAAAACATCAACTAAATTATCTACATACATAAATCCTCAACCCTCAATAGACAGTTACATCATTCAGATCTCAACTGAACAGTATATACAACATAGTATGCATGAATATTTACAAATATTTTTTTCTTTCCATTAGTCTGAGAATGTGGATCACGTGGCTTACAGATAACGACTCCGTATGAATCTCAGTTCATCAATCTATCTATCATGTCTACTACTTGAAATTATTTAACAATGAGGAGTGAGCTTCACAAGCTCAGCGAATTAAATTTACTAGAAGTACTCGATTATATACCTCCAGTCACATTTTATAATTCAATTACTTCTAATAATCTTCTGATTTTCATTCATCTATTTCCTCATATAATTCAATAACAGTATTCTGTTATCACTACTCAATTTCATAATTCTCCCATTATACAATCTCTTCTTAAGTTACTCATTAAACATATCAATCTTTCAATCATA
This sequence comes from Bretschneidera sinensis, assembly GCA_023935145.1. Lineage (NCBI taxonomy): Eukaryota > Viridiplantae > Streptophyta > Magnoliopsida > Brassicales > Akaniaceae > Bretschneidera > Bretschneidera sinensis. The sequence goes on from CM043700.1 coordinate 90,831,367, forward strand.
TATTTAATTATCTCTAAATTTTCAATTCAACATCATCATTTACCTCATTATGAGGTTCCAGCATATAATCAATTACTAAGATAAATCTTATCATATCAAGCTTTCATATTTTTTTCTCATCATATCCGTCTCTCTGTGAGAATCATTTATCGATTTAATAAATTCACAATCAAGAATAATACCTTAACACCTCAAGCAATAAAAATCAATATTTAAAACAATGAGATGTATGAATTTAAATATTATTATTATTTGAGAATGTTTTCCAACATGTCGACATGTTTTAATTTAGACCGGCCCCCTCCTGGTTCTTTTATTTCCATCGTCTACCATCTGTCACGGTTTTCATTTATTTCTAGCATATACCAGCTATCGCGGTTTTCATTTAGACCGGCCCCCTCCCAGTTTTTTTATTTCATGCATATGCATATGAACAATGATATGAAATATACATATAAACAATAATATAAAAAAACACGTATACATTCAGACATTCAATTTAACTATCCAGTTTTTTCTCAAAATTATTATTTGATCATATTCAATAAATTTTCTCCTCATATCATATCAAATTATCAATCATAGCTTATCAAGAATTTTATATTTAATCAACTCATTATTTCAATAATATTACTTCTCATATAATAAACCGCTAACATATCAATTAACCTTATCACACTCATCAACCAACTTTTATCTATCATCAAATCATAGCTTAATAATTAATTCAAATATCATCACTTTATATTTCATATTTATATTGATTACTAAAAGTAAATCTAACTCACCACGTAGCATTTAGAGCTACTCGTGGATCACATTTTTTTCATTTTCTGCTTTTCTCAACAATTTTCCCCGATTTCTGATCGTCAACACCTGACATAATATTTATATTAAAAATTTTAATTTATTCTTCAATTTTTCTATAATTCATACCCTTTAAAAATCCCTACATTGAATTCCGGGAAATTTCATGTATGCTAAATTTCAAAATAAAATTCACATTATTACCTTTTATTTTTCCTAAAGCTTCCCTCAAATCTCTTTAAAATTCTCTCGTAAATCTCTTCAAAATTTCAAAATTTCAATCTTTCTTTGGGTCCCCAAGTATTTAAAGAAATAGAGTAATTTGAATTAAAGTTGAAGAAAACCAAATAGGATTTGATAAGAATTAAATAAAATAAACTAAAACTATATATATATATAAGTTTACAGTCACCCCCCCCTTTTTGCTGCCACAATTTATGTGTGTTGTTATGCATGTTAGACAGCCAACACCTGTGTCTTGGTGTTGGCCTTTTTTTTTCTTCCCACCTGGACCCTTTCTTTTTTTTCTTCTTTTTCTTTTTCTTTTTGCTACACCTGGACGTCCATTTTTTTCTTTTCAAAAGAATTATTTTATGTAAAAATAAATCTTTCGTGTATATATATATATATTATTTTAATTTTATATCATATCTATCAAATTATTTCTTTACATTTACTTTAAGAACACATGTATTACAATAGTGTAGCAAGAAAATAGCATCCTACAGGTGGTAAAAAATATTATATTTTCATTGTTAGTCCTTAACATGACTCTTCGTATAACATGCTTATTAATAAGCTAGATAAATCATCAACAACATTGTATGTTTCCAATCAAAATACCTCGAGGTCTCAACATGGAGTCAACACGAGACATACTCAACCAAACTCAAAACTGACACCAAATTTTAAGTTTTCACAACATCACATGTCGTATGTTCAAATGCATTCATACATATACATAGATAAGATAACACAATATGAATGAAAATATGTACGATGATCATCAATCAATATCATAATATCCAACTATCGTACCCAAAACATGATTGACTCTAAATTACAAAAATCCAATAACTAAAAATATTAAAACATAAATAACTCCCACTAACCCAGTACATCAAAGGACTCTAAAGTACCCATACTATCAACATGTTTCTTAAAAACAATGGGTCTCAGACCGTTAGTTAGGGGATCAATAACCATGTTCTCCGTTTGAATGTACTCAACAATGATGTCTCATTGCTTAACCAAATCCCTGACTATAAGGTATTTCAGCTCATTATGTTTAAAACCATTACAACTCTTATTGTCTTCGAAAACAACATAGCAGAGTTATTGTCATAGTATAGCACCAGTGGTCTAGAGATGAAGTCAACCACAAGAAGCCCTGAAATAAAATTTCTCAACCACATAGCTTGTTTAGCTACCTGATAACAAGCTACAAACTCTACCTGCATAGTGGAAGGAGCAGTAATCGTCTATTTCACACTCTTCCAGGAAATAGCTCATCCAGTTATGGTGAAAATACATCATGAAGTGGATTTCAGATTATCTAGACAACCAACCAAATCTGAATCAGAGTAACCGATTACCTCAAGATTATCCACCTTCTTGTAAACAAGCATATAGTAATTTTTCCTTTACAAGTACCTCATCACTTTCTTAGCCGCCACCTAATGATCATATCTATGATTTGAAAGATAACAACCAAGCAAACCCACTACATAAGTAATGTCTGGTCTGGTACAAACCTGCACATACATCAGGTTACTAACGGCACTAGCATAAGGCATAGTTTTCATGGATTATCTCTTAAGATCATTCTTGGGACACTGACTCAAACTAAATTTATCCCCTTTCACAATTGAAACATCTCTAGGCTTACAACTCTGCATGTTAAATCTGTTAAGTACACGATCTATATAAGCTCTTTGAGAAAGACCCAACATACCTCGAGATCTATTCCTACGGATTTCAACACCAAGAACAAAGGATATTTCACTAAGATCTTTCATATCAAATATCTTGAACAACAACTGTTTTGTCTCATATAATAACCTAAGATCATTACTAGCAAGCAAAATATCATCCATATAAGAACCAGGTAAATAAATTTTCTCCCACTAACCTTCAGGTATATACACTGATCTACCTTATTCTCCTAAAACAATGGAAGTCATCAACTCATCAAATTTCAGGTAGAACTGATGAGAAGCTTGTTTGAGATCGTAAACAGACCTTTTCAGCTTGCATACCAAGTGATATTTCCCATGTTCCTCAAAACTCTAGGGTTGTGCTATGTAAATTTCCTCTACAGGGTCATCATTCAGAAAAGTTATTTTAACATCCATTTGGTGAAGCTCCATATCAAAGTGACCCACTAATGCCATGATGATCTTAAATGAGTCTTTGGATGATACAAGCAAAAAAATATCATTGTAATTTATCCCTTCTTTCTGAGTGAACCCTTTTGCTTCCAGTATGGCTTTATAATGCCTAATCTTCCATTTTGAATCTTTCTTAGTTTTGTAAACCCACTTGCAACCTATGGGCTTATAACCCCCCAAAAAGCTCTATAAGATCCCCAATCTCATTCCTAGCCATAGACTGCATTTCATCTTTCATACACTACAAAAAAATGACATTTATCGACGAACTAAGTTCATCGGTAAAAACCTAAAAACCGTTGGTATAGATGCATTGGGCTATACCGATGGTTTTAAAAAGCGTAACAAGAAAAAGTGTTGCTAGATGGATATATTGACTGATTTTGGTACTAAGTATAGGCAAGTGAGTTGTTCTTACAGTTTTTAAAACCGTCAGTATAGGTCGTCAACCTATACCGACAGTTTTCTTAAACTATAGTGATGGTTTTACCCAGCGGTATATCCTATATATGGCAGTTATAATTATGTGTTAGTGATGTTTTTAAAGACCTATAACGATGGTTTATCATAAATATAATCAATTTTTTTTTTGGGTTTTTTCTCTATATTTCCTACTTCGTGCATAATAAATCATAATATCCAACAAATTATAAAAACAAACAATTGAGTACGCAATCATTACATGAAGAAATCTTTTCATTATCTAAAAATAAGTACATAACTACAACAATTAGAAGTATAAAATTTTATATAAAAATAATCTAAAATATTATCTTTTGATATCCTAATTCCTTGAAAGCTAATGCTATCCTAGCACAACATATCTTTTTCATCAAGTGACTGGTGCTTCCTCTTTAACTTTGACCGATCATCTCGTTCACCAACTAGCCATCATCAGAGCATAAAGAAATGTTCTTCCCAACCCAAAGAACTAACCAAAAAAGTAGAGAGGAATAAACTCAATAAACAAGTGTAAAAAGAAAAATCACATGATTTAAGTAAGTAATAACATTGTTTCTCCAAAATTAATCCAATCCACATAAGAAAAAGGGGGAAAAGATGGTAAAAAAAAAACTGTGGTCATATAAAATGTGAACTTATTGAAAACAACAACATCATATACCTTCGATGTATAAAAATGGTGATTCCGTAACATCAAACAAGTACACAGAAAGTGCAGTAAAATTATCTAGCATGCAAAGTGAAAAACTAAGCAGTTATAGGTATACACAAAAATCAAACAGTGCAACAAATTTCATAAACATGCCAAACAATCTTAACTAGAATTTTAAACTCAAGACTTAAAAATTTTAGTACTAATATGTAGTTCAGCTTTCAATTTTTTAGTGTTAAATTTTGAGTTTATATATGATAACTACAAATAACATATGCAACTTCCATAGCTTCAATTATACAAGCCTCTAGTTTCTTAAATGTGAGATGATCTCTTGTGGTAAATGGTACCATATACGACAGATGATCAGATGGTAGTGTTGTGCGATTATCTACCTAAATAAATAAGCAAATAACCGAACTTGTTTTACTTACAAGTGCACAAGGTCTACAATAGCATAGTATGCAAGTGCAAGATCATTTCCACAGGGATTGGTGAATTTCAATTTAGAATTAATGTCATAAAGTAAAAATAGATAGAAATATTTATTGTATTTAGATAATAATGATAAAGGTGTAGGGACTTGATATCCACCACTAATCATGTTACCCTAACAAAACAGTATGCCAATGCTCTACTCATGCTATGAATACCTAATGGTTGTCAACCTAAGGGCTTGGTCCACTCCTTAAGCTATTGATTTCCCTAAGCAACGAGTTAAGCATGGTGTATACTCTAACTCTTTTCTCTCTTAAGGAATTCGACATGGTGTATACTGAGTTGTTCTTTAAGAGAGCATAGGATCTGTGGAAATCGACAACCACACGGGACCTAAGGCTTGGTCCACTCCCAGTTTCCCATGTTGATTAACCCAAGAATCCGGTGTGGATATCTTTTGTTACTATTATTGAACCCAAAACTCAGTCATCCAAATTGATTCAACTAACTAATCTATACCACATGCATACGTTGATCAGACACACACATATGAGGAATTGAAATAAAAACATGCATTAATCAAATTAAGAATCACATCATAAATATTGCAAAGGCACTAATACTGAATTATTAGTTAAACATAATTAGGGCTTCAACCAAACCCTTACTATAAGTTTAGTTACACATAATAAAATAAAGGAAAGAAGAAACCCGAGAGAGCTCCATTGAAGAGTCGTCAATTATTCTGTAGAATCCCCTCTGGCCTCTGGCCTCCCCGACCTAAAACTAAAACTAAAAAGGAGATATGATCCTCAAAAGGGAGATACTGTTTCTGTGTTTTACAAGTCTATTTATAGGGTTCTAAGGACACTTGGAAACCTTAATTTCCAAAACAGGTCTTTAACCCTACTTTCCAAAATAGGAACTGCCGTTTTGATGTTTTACTGATGCGTGTGTGCTCGATCGCAAGGTTGCGCTCGAGCCTTCTCCTTGTGCGCATGAGTGCTTATGCACTCGATTGCAGTCATGTTGCACTCGATCACACTAGCTCTTTCCAGATCTTCAGTTTTCTTCCTTTAAAGCTTCAAAATGCTTTCTTTTCTTCCCAAGCCTATAAAAAAATACAGAAAACACAAAAATGAAGTAAAACATAATAAAATATGTAAACAAAGAGCTTAACAAATGTAAATTAAGGAGCTTAAATCATACACCCAAACTTACATATTGCTAATCCCTTAGCAATACGAAACTAAAAACTAAATAAAAAACAAAGACGCAAAGATATATCCATCATTCATGGTATCAGAAAATTTAAGTGTCACACAAACCATGATATTTATTCATGAGCAAGCTTAAAGTACAAACCCATCTTCGTAATGAATAGGAGTTTTAAATTTTAATTACTTACACGAGGCAGGCTAAGGCATCAAAAGTCTGAATCAGTGTATGGTGAACTAGCACATAAAAGATGAAGCTTCCAAATGATTCCAATGTGCAGTGTTTCGATGTCTTAACATTCATCGAATTCCCTATCAGAATGAACAATAATGGTATAGTTTTATTTCTTTTCTTTTTCTTTTATCATGAGCTTTTCGCCATGTTGAGTTCCATTAAGCTTTCTAATTGACTCATGTAGCGAGTGTTTAGCCAATGACTCCCAAACTAGATGGTTTTAGGGTATTAAGTGTAAAGATACCCCTAAGAACTTACTAACTCGAGTCAAAAATGCTACGAAACTAACTGGTCTTAATGCTTCCAAGCAAAATCCCTACCTTTTGACATGAACACCCACTGCTTACTGAGGCAAGAGATCCAGTTACTCAATGGAAACTTTATTTAATGATCATTATATGCATCATTCCCGCCTTTTGACGTGAACACTAACTGCTTACTGAGGCAAGAGGTCCAGTTACTCAGTGAAAAATATATTTAATGATCATTAGGAGCATTTTATTTTATTATTTTTTTTGTATAATAACATTCTTCTCTATTTTTCTATGCCAAAATGTTATTCGAACAAGTTATCTGATTACAGTTAGGTCATGAAAACATATACATAGAAATTATATGTCATACCTCACACTATTATGTGCTAATGTGCTCGTGTCAGTTTTTAGATCAAACTTGTGAATTCTTAAATGCCAAAAGTAGATAACTACACCTTAAAACTCTATTATCAGCTAATATGTTTAGGATTTTAAGCTCATTGATGAAATCATATCACAGTTTTCGTTTAGATTAACAAAATTTTTCAATATAATAAGAATATGCATTTATCTTTTCAAAAAAACTGGGACAAGTGTATGAATGTGTCTCCCATACCTCCAAACTTAAATTACGCATTGTCCCTAATGTGTGAATAACATGGAAAGATCTGACCTGGGAGATGGAGAACTAGCTGGGCCGGCATGGCTCATAGCACACTCCCAAACTTGAACGGATGCATACATACCTGAGAGGCCACGACCTCCATAGCCGAAAAAAAGCCTTCAAAGGGCTTCTTAGAGAGCTCCAACATATCCCGGGGGGGATCCCAGTGATAAGATGTTCACAAGCGACTCGAGGTAGGGGTTGGCACAGCAGGATGAGCACCGCTTCAGAAACGGGAGGCCTCAGAGGGCTCTCTACAAAGATGGGCACCGAGGTTGAAGCTCGAGCCTTCTTCTTCTGCTCTTGGGCAGAGCTACTTGCCTCAGCAACCCTCTTCTTTTCTCGGGCAATGCGCCTGGCCCTCTCTCTTGCCTGGGCAACTATCTCCATCTCTGTACAAAAGAAGGGCATTAGAAACTTGTAAATGATAATCAAATTTTAACAAACTAAAAGGCTAAGGGCTACCGTGCTCGAGGTTCGGTGGAAGGCTGAGAAAGCAGAGGCTGTGCCTGTGGAGTTCTTCGTTATCTCCAAGCACCTCGATATCCAAGGGTGCGACCAGCATAGCCTTCAACTTCTCTTGCTCTGGGTGCAAGAAGTGCGACTTCTTGCACTTGCCAGCACGGTCCAAGCTCCAACCGAGGGGGACATCGAAGCTCTCAACACTCCTTATGGAAGAGGGCTTCTTCTTCAAAATGCTCTTTCGAGCCCTCGAGCTTACTACGATCCACCCGGTTTGCCTAAGTCGGGCTATCTAAAAGTGGGCTTTGAACATATTAATGTTCATCACCCCACCCACCTCCTAACACACGGTAATAAATTCCAGGATTAACCGGATTGAGTTGGGCACCACTGACTCAGTGCGATACCAAAGTGTCTGAGCACTAAGTAGAGGGACGGGTGGAGGGGGAACCTAAGCCCTGCCTTTAACTGCTATTCGTGAACGCACAGCTAGAAAGACGGGTTATTTGGAAGGGCATCGCATGCCTTCTCCCCACCCTCTGGTGCCCTCAGGTGGTACTCCATGGGGATCCTGTACTTTATTCTCATCCCCACGAGTTCAGCCTCCTCCACCATACTCGAGATGAAGTTCGCCTCGAACATATACTTTTCCCTCTCTGCCTCCGTGCCATCCTTTCTTTTGCCCAAGAGCGCTCTATCAACGTCCTCCCTAGGAGATTCTCTCTCCTCACTTTCTCCATCATCTCCCTTGCCTGGGCAACTATCTCCATCTCTGCATAAAAGAAGGGTATTAGAAGCTTGGAAATGATAATCAAATTTTAACAAACTAAAAGGCTAAAGGCTACCGTGCTCGAGGTTCGGTGGAAGGCTGAGAGAGCAGAGGCTGTGCCTGTGGAGTTCTTCGTTATCTCCAAGCACCTCGATATCCAAGGGCGCGGCCAGCATAGCCTTCAACTTCTCTTGCTCTCGGTGCAAGAGGTACAGCTTCTTGCACTTGCCAGCACGGTCCAAGCTCCAATCGAGAGGGACATCGAAGCTCTCAGTACTCCTTATGGAAGAGGGCTTCTTCTTCAAAATGCTATTTCGAGCCCTCGAGTTTACTATGACCCACCCGATTTGCCTAAGTCGGGCTATCTGAAAGTGGACTTTGAACATATTAATGTTTATCACCCCACCCACCTCCTGACACATGACAATAAATGCTAGGATCATCCGGATTGAGTTGGGCACCAGCTGACTCAGCGTTATACCAAAGTGTCTGAGCACTAAGCAGAGGGACAGGTAGAGGGGGAACCTAAGCCCTACCTTTAACTACTATTCGTAAACGCATAGCTAGAAAGACGGGTTGTCTGGAAGGGGATCGCATGCCCTTTCCCCACCCTCTAGTGCCTTCAGATGGTACTCCATGGGGATCCTGTACTTTATTCTCATCCCCACGAGTTCAGCCTCCTCCACCACACTCGAGATGAAGTTCGTCTTAAACATCCACTCTTTCCTCTCTGCCTCCGTGCCATCCTTTCTTTTGCCCAAGAACGCTCTATCAACGTCCTCCCTAGGAGATTCTCTCTCCTCACTTTCTCTATCATCTCCCTCGAGTATATAAGGGATGAGGGCTAGGGTGTCATCCCGAGAGACAACCTCTAAGGAAGAGACCCCATCACTTCCTCCAACTCCCTTGAAAGATTTATGCTAAGCTCACTATCGTCAGACATGGTACTCACCAAGAAATTGTTTTGAGTGACTTCTTAAGAAAACCGAGCGCTCTCAAGAAATTTCTCTAACTGTGTGCTCTCAAAGATCTTTAAGTTCAAGTGAGGAAGAAAATGAGGATGGATCCTCTTTTATAGAGGTTGGGGCAATAGAAACGATAAGCATTAATTCAAGCCTCCAAATGAAAGGGCGCGACCTTTGTCGTCACCCACACACCGTTCTCTCTCCCTAAAGTGCCAACTATCATAAAAGCGTGACCTTCACTATGCCCGAAGCGCCACCATTTAAAAAACAGCCGTCATCATTTATTACACCTCCCAAAGGCCCATGGGCCCAAAACAAAGAAGCCCATGGGCACAAAGAAAAGCAGAAGCTCATGGGCCCAAGACAGAAAAGCCTATGGGCCCAAGATGATGGAGGACGCGTAGAACCAAAGCAAAGAAACATATGAGAAGGCCCATGATCCAAGTTTCTCCAAGTACGAGCGTATGAACTGCTTTACATATGCTCGGCTTGATTTCTCCAAGTCCGAGCAAATGAACTGCTTTGCATACGCTCGACCTGATTTCTCCAAGTCCGAGCGTATGAACTGCTTGGCGTGATTTCTCCAAGTCCGAGCGTATGAGCTGCTTGTCATACGCTTGGCCTGATTTCTCTAAGTCTGAGCGTATAAGCTGCTTTGCATACTCTCGGCCTAATCTCTTTAAGTTCGAGCGTATGAGCTTCTTTGCACATGTTTGACCAAAATTCTCCAAGTCCAAGCGTATGAGCTGCTTGTCATACGCTCGGCCTAATTGTTCCAAGTCTGAGCGTATGAGCTGCTTGTCATACACTCGGCCTGATTTCTCCAAGTCTGAGCGTATGAACTGTTTTGCATACGCTCGGCCTAGTTTCTCCAAGTCCGAGCGTATGAACTACTTTGTATACGCTCGGCTTGATTTCTCTAAGTCCTAGTGTATGGACTGCTTTGCATACGCTCGACCTGATGTCTCCAAGTCCGAGCGTATGAGCTGCTTGTCATACACTAGGCCTGAATTCTCTAAGTCTAAGCATATGAGCTGCGGTCTGATTTCTCCAAGTTCGAGCGTATAAGTTGCTTGTCATACGCTCGGCCTGATTTCATCAAGTCCGAGAGTATGAACTGCTTTGCATATGCTCGGCCTAGTTTCTCCAAGTCCAAGCGTATGAGCTATTTCTCATATGCTCGTTCAGATTTCTCTACGTTTGAGCGTATGAGCTGCTTGTCATACACTTGACCTGATTTCTCCAAGTCCGAGCGTATGAACTGCTTTGCATACACTCGGCCTGATTTCTCCAAGTTCGAGTGTGTGAGCTGCTTGTCATACGCTCGGCTTGATTTCTCCAAGTCTGAGCGAATGAACTGCTTTGCATACACTCGACCTGATTTCTCCAAGTTCGAGCGTATAAACTGTTCGGCCTGATTTCTCCAAGTCCAAGCGTATGAACTGCTTTGCATACATTCGGCCTGATTTCTCCAAGTCCGAGCGTATGAACTGCTATGCATACGCTCGGCCTGATCTCTCCAAGTCCGAGCGTATGAGCTACTTTGCACACGCTCGGCCAAAATTCTCCAAGTCTGAGCGTATAAGCTGCTTGTCATACGTTCTGCCTAGTTTCTCCAAGTCCGAGCGTATGAAGTGTTTTGTATATGCTCGGTCTGATTTCTCCAAGTCTGAGCGTATGAGCTGCTTGTCATACACTCGGCCTAGTTTCTCAAAGTCCGAGCGTATGAACTGCTTTGCATGCACTCGGCCTGATTTCTCCAAGTCCGAGCATATGAACTGCTCGGCCTGATTTCTCCAAGTCCGAGCGTTTGAACTACTTTGCATACGCTCGGCCTGATTTCTCCAAGTCCGAGCATATGAACTGCTCGGCCTAATTTCTCCAAGTTCGAGCATATGAACTGCTTTGTATATGCTTGGCCCGATTTCTCTAAGTCTGAGCATATGAACTACTTTGCATACGCTTGGCCTGATCTCTCCAAGTTCGAGCATATGAACTACTTTGCATATGCTCGGCCTAATTTCTCCAAGTTTGAGCGTATGAACTGCTTCGCATACGCTCGGCCTAGACTTCCCAAGCCCGAGGTCTCGTCTTGTTTCTTAAAAAAAAATAAATAAAAAAGAGACGACTAAGTATAAAAGCAAGAAAATATTATATGGAAAGCAAAGTTTGAAGGAAGGGCTTTTTTATTAACTTATCAAAAGGTTACAATAAAAAACCTAATGACCTCGAAGTACAAAGAAGATGCGACCCTAACAACCTCGAAGTGCAAAGAAAAAACCAACAATTCTAGTCCAGGACAGGAGGTGCCTCAGCCTCTATGTCTTGAGGCTCTCCTCTCATCCTGAACCTGGATGTTCCTCCCCTACGACAAGCCGCCCTATGCCTAGATGTTCTTCTCACCCTACTAGTTGCTCTCACTCGGAATCTGGATGAAATCCTTGCTCCTCGGGCTGCTCCCCCCTCCAAAGTAGGCCGCTCCTCATCCTCCTCCTTGGACTTCAATAAATCAAGACCCGAGAAGTCCATCCTCGGATACATGGCCTCGACCTTCCTCTTGGCTTCCATAAATCCCTCAAGGAACTGCTGGCCTCCCCCTCTCCAGGACCACAGCTGTCTGGTAGGACTTCGAGCCTTGGGATTCCTGTTCTAAAACGTTAAAACTCACAAAAACCAAGGTGAGAGGACGAGGACTCTTAGGAATAAAGGAACGAGGCCAAAGGCTCTCAACTCTTCTCTCTTAAAGAACAAAACTCGTTTTGGTTTGAAGTGAAGACAAAAAAACCTCCTTTTATAAGAAGGGAAAACACGTTCAGCGAGGGCACTTAATGCAAGCACAAAAAAAGAGGAGAGCCTTAAGGATCCCAAAGCCTCACACACTCCCCCAAGCGGCTTCTCGCTTCCCAAAGGCAAGAAACTCATTCCCAAGGGCCACCATTTTCCCAAAAAACTGCTGTTGCATTTAATACAGGATTGACTAGCGCCACGTGCCACCTCAGCCGCAATTTCCCCAGGACAGGACACCCAGAACTCTAAGGCCAAACACTCGGCCATGACATATCACATTTTACTTCCTGAGGAAGTGTGGGGCCTGTGATGTGGCCCACAAAACCCTTGCCCAATGAAACACCAACACGTGGACCCTGGCAAGGCCAATGAGGAGACGATGCGTGTCTAACCCACATGACACGGCTAAGCACACGTGGAACAGCCAAATCATATGATCGCCACATCAAAGCATGGTTAGCTGACCTAACCCTTCTGCAACATACGACCCCTGACACACGCCATCGACTGATCACGCGATTAAGGCCTAACCTCTGAAAGCAGAGACGGTATGGGCAAGACCATACCTCCCCCACGTGGGCAACCTCCACTCGGACGACTATAAGTAAGCAAAGGTATGGGAATTCAACATTCATTCACACTTATAGCACTTGAATTGCTTCATAATTAACCCTCGGCCTCGGCCTCTCTTAAGCCCTCGTTCTAACTTAAGCATCGGAGCACCCTCGGAGGTCTCCCCCATCCCCTCCTTCCGAGGGTCTTTTAGTTCACCTTTGTTAATTGTACAGGGCCACATCAGCACCAGGGCCACGTCAGCATTGTTAAATTTGCGGCATCAACAATAATATTGCAATAATGATCAATGTAAGACACATTTGAATAATGTACCAATCAAGCCTTGGTGGGTTTGGGCTTGAAAATTGGGGATTTTAGGGTTTTGGATTGTTGAGAGTTGTTTGGGTTTGTGATCTGAATAGGATTAGATTTCTGGAAGCCATTGCTCAAGGGAGTGTATTTGTGAGACGTTGAGCATCATTTTGTCATTTGGCAGATAGAGGAGAATGTGAAAGAAAGAAGGAATAGCAATATTTTGACTTCATTGCTCTGTTTAAATTCTGCATTCTCACTTGAAGGGGCCATTGACATAAGCAGCATCCTGGTGACCTGCAATCTATCATTGTAAATATGATCGCATTGTTACAAATGTTTTCCAACTTATTTGTTAATGTTTTCCAAAAAATCATAGTAAATTTTTTTTCACAGCAGGGTCAATGAATTGTACTGAATTGATTAAGTGCAACATGCAGGCAATGGTTCAGCTATGATTGAATGCATCTGCTGAAGCTATGACTCTGCTGGGTTATTGATTGCTAATGCTACCCTATTGTCTCGGAGTTCAGAATTTTGATGCTCAGATGAATGATCGTGGCGATCTACTTCAGTACTACATATCAGTAGATTCAGTTTGAAGTTTTAAACAAGTGATGGCCGGTTGCTGAATTATTTTGCTTTCTTTCTGTCAGGTATATAACAACAAATAATCTGTTTGGTTTCGTGACGATGGAATGTTCTTTTTCCATATTGAGATGAATTAGGGTGATATTATTTCCTCTCTGAATTATATAGTATGTTTGTTGAATTAGTAATTAAAATGTGCCAACATGGTCTTGATGGGATTACCACTTCTTCACTTACGATTTTAGGAAATGGCCTATTAGATGAAAGTCATTTATCAGATGTTTGGGAATTGGCTTTTGCTTCTGTTCAATACATAAAGTTTGAAGCTAACTTTGGTTGGTTAATCCGATCAGTTCATGGATGGTCAGCTGGACCAAAATTTTACCCAATAAAAACTAGTTATTTTAGTTTGTTTATTTGGAATTATTAATTTGAATTCACCTGTTCACTCACAAATCAGAATAGGCCAATTGGTTTTGTACTGTTCTGTGTCTCATTCAACTAACAGAATGAAAAGAATGTTACAAACAGGAAATGGTAGCATTTTTCCCTATTTGACAGGCAGACTACAGGAATAAGAAGAAAACATGACACTGAATGACAGTCCACAGTTCATGGGTCCTTCTTTAGGGGCTTGCATGGGGGTTTGTAGGCATTCCCTTAAATGGCTTGTGGCATAAGCTTGACCACAGCCTCACTAAACAGTCCAGCACTGCAGCACCTCCACATGAGGAAATTCCTTGAGTTAAATCAAGCCTAACTATCGCTCCTTCCATTCAAACCTGGAGGGAGGGACCTCCTAGCTGTGAAACCCTTTACCACTTAGCCATTATGGTTCAGTGGTAACTAGTGTCCTTTTAAAATATTCTTACTTGTTGGCATTTTTAACTAAGGCGTGATGTTTTCCTCATTCCAAATCCCATATTTGTATGATTAGCCACTATGTGATGTTTAAGACGAGACCAATCTTTCAATATCTTTTGCTTAGTGCATGATTCTTCTGACGCACCGGCACTTCCACGGAAAGTGAGAAAAGAAAAGCTAAGACTGCGAATGTTTTCAGCGTATGTATTCTTGGATCTAGTGATGTTTACAATCAAGTTTCTTTTTTTTCTGCAAAATATTTTTTTTGCTATGAAGCCGTGTTTATATGAATTACAAAACATTACGTGGACAGCTTTTCTCGTTTCCCTACTAGATTTTTATTTTATTCACTTCTATCACATCATTCATTATAAAAGCAATTTGTAATTGTCATTTTATGGAAATGAAGAAACCTATCACTGTCACATGTCTTAATATATTAACATACTTGAGTATCTCAGAAGCAAAAACTGAAGGATCTGATTTTTTATAGCTACCATCATTTTCTCACTTATGAGGTAATAAAAAAAATGGAAACATGGGATGGAAACAATTTTACTGCTCTTCTACACATTTGAGTGCCATATTATCACTTCGAAAGTTTGCATGTATGATGTATGTGCTATGTGTATAGGCGCACATTGCGTTAATGATTGTATATCTACTGCTTCCTTTAAAATTTCTTTTGAAGAATATACTGATTCATAATTTTTAATTGGGAGAATGGGCTTCTCTAACTTAGGAAGTGTTGCATTTAGTTATGTAACATACCTATTCTTTGAATCTGCAAGGGTAAATCTACCAGCTTACTGATGTAGTCCAGGTAATCTTAGAATGTAGAACTTATATGCATGTTCATAGCCAGTAGCAACCAGATTAAATTAACTGATTTGAAATGCAACTGGGGCTCACGTGATGTAGGCTGTTCTCATTTAAGTATTCTGAAGCTTGTTATTTATCTAAATTTTGTTTGTTGGTGTATGAGATTAGCTAACTGGGTACTCAAGAAACTTATCTTTCCCCTATTTTTCTGCTGGATGTATGCATACTAGTTATATGCTTTTGTTTGGTTTTAAAGGTCTCCATAGAAAATGAAAGATGAAGAACAGGTTGTATTCTTCCTGTTCATGATTTTCACCTCAATTTCTTTTGTTAGTATTCAAAACTGGACTATATTGTACAGACGGCAATCCCAGTCATCATATTGGTGGTTTTAATAAAAATCCTATACCCAAGAGAGCCACATGACAATGTTTGTAGTTCGACACAAGTTTTGACATGCTTTATGAAGCATAGGACTGTGTCCTTTGTCTTCACTAAAAGAAGAAATAAGAATGTGACGATGAAGAAATTCTAGCCCTCGTTCCCTTTGACAGAGTTTTATGAAATATGACTGTGTATGCAAGCACCTGTGTGTGTGAGTCTGTGGAGGGAGAGGGGAGAGGGATAGCGAGAGAGAGACCTGCTTCGAAAATCTAGGCAAAGCCAAGGATGTATTGTGTGTATGTATGTAATTACATAAAAGGCTAGTTGAGTCGTTCAAGAAGTCTGGTTTGTTTGCCGGCCAGGCTATGGGAACTTTTTCAGTTAGACAAAAACAAAGAAGAAAATGAATATTGTTGAAGACGGAGCACATGTTAGGCAGCTGTTGTGCTGAAATATCAATGACGGTGTCTATGCCTTATATTTATAAAAAATAAATGAAGAAAAACAAGGGCATCTTGATAATTCTAATTTTCAGGCTTCCCTTGGAAAATGGAGGCATATTTTTCTGTCCTATGCTGGTTGTGCCGTCATTCTTGGAAAAATGAACTACAAAATCCGGAGAAGGAGAGTTTATGCTGTATGTAATTTCAGCATTCCCAAAAGCAAGCAAAAGAAACTGTGAGCACTTCCCTTTTCTTTCTTTTTTTTTAAAAGAAAAAGTTAGAACATGATTTTGACATAGAACTTAGCTGAATATACATGGATGAAGTTAGAAAAACCAGTGCTCTAATTCCTCTAGATCATATTGTTATCTTGAGGAGTATTGGAGAAGGGAGTTCTACAGGTAGCGAAACAGTCATAATAAGTATATATTCAATTCCTAACCTTTGTTTTTCTAACTCAGCTGTATCAATCCTCCAATGAATTTCTGTCAGCTATGTGATGAGGCTCCACTGAAATCTTCTATGTGTTTAATTGATGAGTCACTGAGAAGAGAACTTAGAAGATGCTATGGACAAAGAACAGCCAGTCCATGACTGTTTCTTGGGAAACAAAATATTTCTTTTTTGAGAACAAGTATTGGAGCAAACTCCTTTTAACTTGCGTAACGCACAGCTGCAGTTGCGATGATATGGCCTTTGCTCAATGTTCATATCATACAGTGATATGCTTCCATTAAAGACACACCGAAGTATCATATTGGCTGCTCCAGTGGCCATTCTCTCCTTTCTCTTTTCCTCTTCCGAACCTCCATTGTGTCTAAAGATGTAAGTGTATGTCTTGTGAGTTTGTGTGTTGAAATTTTTGAGTTCTTATTTAGGCGTTTATATATATCAGGGTATGTACAAAGTGTTTCTAGAGTTAGGGTTACATAGAGAGAAAAGTTTGTGTTGGTTCTTTCCGGTACGTGAAACTCAAGAGAACTTTTTTCTTGAAGGTTCATACTCCATTATCAATGTTTTTAAACAACTACTCCTATGACAAAGCAATCTAGGAATTTTCTATTTTTGACGAAATCCTAAATTTTTCACACACAAGTGTCATGAGTTGAGGCCTTGAGGGAAGTGGCTTAGTGTCACGGTACGTGCTTGTCCAGAGCCTTGTACCATGCCCATGGCCGCACGTCCCATGTCTCTTTGTAGTGTTGGTGCCTAATGGTAATTTTGTAATTCTTTATTTCCTTTATTTTGTATTTTCAAAAGTATGATGGCTCAAGTATACGTAATGTTTCCTCCTACTAGAGCTCCAAATGACTTAAGACTCTTTAGGGGGTGAGTAAGTGCTCGTTGGTCATGATTAAGTATGTTGTCCTACTGATTTTTTGGTGTTGCCCCCTGCCCAACAACGTGCTTGTAAGATACTTATATTAATGAAGCTTTTATGCATCCATGTGCCTAAAGTTGGTTATGTGTTATGACCTATTTTAGCTAATATGTGCTTAGTGATCTAGGCGTGTGCCTTGGGGCACGCTCGTCTGTGGTGTGTTGCTTAAACTGGGTGTGCACCATTGGGCACGCCGCTTGTTGCTTGCTAAGTGCTTGTTACACCTTGTCTGTATTCTTTGTTGCATAATTCTTAGATTGTTATTTGATATCATTTTGTGACTAACGTGTTCCTTTTTGCTTGTAGAGTGTGCAAGCCTTAAAGCTACTCGAGTGAGCTAGACTGACTTGCTTGGGGGACCAAGATAAGTGCTGCGCGAACCTTTGCCTTTGAGGGAAAGTGCTAGGACCGTAACAGTTGGTATTAGAGCATGACTCGATTATCTGGAATAGCGCAACCATGGTGGTTATGCGTAGACTCCCAGCAGTTGGGAGAGTTGGAAGCAAAAATGAGCGCCCTTGAACATCTAGTGTCAAACTTGAGATCGTTTGATGGGAGGTCAATAGAACTTGAGACATCATAAAGGGAAATCTCTAAAGCAGTGAATGCCCTCACTGATGATGTGAAAGAGACCATGAACATCCTCCATAATGAGATTGAAAAGCTGAATAACAAGGTCAACTTGTTGATGAGAGTGGTGCGCAAGAATGGAACTAGAACCTTAGACAGAGGAAAGGTGAAGGTCCCCGAGCCCAACCGATATGAAGTGCTCGTGATGCGAAGGCCTTAGAAAATTTTCTTTTCGATATGGAGCAGTACTTTTGAGCTACTCGTATAGCCTCTGAAGAGGAAAAAGTGTCCATGGCGGTGATGTTTTTATCAAGTGAAGCCAAACTATGGTGGCGTGGCAAATATGATGACATTCAAAACAATAGGTGTACCATCGACACTTGGGATGACTTGAAGCAGGAGTTAAAGAACTAGTTCTTTCTTGAAAATTTAGAGTACTTGGCTCGCCGTAAGCTTAGAGAGTTGAGGCAATCAGGGAATTTTCGAGACTATGTGAAGGAATTCTTAGGACTAATGCTTGACATCCGAGACATGTTAGAGAAGGATAAGATGCTATATTTTCTCGAGGGGCTAAAAAATTAGGCCAAGTCTGAGCTTCTTCGGCAAAAAGTACAAGATTTGACCACAGCTATGGCTGCAGTCGAAAGGCTAAATGACCTTTTGGAGAGCCCACTCAAGAGGAGGAATGATTCTTTTCCCCAGCTCGAGGTGGAGTAAAGTGGGCTAGGATGAATAGGCCCATGAGTGGGGGAGGGGACAAGAGACCTACCTTTAGTTCCAGTGAAGGATCTTCTTCACGGATATCCAACTTAGAGGCGGGTAAGCCAAGACCTATTTCTTGCTTCTTATGTGATGGGCCCCATCGAGTAGCAAACTATATGTACAGAGGAGCCGTAAGTGCCTCACAAGTGACAAGCTCTGAGCCACGTCAACAACATGAGAGGGAAGAAGAAGAGCAACCCACAAGGAAGGGGGTGCTTCGATTCTTGAATGTTCTGAATAGCCAACTCCTTGAGAATAGGAAGGAACCCAAGAGAGGACTCATGTATGTGGACTCATGAATGAATGGGAAAGCTACAAGAGCCTTGGTAGGTACGGGGGCTTCTCATAATTTTGTCCCTGCTTTGGAAGCCTAAAGATTGCACTTGAAGCTTGAACGCGACTTTGGTCGGTTGAAAGGGGTAAATTTCGAGGCTCAAGAGATGGTGGGCTTGGCCAAAGAGGTGATCGTTGAAATGGGTCCATGGAAAGGTGCAGTCAATTTCACGACTGTGACTATGGATGACTTTGATGTTGTATTGGGATTAGAGTTTTTCACCGATGTCAAAGTTGTACTGATTCCAACTGCAAGTTGCCTGTTGATCATGGGACAAGATGTTGTCACTGCCATTACTCAGCCTACTAGTGATAAGAAGCTTATTTTGGCCCTCCAATTCAAGAAGGGGGTGAAGCGAAATGAGCCCCAGTGTCGTTGACAATAGAAGAGATGGGTCCAAGTGTTGTTCCGATGTCAGTTCAAGTAGTGTTGAGGACCTACCAAGATGTCATATCCAGCGAGTTACCGAAGGTCCTTCTACCCCATAGAAGTGTAGATTATGCTATAGAGCTTCTATCGGGCATGAAGGCACCTTTCCGTGCGCCTTATCGCATGGCCCCTCCTGAGTTGGTAGAGTTGAGAAAGCAACTAAATGATTTATTCGAGTCTGGGTTCATCAGACCATCAAAAGCACCCTTTGGAGCCCGGTATTGTTTCAGAAAAAGTAAGATGACAGTTTGCGGATGTGTGTAGACTATCGAGATCTAAATAAGGCCACTGTTCGCAATAGCTACCCTATACTTCGTATTGCTGATCTGTTTGACCAATTGAGCCATGCTAAACACTTCTCCAAACTTAACTTGAGATCGGGGTACTAGCAGGTTCAAATTGCTGAAAGGGATGAGCCAAAGACAATGTGTGTCACCTGGTATGGAGCTTTTGAATTCCTTGTCACGCCCTTTGGGTTGACCAATGCTCCTGCTACCTTTTGTACCTTAATGAATCAAGTATTCTACGATTACCTTGATAAGTTTGTGGTGGTCTATCTTGATGACATTGTAGTGTACAATTCGTCACTTGAAGAGCATGTGAAGCATCCACAATTAGTATTTGAGAAATTATGAGAGAACCAACTTTTTGTGAAGGAAGAAAAATGTGCATTTGCGCAGACCTGTATCAAGTTTTTGGGCCACATAATTGATCAATGTTGTTGACCCTCATCTATATTTTAATGATGACAAAACACAACTCTTATTATACTAATGATGCTATCTAAGTGTATTAAGCAATAAGAGCATTCAACCAAGGATCAAGGTGCAAGAACTCAACCCGAATCAATCATCAAGTCAAGATAGAAGTTCTAGTATAGGGAGAAGGTATTTAAACAAGTTGTAAATCTCACTTGTTCAGGTAATTAGGTTGTCCAATGGCTCCCTTTGAAAAAGCATTGTAAAAACTAACATTTTAAAATCATAAACTTTTAAAAGAATGAAAAACTAGGTTGAAAGGCAACCTAGTCGACTGGGTACATACACCAGAAGACTGGTGTTCTGGACAGTGTGTCCACAGTCGACTAGATTCTTCATACCAGTCGACTGGTGTTTTGGACAAACAATCCCCAGTCGACTAGTAAGAACAACCCAGTCTACTGGTACTTTGGGCAGATGGTTCCCAGTCGACTGGTACCTTTAACAGCTGTTGACCCTCGCCCGTATTTTAATGATGGCAAAACACAACTGTTATTTAACTAACATGTTTAAACTAAGTTGTATTAAGGATCAAACACATTCAACCAAGGAACAAAGTGCAAAAACTCGAACCAAATCAAGTATCAAGTGAAGACTGAAGATCTAGTATAGGTCTTAAGGTTTAGAACCAATGTAAGTCTCACTCATACATTGTATTAGCTTGTTTAATGGCTCAAACACAAATGGTTGTTCTAAAACCATTAATTTTAAAATGTTTTTAAATGAAAAACAGAAGAAAAACTGGGTTGGAAGACAACCCAGTCGACTGGGTACATATACCAGTCGACTGGTATATGGGTCAGAAGGTACCCAGTCGACTGGATGAATTAACCCAGTCGACTGGTACTTTGACCAGTAATTTCCCAGTCGACTGGATGAATCAACCCAGTCGACTGGCAAAATGGACAGAAAGTCCCCAGTCGACTGGATGATATATACCAGTCGACTGGATACCCAGAAGGTCTGAAAACGTATATTTTTCAAGTGAACCCAGTCGACTGGTATCTCGACCCAGTCGACTGGTAGTTCAAAAATATGACCGTTGGACTCCAAATCTGAACGTTTTAAAGTAAATCTTTTTCAAATTAAAGTCCAAAACGGCCATATTAATTGATTGCTATATAAACCCACTCAGCAAAGCATTCAAAAACAAGCAGCACATATTCAAAAAGAGTTGATCTCATATAATCAAGTTTTTATACTCTTGAAACACAAAAAGCTTTGAAATAATCTTATTGAGCCATTTCTTCAAGCTTTACTTTGAAAGAGAGACATTTCTGTTGTAATAAGCCTTCATTTGTTGTCTCTCTACCTTTTACTTTACACCATCTTTGTAAAGGGATTACTTCCGAGAGGAAGGGGAAACTTCCGAAAGGAAGGGGATTTTTCGGTTTAAGCAATTCCTGTAAATTGCTTGTGTACGGTTTGTGCAACACCCGGCTAAGTTGTGCGACTAAGTTTTCTTAGTGGATTACTTCAAGGAGTTCCTTGAAGAGAGTGGACGTAGGGTCGGAACGAATCCGATATTGCCGAACCACTATAACTGTGTTTGCATCCTCTTTCCTTAAACTCTTTATTTACAGCTTTCTACTTGTATCAATTATTTGTTGCTTATCAGTTTTTATAAACTTGTATAAATTCCGCAAAAGTTTTTAAAAACCCAATTCACCCCCCCTCTTGGGTTGAAACCTCGAGCTACAATTGGTATCAGAGCCTAGTTCTCTTTATAAGGCTTAAATTCCTAGAGTTGATCCAATGGCAGCAAATAGCTACTCTGAGGGACACTCTTATACTAGACCTCCATTGTTCAATGGATCAAATTATAACTACTGGAAAAATAGAATGAAAATCTTCATCGAAGGACAAGATTACAATCTATGGAGAATTATAGAAGAGGGACCTAAAATTCCCTCAAAAGAAATAGTTATTGGAGAGACTCTTCATACAATGCCTAAACTCAAAACTGAGTTTACTGACGAGGATTGTAGAACAATGTCTCTCAATAGCAGAGCAACAAGCATGCTACATTGTGCTTTAGATATTTCTGAATATAACAAAATATCTGCATGCGTTTCTGCTAAAGAAATATGGGACAAATTGCAAGTCACATATGAAGGAACAAGTGAAGTAAAAAAGTCTAAAATTTACATGCTAATTTCTGAATATGAATCTTTTAAGATGTCTCCTAATGAAACCATTTCTGAAATGCACTCACGATTTACTACTATTATAAATAGTTTAAAATTGCTTGGCAAGAATATTGAGGAAGTTGAACTAACCAGAAAAATCTTAAGATCTCTACCTCCAGAATGGAAACCAAAGAGGACAGCCATTCAAGAGGCCAAAAATCTTGACAAGCTTGATGTTGAGACGCTGCTTGGGTCATTATTGACATACGAGATGGAAGAAATGACTCCCATCGTCAATGATGATGAGAAGAAGAAGAAGCAAATTGCTCTCAAAGCTTCTACGAGCAACAAAGAAAAGGAATTAGAACAAGAAGCAGAGAGCAGTGAAGAGGATGGTGAAATGGCTTTAATCACCAGACGATTCCATAGGTTCTTGAAGAAAAGCAAGAAACCTTACTCAAAGGATCCCACCTCAAAAAGGGAACCACTTATGTGCTATGGCTGCAAGAAGCCAGGACATATAAAAGCTGACTGTCCAGTTTCAAGCAAACCATACAAGGGCTTCAAGAAGAAAGCTATGGTAGCAACTACCTGGAGCGATGACGAAGAAGATGAGTCATCAGACAAAGAAATTGGATACGAAGAGATTGCCAACCTCTGTTTAATGGCAATCGATGATGAAAGTGAGGTAACATCTTCTCCCTCTTCAAAAAATAATATTGTTACTAGTAGTGAAGAATTACTAGAAGTCATAAATGAAATGCATGAAGAATTAAAGAAATTTGATTCTAGAAATTCTGTTCTTAAGAAAGAAGTATCATCTCTTTCTAAGGAAATGATAGTTCTTAGAGAAGAAAAAGAAAAATTATCATCTTTACTGTATAATTCGTCTCAAGATTTTCTTAAAGATGAAAATGAGAATTTGAAAAATAAAATTTCTGAATTAAACAGCACTGTATCTAGACTTATGCTTGGTAAAGAAAAACTTGATGAAGTGCTTTCTTCCCAAAGATTAAGTGGAGGAAAATCTGGTGTAGGATATTCTCCATTGGGAAAACAAAAAACAAAAGAGAGCTTATTCATGAAAGCCTCTTGTGTAGATGGAGCTTCTACTTCGAAAGCTCCTAACCTTGTTAAAAGCACTCCCTTAATAAATCCGAGGAACTCTAGAAACTTAAATGATCATACTAAATTGAAGCATCCTAAAAATACTCATGCTTATTTGTATGCTCATTCTAGAAATGCTCATACACATCCTAGAAATAATCATCATGCTCATTCTAGGAACAATGTGTATAATCAAAGAATGCATTCTGCTCATCCTAGGAATCACCATCATGGCTATTCTAGAAATAACTTGCATACATATGCTAGCATGTATCCTAGAATGCATCATCGTTCATTTTCTGGAAATGACATGCATTTTCATACCCCTTACCGTAGAATCATGTATCCTAGGAACTATCATCCTAAGGATTATAGGAATGCACATGTAAAATTTCCTAGAAATTACTATGACTATAATGCTAGGTATGTGCATCATCAACATGTTCATAGAGCACCATATATTGTTAAGAAAGTATGGGTCCCAAAAGGAACCGTATTTTCAAGAACTAACCCCAAAGGACCCAAGAAATTTTGGGTACCTAAAAATGCTATCGTATATCCTTGTGTGATGTAGATTTGCCTTCATACCAAGGAGAAAGGTAACTGTTGGTACCTTGATAGCGGTTGCTCGAAGCATATGACCGGTGATAAAAGCGTATTCAAGGAGCTAACTCTAAGAGATGGTGGACTTGTGACCATTGGAGACAATACTAAAATAAAGATCATCGGGCATGGAAAAGTCGGTAATGATTTCTCAACTTTAGATAATGTATTGCTAGTACAAGGCTTAAAGCCAAATTTACTTAGCATTAGTCAATTATGTGACAAAGGATATAAAGTCACATTTGAGACCTCTCATTGTCTAGTTATAGACATCAAGAGCAACAAGATCAAATTCATTGGCCATAGACATGAAAATGTCTATATAGTTGATTTGAAATCCTTACATTCCAATAATGAAAAATGTTTTCCTGCTTTTAGTGAAAATCAATGGCTATGGCATAGAAGGCTTGGTCATGTAAATATGAACTTGCTAAAAATTGTTTCAAGAAAAGATTTAGTTATTGGTCTTCCTAAAATCAATTTTGAGAAAAATAAAATTTGCAATGCTTGTCAAATGGGAAAACAATCAAGGATATCTTTCAAAGCAAAAAATGTTGTCTCAACTACTAGACCTTTGGAACTTTTGCATATGGACTTATTTGGTCCAATTAGTACCATTAGTCTAGGTGGCCATCAATATGCTCTTGTTATTGTTGATGACTATTCAAGATATACCTTTGTTATTTTTATTGCTTATAAAGATGAAGCTTTCAAAGGATTTGAAAAGTTTTGCAAAAAGGTACAAAATGAAAAAGGAATTTGTATTTCAAGCATAAGAAGTGATCATGGCAAAGAATTTGAAAATCAAAGCTTTTCAAAATTTTGTGATGAAAATGGAATTAATCACAACTTTTCAGCTCCTAGAACTCCTCAACAAAATGGAGTTGTTGAGAGGAAAAATAGAGTTCTAGAAGAATTTTCAAGAACAATGCTTTGTGAAAATAATTTACCAAAATATTTTTGGGCTGAAGCCGTGAATACTTCTTGCTATATTTTAAATAGAATTTTGATAAGGCCCCTGCTTGATAAAACTCCTTATGAACTATGGAAAGGGAGAAAGCCCAATATTTCCTATTTTCGTGCCTTTGGTAGTAAGTGCTTCATCTTAAATAACAATAAAACTAACTTGGGTAAATTTGATTCCAAGACCGATGAAGGGATATTTTTAGGATATTCTACTACTAGTAAGGCTTATAGAGTTTTCAATAAGAGAACTCTAGTAGTAGAAGAATCTGTGCATGTAACTATTGATGAATCTAACCCAATGAGTAGTGGAGAAGTTTCCTTTAAAGATGATGCAGATTTTATTCCAAGAATGGAAACTTCTACTCCCATTGTTGACCCAAAAGTGAGTTCTTCTCAAACAAATGAAGGGATGGCAACTCCAAATTTGGACCAACCATCCTCAAGTCAACAAGAGGAAAATCTACCCAAGGATTGGAGGTATGTAAATCATCATCCAATTGATCAAGTAATTGGTGATCCTTCACAAGGGGTAAGAACTCGTTCTTCCATTAGAAATATTTGCAATTTTGTAGCTTATTTGTCTCAAGTAGAACCTAAGACATTTATAGAAGCTGAAAAAGATAATGATTGGATAATTGCAATGCAGGAAGAGATAAATCAATTTGAGAGAAACAATGTTTGGGAACTAGTTCCAAGACCTAAAGATCATTCAATTATTGGAACTAAATGGGTATATAGAAATAAAATGGATGAAAATGGTATAGTAACTAGAAATAAGGCTAGGCTAGTTGCTAAGGGATATAATCAAGAGGAAGGAATAGATTTTGATGAAACCTATGCTCCCGTAGCTAGATTAGAAGCTATTCGAATGTTATTAGCCTTTGCATGCTTTAATAAATTCAAGCTATTTCAAATGGATGTGAAAAGTGCCTTTTTAAATGGCTTTATAGAAGAAGAGGTTTATGTTGAACAACCTCTTGGTTTTGAAAATCCTAGTCTTCCAAATCATGTCTACAAGCTTTCTAAGGCTTTATATGGGCTGAAGCAAGCTCCAAGGGCATGGTACGAAAGACTAAGCAAATTTTTGATTGATAATGATTTTGTAAGAGGAAAAATAGATACAACTCTCTTCACAAAAACTCACAAAAATGACACTTTGATAGTTCAAATATATGTTGATGATATTATATTTGGTGCTACTAATGAATCTATGTGTCAAGAGTTTGCAAAGTGCATGCAAGGTGAATTTGAAATGAGCATGATGGGAGAACTTACCTACTTCCTTGGACTGCAAATCAAGCAACTAAAAGGAGGTATCTTCATCAATCAACAAAAGTACATCAAAGATCTACTAAAGAGGTTCGGGATGGAAAGCTCAAAGCCAATTGGAACGCCTATGAGCACAACCACCAAACTTGATCTTGATGAAGGAGGTAAAACTGTAGATTCTAAATATTATAGAAGCATGATAGGTGCTTTACTGTACTTGACTGCAAGTAGACCTGATATAATGTTCAGTGTATGCATGTGCGCTAGATTTCAATCTAATCCTAAGGAATCACATGTAGTTGCAGTAAAAAGAATCCTTAGATATCTACAAGGGACCCAGACCATAGGATTATGGTATTCTAGAGAATCATCTTTTGAGCTAGTAGGATATTCGGATGCTGATTTTGCTGGATGTAGGTTAGATAGAAAAAGCACAAGTGGAACATGCCAATTCTTAGGTGCTATGTTAACTTCTTGGTTCTCCAAGAAACAGAATTCAGTTGCACTATCAACCGCTGAGGCGGAATATGTAGCAGCTGGCAGTTGTTGTGCCCAAGTATTATGGATGAAACAACAACTAGAAGACTATGGCATGAGTCTCAAAAATATTCCTATATTTTGTGATAATACTAGTGCCATCAACCTAACCAAAAATCCTATTCAGCACTCTAGAACCAAGCATATAGAGATTAGACATCATTTCTTAAGAGACCATGCTCAAAAAGGTGATATAAGATTAGAATTTATACCTTCAGAAGATCAAATAGCTGATATTCTTACAAAACCCTTAAGTGAAGCTAGTTTTTGCAAAATAAGAAAGTTGATGGGATTGCTTGATTTTGATAAATTGAATGTTTGATTGCATCTCATTTCATCATTTGCATGTTTGACATTGAGTGATAGAGTATTAATCCATGTTTAATTATTCCCTTCACTCAAAAATGTCATAGATAAACAAAATCGTGCTAAAAATTCAGGACTGGAAATTTTACTCAGGATCCAGTCGACTGGTAAATGTTCTCCAGTCGACTGGTAAGTCTCTGCCTGTTTTTCCAGTCGACTGGTAATTTTGACCCAGTCGACTGGTAACTCTCTGCCAAAAACTCCAGACGACTGGTAAGTCTTCTCCAGTCGTCTATAAAATCAAATCATACTTGGAGCCAAATTTTTTTTGAACCCCCAGTCGACTGGTAACGATAGCCCAGTAGACTGGTATCTCACTGTCAGTTGATCCAGTCGACTGGTACGTTTACCCAGTCGACTGGTAAGAGAAACTGTTCATCTTTACAAAAGGGCCCAGTCGACTGGTAAGTTTACCCAGTCGACTGGTATCGCGATTCTATAAAAGGGACTGTTCATTTTCGCCCTCTTTACGCCATTTTCAAAGAGCCCAAGCTTTCTCTCTCTAGAAAAATTCATCTTTTTGATCTAAAAATCATCCAAATCCCTTCTAAACACACCGATCTACTCATTCCTAAAGAGATTTTTAACTTTCTACGGTTACAATCTCTCATTTTTACCAAATTTCTTTTTTCCAAAAACTTCAAATTTCTCGAAAATGAGTGACAAAATCCGTATAAAACTCACAACAAGTGGACCTAATGCGCCCAAAAAGCCTAGGTCTTCAAAACCTTCGGCTTCGGAATCAAAAGGGAAGGGAGTAGCAGGGTCATCCAGCAAGGAGTCCAGAACAGAGTTGGAGCAGGCTCTGTTTTTCAGCCCAGCTGCTCATAAGAGGTATAACTCTATAATCCGTCACAAGAAAATCATGACGGGTAGAGTCGTTGATTTCGACTCCATTCGTCATGGTAATTTCGATATTCTACCAGCCTTTGAGGCAATAAATCTGACCCCACTGGTCAGTATTCATGAAAAATATTACCCGCGACTGATTCACCAGTTCTATGCGAACTTGGTGAAACCCAGTCCTCTGGCTCTGAGATTCAGAACCAGAGTTAGCGGTGTGGAGTTTGAGGTCAACACTGACCTCTTGATGAGCATTCTGAGAATCCCTATAAGGGGGGTTCAATGGAGTCTGGATGGATGGCCAGACAACTTTGAAGTTGAGGAGGCCTGTCGGATAGTCAGGGGCGACCCTAACTATGTGTACAGACCCACTACATTTCACACATGTAGTGACTTGCCCCTCGACTCAAAAATGTTTCAATTGATTGTCAGTTGGACCATCCACCCGAGACTCGGGAGTCGAGGGTATCTATCTAAAATAGATACGGTATTGATTTGGTGCCTAAAATCTGGGCACCACTTCAATATATATCCTCTGCTGCTCGCCAACATGATAAACGGTGAAGCAAACGACTCCGGGTGTCTTCCTTATGGGATGCTCATTACACTCATCCTCCAGCACTTCCGGGTACCTTTGCCTGCCTCTGAGGCTCAGGATATCGGATTGACGGATATCATCAACATCTCATCTCTAAAGAAGATGGGATGTACTGTTCGTGAAGGGTTTCTCTATCCTAAGGCTGGAAAGCGCCTAAGGATTCGAGAGGATGCGAGTGACAGTGGTGAGGATGCTGATACGGCTGCTGAGATGGAGACAGATACCCGAGCACCTCCCATTGGTGACTCGAGTACTGGTCAGACTGGATATGGTGACATCCTACGAGCTATCGCGAGTCTTCAGATGACGATGGAGTCTGGTTTTCAGTCCATGCAGTCCGATTATCAGAGGCTGAGCTCCTCCATAGACCACCTACGGGATGACTTCGAGTTACATCGAGAGCACACCGAGGGTTCCCTAGCTGAGATTAGGGAACTTCTTCGTGACAGCTCGGACTCTCCCGCACCATGAGTCTCATTCATTTAATCAGTTCTTAGCACTTTCCCAGTATTTGTCACTTAGCACGGACATCTCATGTTTGTTTTTCTTAGTTATGGCTCTATAAGACTCTACTTGTATTGACTTTTTCTATGATGATGTAATACTATAAGCCATATTTCTTGCATTTATTTAAGCTATTTGTGATATGTTAGAACTGTTTTTAAATATCTGTTTGTCTCATAGCTTATTTGTTAATTGTTCTGCCCCCTTTGGTTGCTGTTGTCAAAACGGGGGAGAAAAATGAGAAAAACGAGAAAATCTAAGTAACGAGAAAATCTAAGTAAAAACGCAACCAATGCATAGATTTAGGGGGAGCATTGCTCCATATCTATGTAAAAATGTTTATTGATTGGTTGAGTTTAATTCTGGATTGGTTGAAAGAAATATAAACTGTGTTTGCTTGTTTACAGGGTGGTTTTTCTCGAAAAACAGAGGAGACTCTGTCCAAATTTTTGTAAAATCTTAACACTTAGTTTTTAAAACTGTTTTTACATTATTAGTTTTGTCATCATCAAAAAGGGGGAGATTGTTGACCCTCGCCCGTATTTTAATGATGGCAAAACACAACTGTTATTTAACTAACATGTTTAAACTAAGTTGTATTAAGGATCAAACACATTCAACCAAGGAACAAAGTGCAAAAACTCGAACCAAATCAAGTATCAAGTGAAGACTGAAGATCTAGTATAGGTCTTAAGGTTTAGAACCAATGTAAGTCTCACTCATACATTGTATTAGCTTGTTTAATGGCTCAAACACAAATGGTTGTTCTAAAACCATTAATTTTAAAATGTTTTTAAATGAAAAACAGAAGAAAAACTGGGTTGGAAGACAACCCAGTCGACTGGGTACATATACCAGTCGACTGGTATATGGGTCAGAAGGTACCCAGTCGACTGGATGAATTAACCCAGTCGACTGGTACTTTGACCAGTAATTTCCCAGTCGACTGGATGAATCAACCCAGTCGACTGGCAAAATGGACAGAAAGTCCCCAGTCGACTGGATGATATATACCAGTCGACTGGATACCCAGAAGGTCTGAAAACGTATATTTTTCAAGTGAACCCAGTCGACTGGTATCTCGACCCAGTCGACTGGTAGTTCAAAAATATGACCGTTGGACTCCAAATCTGAACGTTTTAAAGTAAATCTTTTTCAAATTAAAGTCCAAAACGGCCATATTAATTGATTGCTATATAAACCCACTCAGCAAAGCATTCAAAAACAAGCAGCACATATTCAAAAAGAGTTGATCTCATATAATCAAGTTTTTATACTCTTGAAACACAAAAAGCTTTGAAATAATCTTATTGAGCCATTTCTTCAAGCTTTACTTTGAAAGAGAGACATTTCTGTTGTAATAAGCCTTCATTTGTTGTCTCTCTACCTTTTACTTTACACCATCTTTGTAAAGGGATTACTTCCGAGAGGAAGGGGAAACTTCCGAAAGGAAGGGGATTTTTCGGTTTAAGCAATTCCTGTAAATTGCTTGTGTACGGTTTGTGCAACACCCGGCTAAGTTGTGCGACTAAGTTTTCTTAGTGGATTACTTCAAGGAGTTCCTTGAAGAGAGTGGACGTAGGGTCGGAACGAATCCGATATTGCCGAACCACTATAACTGTGTTTGCATCCTCTTTCCTTAAACTCTTTATTTACAGCTTTCTACTTGTATCAATTATTTGTTGCTTATCAGTTTTTATAAACTTGTATAAATTCCGCAAAAGTTTTTAAAAACCCAATTCACCCCCCCTCTTGGGTTGAAACCTCGAGCTACAATTGGTATCAGAGCCTAGTTCTCTTTATAAGGCTTAAATTCCTAGAGTTGATCCAATGGCAGCAAATAGCTACTCTGAGGGACACTCTTATACTAGACCTCCATTGTTCAATGGATCAAATTATAACTACTGGAAAAATAGAATGAAAATCTTCATCGAAGGACAAGATTACAATCTATGGAGAATTATAGAAGAGGGACCTAAAATTCCCTCAAAAGAAATAGTTATTGGAGAGACTCTTCATACAATGCCTAAACTCAAAACTGAGTTTACTGACGAGGATTGTAGAACAATGTCTCTCAATAGCAGAGCAACAAGCATGCTACATTGTGCTTTAGATATTTCTGAATATAACAAAATATCTGCATGCGTTTCTGCTAAAGAAATATGGGACAAATTGCAAGTCACATATGAAGGAACAAGTGAAGTAAAAAAGTCTAAAATTTACATGCTAATTTCTGAATATGAATCTTTTAAGATGTCTCCTAATGAAACCATTTCTGAAATGCACTCACGATTTACTACTATTATAAATAGTTTAAAATTGCTTGGCAAGAATATTGAGGAAGTTGAACTAACCAGAAAAATCTTAAGATCTCTACCTCCAGAATGGAAACCAAAGAGGACAGCCATTCAAGAGGCCAAAAATCTTGACAAGCTTGATGTTGAGACGCTGCTTGGGTCATTATTGACATACGAGATGGAAGAAATGACTCCCATCGTCAATGATGATGAGAAGAAGAAGAAGCAAATTGCTCTCAAAGCTTCTACGAGCAACAAAGAAAAGGAATTAGAACAAGAAGCAGAGAGCAGTGAAGAGGATGGTGAAATGGCTTTAATCACCAGACGATTCCATAGGTTCTTGAAGAAAAGCAAGAAACCTTACTCAAAGGATCCCACCTCAAAAAGGGAACCACTTATGTGCTATGGCTGCAAGAAGCCAGGACATATAAAAGCTGACTGTCCAGTTTCAAGCAAACCATACAAGGGCTTCAAGAAGAAAGCTATGGTAGCAACTACCTGGAGCGATGACGAAGAAGATGAGTCATCAGACAAAGAAATTGGATACGAAGAGATTGCCAACCTCTGTTTAATGGCAATCGATGATGAAAGTGAGGTAACATCTTCTCCCTCTTCAAAAAATAATATTGTTACTAGTAGTGAAGAATTACTAGAAGTCATAAATGAAATGCATGAAGAATTAAAGAAATTTGATTCTAGAAATTCTGTTCTTAAGAAAGAAGTATCATCTCTTTCTAAGGAAATGATAGTTCTTAGAGAAGAAAAAGAAAAATTATCATCTTTACTGTATAATTCGTCTCAAGATTTTCTTAAAGATGAAAATGAGAATTTGAAAAATAAAATTTCTGAATTAAACAGCACTGTATCTAGACTTATGCTTGGTAAAGAAAAACTTGATGAAGTGCTTTCTTCCCAAAGATTAAGTGGAGGAAAATCTGGTGTAGGATATTCTCCATTGGGAAAACAAAAAACAAAAGAGAGCTTATTCATGAAAGCCTCTTGTGTAGATGGAGCTTCTACTTCGAAAGCTCCTAACCTTGTTAAAAGCACTCCCTTAATAAATCCGAGGAACTCTAGAAACTTAAATGATCATACTAAATTGAAGCATCCTAAAAATACTCATGCTTATTTGTATGCTCATTCTAGAAATGCTCATACACATCCTAGAAATAATCATCATGCTCATTCTAGGAACAATGTGTATAATCAAAGAATGCATTCTGCTCATCCTAGGAATCACCATCATGGCTATTCTAGAAATAACTTGCATACATATGCTAGCATGTATCCTAGAATGCATCATCGTTCATTTTCTGGAAATGACATGCATTTTCATACCCCTTACCGTAGAATCATGTATCCTAGGAACTATCATCCTCCGAACTCTCTGCACTAAATCAAATGGTTCTTACAAGTTACAGCAATCCCCTTCAAGAAACCAAGTTCTTGAAGAAAACTAGAAGAGAACGAGAAAGTGATAGACCTATTACAATGCTTTCTATCAATTCTCTACTAATCTCTCTTCTTTACAACCAGCCTCACTACAAAGAGTCCCTCTTGTGTTTATGTCTCTCACACAATTCCCTCTTGTATTACACTTGATCTCACACAATGTCACAACAATGATTTTTCTCTCATGTGAAAAATGAGGCTAGGGAACCCCTTTTATAGCCATTTACTTCTTGGACATTCTTGTGAATCAATCTCCACCCTTTGATCATGATCTCCATTTAATCATGGCCCTCCATCACTTCCCAAGTGATGCTGTGCGTTTTGACCTTGCACACACGCACCTAAGAGAGTCTTTATGCATGCTACCTATGTGTGCTTGACTTTGCCTAGCACCTAGGTGCTCAACAGGGCACGGTGCGGTGCTGGGCAGAGCACGCTTGTAGCAGCTTCTGGGTTGGGCGGTGCGGTGCTGGCCCTGTCCCAGCAGCACCCATGCTGGATGGTGTGGTGTTGAATGGTGAGTGGTGTGGTGCTGGCCCTGTCCCAGCAGCACCCATGCTGGATGGTGTGGTGCTGAATGGTGAGTGGTCTGGTGCTGGCCCTGTCCCAACAGCACCCATACTGGACGGTGCGATGCTGGATGGTTAGCGGTGCCGTGCTGGATGGTGAGCGGTGCGGCGCTGGTGCACACTGATGCTGCCCAGCAGTGCGCACACTCCATCAGCTTGTGTGCAGAAGTGCACACACCATTGCGCTTAGCCTTACCTTGCTCCAAAGTGATGCACACACATGTGTGCAGTCTTCTAACTTGTTGAAATTTAATCCTCAACCCTTGGTTTAGACTTTAACCATCTTTAAACCATGTTGGGACCTGCTTAAACCTTAGAAAAATACCAACAATCTCTACCTTTGTCTAAGTGTTTAAACCCGAACCATTTTTGCAGAGAGCTCTGGGATCCAAACTCATCTTGAGTCATCAATCAATCAACTCCATTCCTAAGAAGTCCAAGGGAATGATTGGACCTTCTTAGAGGTAGAACCTTGGTGCCTAAATCTACAGGACTTTCCTCCGTGGTCTTCTTATCAACATGAATGCATCCTTTCGTACCATTTTCTGAAATGTATAATACTGAAAATCCATATGCTTCATCCCCTCATGGAACACCAGATTCCTCCCAAAATGCCATGCACTTTGGCTATCCAATGATACCACCACCTGCTCTTTTAGGACCTCCCACTCGTCGAATAACCCTTTGCACCTCATAGCCTCCTTTATGGTTTCCATAGCCGCTATGCATTCTGCTCTGGTTGTTATGAGTGCTACCACCAGCTGCCACTGAGCCTTCAAATACCTCAGCAACCACTTCATCCTAAGCCAATGCTCCTTTTTAGGATTACTCGTAAACCTGCAGAGAACACCCATTGCCCAAGAAATCCTCAATCGGTTTCTCTCATTTTCTTGGATTATACACATCCCAAGGATCTTTTGTGTAAGGTTGAGATCCTTCCTCTTGAACTCGTCACTGAGTTGAGATGTAAACCTTTCCATCCTCTCCCTGTTGTTCTGAACCAACAACACATCATCGACATAGATGAGGATACTCACCATCTTCTCCACCTTGTGTCCAGGTGAGGAAGTTTCTGTGAACCCTATGTCTTCTCTTCTTGTGAACCCATTCGCCACCATCCTAACTTTGTTCCAGACTTCATCTCCTGAAGGGTACCCTTCTTTGATCTTGTAAGTGCACTTGCATTCTACAACTTTCTGCTTTCCTGGAATTTTCACCAATTCCCAGAAGTTGTTCTTCCTCAAAGAATCCATTTCTTCCTTTATAGCTAGCTTCCACTTTGACGAATCCTTACACTCCATGGCATCCGTGTAAGTCTCTTGTTCACTTATCTCTCCTTCTATCCAAGGAGTTGCTGCATCCACAGCATCCGCAAACCCAAATCTTGAAGGTGGTCCGACCAGCCTTCCTTCTCGGTCTCTTGTGAGTTGGTAGTCATTCCGACTTGCTGCATCAACCTCTTATTGTTCAGCCTCTTCTTGAGTTTCTTGAGCTTGGCCTTCATCCAACGGTTCTACTTGGTCTGAACCCTCTTGCCTTCCTTGCTCTACCTGAATCAAATCTTCCTTGATGCTATGCTCAATAAGAACCAAACTGATTTGCTCACTAGCCACTGCAGGGTTAGTTTCTTCCAAATAGGGAAATAACAATTCATTAAAATTAACATCCCTACTTATTATGAGTTTCAATCCTTCTTTCTCTAAGGACCACAACCTATACCCCTTAGCCCCTTCCCCATATCCTAGAAACACACACTTTCTAGATTCTGGGCTAAGTTTATCATCCTTTTGTTGTGCATATGCAGCACACCCAAAAATCCTAAGGTTGTCCAACTCAGGGGGTTTTCCACTCCACATCTCCATGGGAGTCTTGAGCTCTAAAGCTCTAGAGGGTGATCTATTTACCAAGTATGCAACTGTAGCCACAGCTTCCCCCCAAAAACATTTGGGTAATCCGGATCCATCTAACATGCACTTAACCTTTTCCATAAGGGTCTTATTCATCCACTCAGCAACTCCACTTTGCTGAGGGGTTTCCACAACCATCCTATGTCTTAGAATGCCATTGAACCTACTAAATTGAACAAGTTCTTGGTTAAAAATTTCTAAGACATTATCAGTTCTTATCCCTTTAACTACTCTACCCATTTGAGTCTCAACCAGCCCTTTCCACACCACTAATTTATTCAAGGCATCTGATTTATTTCTAAGCAAATAAACCCACACTCTTCTTGAACAATCATCAATTAAAGACAGAAAGTAAATGTTACCTCACTGTGTTGGTGTCCTTGCTGGTCCCTAAAGGTCTGCATGAATGTAGTCAAGAATGCCCTTAGACTTGTGCACTCCAGTGTTGAAGCTGACCCGATGTTGCTTCTCAAGAACACAACACTCACAGAAATTAAGTTCTTCTACTTTGTCTCCATCAAGTAGGCCATCCTTTCTGAGAACTTGCAGGCCCTCTTCGCTCATATGTCCCAAGAGAATGTACCAGAGGGCTGCCCTATCCATCTCAGCCATCAAGCTTGCTGCTTGATCATTGATTTCTGTCTCTCTGATCATCTCATAGAGTCCATTGTTTCTTGCTGCCTTGATCACTACCAAAGATCCCTTGGCTACCTTGATCTTTCCTCCCTATATCTTGCATGTGTACCCCATGGAATCCAGTTGCCCCAATGAGATCAAATTCCTCCTCAAATCTGGGAGATACTTCACATTCTCTAGCAGCCTTGTTATTCCATCAAACATCCTCACTTAGATGTCTCCTGTGCCTCTCACTCGGTAAGAAATATCATTCCTCAAGAAAACCCTTTCATCATTGGTCTCCTTGAAATTCTTGAACCAACTCCGGTGAGGGCACGTGTGATGAATGCACCTGGAATCCAAGATCTATTTCTTACTGTCTTTTTGCCCCTTGCTCACACCCGAGCACACAACAAGAACATCATCATCTTGCTATTCTATTTTTGCAATCGAAGCCTCTCCATTCTTGGTATGGCTTCCTCCTCTATCCCTTGTCATCTTCTTGTAATCTTTCTTGACATGACCCTCCTTATGGCAGTAGTACCAACTCTTCCCTCCAAATCTTAGTTTGGAATGCATTCTCCCATGGTTTTCTCCTCTACCTCTGTCCCGGTAGTAGCCATGCATACTGTTGTGCACTCTCCCATGGCTCTCTCCTCTACCTCTGTCCCAGTAGTAGCCATAAATGCTGCAGTGCACTCTCCCATGGCTCTCTCCTCTACCTCTGTCCCAGGAGTAGCCATGCATGCTGCTGTGCACTCTCCCATGGCTCTCACCTCTACCTCTGTCCTGGTAGTAGCCATGCATACTGCTGTGCACTTTCCTATGGCTCTCTCCTCTACCTCTATCCCGGTAGTAGCCATGGTTGCTGCCATACCGAGTAGCTGGCTTTCTTTTAAAGAATAACCCTTTACCACTTGATGCACTCCTCATCTTGGCATCAAGATTATCTTGCAACTCTTTCTTAGGATCAAATTTAAAAGCAAAGATTCGTTTATGAAGATACCTCTTATCCGGGAGAGTCTTGGCAAGAAACAACTCATCTAGTTTCTTCCATATTACAGCTGGATCTTCTGAGTCTTCGTATTTCCTTGTGACATTATCCGATATGTGCAAGAAGATGGTGCTGTAAGCCATCTTCGTCATCTCAATCCGCTGGTCCTCCGTGACACTTGCTGGAAAAGCATAATTTTCTCCAAGAGCCAAGTCCACTTTTTGTTGCACTAGAACCTCCTTGATCTTCCGCTTCCATAGGGAAAAATCTCCCTTTCCATCAAACTTCTCAATACCGAAATTTGAACCCATCTTTGCAGACAAGATTTCAGATTTATACACTACCCACAAATGTCTTCTTCAACCTCAAGAACACAGATCGAAGATGGATCTTAACACCGTTCTTGAATCTACCTCAAGAACACGATCAGATCTTGATCTTTACACTGTGCTTGAATCACCCTCAAGAACACGATCAGATAATGATCTTAACTCCGTCCTTGATTCACCTCAAGAACATGATCAGATATAGATCTTAACTCCGTTCTTGAATCACCCAAGAAGTTGATCTTTGATTCTTGGAGTCTTGGCTCCATCACCTTCTTGTTCTTGCCCCGATACCCAGCTGTGCAGCTCTGATACTACTGTTCAAAGCTCTAATATCACTGTTGGAAATCACCTTGACAAGATGCCCAGGTGGTGATCTTCCAAACATCCAAGTCTAGAATAACTTGTAGAAATAAATGGAATCGAAAACAGGAACAAAAAATCAAAGAAAGAAAGACGACAAGCAATTTGTTATCGAGGTTCGACAATGTGCCTATGTCCCCATGAGTTCCTCCGAACTCTCTGCACTAAATCAAATGGTTCTTACAAGTTACAGCAATCCCCTTCAAGAAACCAAGTTCTTGAAGAAACCAAGAAGAGAATGAGAAAGTGATAGACCTATTACAATGCTTTCTATCAATTCTCTACTAACCTCTCTTCTTTACAACCAGCCTCACTACAAAGAGTCCCTCTTGTCTTTATGTCTCTCACACAATTCTCTCTTGTATTACACTTGATCTCACACAATGTCACAACAATGATTTTTCTCTCATGTGAAAAATGAGGCTAGAGAACCCCTTTTATAGCCATCCACTTCTTGGACATTCTTGTGAATCAATCTCCACCCTTTGATCATGATCTCAACTTAATCATGGCCCTCCATCACTTCCCAAGTGATGTTGTGCATTTTGATGTTGTACACATGCACCTAAGAGAGTCCTTATGCATGCTGCCTATGTGTGCTTGACTTTGGCTAGCACTTAGGCGCTCAACAAGGCGTAGTGCGGTGCTGGGCAGAGCACGATTGCAGCAGCTTCTGGGCGGTGCGGTGCTGAATGGTGAGCGGTGTAGTGCTGGCCCTGTCCCAGCAGCACCCATGCTGGACGGTGCGGTGCTGGATGGTGAGCGGTGCGGCGCTGGTGCACACTGATGCTACCCAGCAGTGCGCACACTCCATCAGCTTGTGTGCAGAAGTGCACACACCAGTGCGCTTAGCCTTACCTTACTCCAAAGTGATGCACACACATGTGTTCAGTCTTCTAACTTGTTGAAATTTAATCCTCCACCCTTGATTTAGAATTTAACCATCTTTGAGCCATGTTGGGACCTGCTTAAACCTTAGACAAATACCAACAGTGGACCCAGTTGACTGGTGCTAAGACCCAGTCGGCTGGTAGTTCAAAAAATATGACCGTTGAGATGCAAAATTTCAGCACAACGTGCACCAAAACGTATCAAATCAGTTACATATGGGCATATTACATCAAGGCTGTATAAACCCACTCTATTGAGCATTTCAAAATGGGGGATTACACTTTCAAACAAGTTTTTACTCATTGATACTAAAAAAGCTTTGAAAAATTGATTGTTGAGCCATTCTTCAAGCTTTACCTAGAAAGAGAGATATTATTTAGTTCTATAAGCTTTTATTATTGTCTCTCTACTATTTACTATACAGTATTTATTGTAAAGGGATTTGCTTCCGAAAAGAAGGGATTTGCTTCTAAAAGGAAGTGGTTTTTTGCTTCCGAGAGGAAGGGATTGATTGTAAGGTTTGTGCAACACCCGTGAAGTTGCACAACTAAGTTTCTTAGTGGATTACTTCAAGGAGGTTCTCCTTGAAGAGAGTGGACGTAGGGTCAGAACGAATCCGATATTGCCGAACCACTATAAATTGAGTTTGCATCATCTATTCCTTAAACTCTTTATTTACAACACATATTACTTATTTATATGTTTATGGTGTTATCTGTTTTATAAACTTGTGTTTAATCCACGAAAGTTTTTAAAACCCAATTTACCCCTCCTCTTGGGTTAAAACCTCAGTCTACAATTGGTATTAAAGCCTTGTTCTCAATTTTAGGCTTAATATCATTGAGTTGATCTGATGGTAGCAAATAGCTATTCTGAGGGACACTCATATATTAAGCCTCCCTTGTTCAATAGCTCCAACTATAACTATTGGAAAAACAGGATAAAATCTTTGTCGAAGGACAAGATTATAATCTGTGGAGAGTCATTGAAGAGGGACCTAGAATTCCATCAAAGGAAATCACTATTGGAGAAATCAATCATACAATGCCTAAACTCAAAGCTGAGTACAATGAGGAGGATTATAGAATGATGTCTTTCAATAGTAGAGCAACAAGTATTTTACATTTTGCTTTAGATATATATGAATACAATAAATCTCTGCATGTGTTTCAGCTAAGAAAATATTGGATAAATTGCAAGTTACATATGAAGGAACTAGTGAGATTAAAAAATCAAAAATCTATATGCTAGTATCTGAATATGAATCTTTTAGAATGTCTCCTAACAAAAAAATTTCTCAAATGCACTCATGTTTCAGAACTATTGTTAATGGTTTGAAGCTTCTTGGTAGGAACATTGAGGAGTTTGAACTAATAAGAAAAATCTT
Organism: Bretschneidera sinensis; assembly: GCA_023935145.1. Taxonomy (NCBI): domain Eukaryota; kingdom Viridiplantae; phylum Streptophyta; class Magnoliopsida; order Brassicales; family Akaniaceae; genus Bretschneidera; species Bretschneidera sinensis. Next base: position 90,871,397 of record CM043700.1, read on the forward strand.
AAGATCTCCGCCACCTTCGTGGAAACCAAAGAAGACAGCCATTCAGGAGGCCAAAGATCTTGACAAACTTGATGTTGAGACACTCTTTGGGTCAGTGTTGACATATGAAATGGAAGAAATGAATTCCACTGTCAATGATGATAAGAAGAAGAAACATGTGATTGCTCTCAAAGCCTTTACGAGCAACAAAGAAGTGGAATCAGAAGAAGAGGCGGAGAGTAGCGAAGAAGATGGTGAGATAGCTTTAATCACCAAACGGTTTCATAGATTCTTGAAGAAAAGCAAGAAACCATACACAAAGGATCCCATCTCAAAAAGGGAACCACTTGTGTGCTATGGATGCAAGAAGCCCGGTCACATCAAGACCAATTGTATAGCTACAAGCAAGCCATACAAGAGCTTCAAGAAGAAGGCTATGATTGCAACCACTTGGAGTGATGATGAAGAGGAAGAAGAATCCTCGGATAAAGAAGTTGGATACGAAGAAATTGCCAACCTATGCCTTATGGCAATTGATGATGAAAATGAGGTATTATCTTCTCCCTTTTCTAAAAATAACATTGTGAGTAGTAGTGAAGAATTGTTAGAAGTCATAAATGAAATGCATGATGAATTGAAGAAATTTGATTCTAGGAACTCTACTCTTAAGAAGGAGGTGTCATCCCTTTTTAAAAAGATGATAAGTCTAAGAGAAGGGAAAGAAAAACTATCTTCATTGCTTTATGATGCTTATCAAGATTTCTTCAAAGATGTAAATGAGAATTTAAAGAAGAAGATATTAGAATTGAATGGTACAATATCTAGACTCATGCTTGGAAAAGAAAAGCTTGATGAAGTGCTTTCTTGTCAAAAATTAAGTGGAGGAAAATCTAGTTTAAGATACTCTCCATTAGGCAAGCAAAAATCAAAAGAGGGCTTATTAATGAAAGCTTCATGTGTGAATGAAGCCTCTACTTCAAAGGTTAAAATCACACCCACATTGAATGATAGCATGTCTAGAAATACTAATTCTAATGCTTATATAAGATTGAAGAATCCTAGAAATACTCATGCTTATATGTATGCTCATTCAAGGAATGCTTATGCACATGCTAGGAATAATCATCATGTGCATCCTAGGAACAATTTGTATACTCAAGACTTGAACACTGCACAAGCATATCCTAGGAGTTACAATCATAGTTATTCTAGAAATAATATGCATACTCATGATAATGCAAGCATGTATCCTAGAAATCATCATCATACATTTTCTAGAAATGACATGTATATTCATATTCCTCACAATAGAAACATGTATCCTAGGAACTCATATCCTAAGCATTATAGACATGCACAACTAAAGACTCCTAGAAATTTCAATAACTATCATCCTAGAATTGTGCATTATCAACATGTTTATAGATCACCATATGCTGTTAAGAAAGTATGGGTCCCAAAAGGAACCGTATTTTCAAGGACTAACCCCAAAGGACCCAATAAATTTTGGGTACCTAAAAATGCCATTGTGTATCCTTATGTGATGTAGATATGTCTCCACACCAAAGAAAAAGGTAAGTGTTGGTACCTTGATAGTGGATGCTCAAAACACATGACCGGTGATAAAAGTGTATTCAAGGAGCTAACTTTAAGAGATGGTGGACTTGTCACCATTGGAGACAACACAGAAATAAAAATCATCAGGCATGAAAAAGTTGGTAATAATTTCTCAACCATAGATAATGTATTGCTAGTACAAGGCCTTAAGCCAAATTTACTAAGTATTAGTCAACTTTGTGACAAAGGCAACAAAGTCACATTTGAGACCTCTCATTGTCTAGTTATAGACATCAAGAGTAACAAGATCAAATTTGTTGGCCATAGACATGAAAATGTCTATATAGTTGATTTAAAATCCTTGCATTCCGAAAATGAAAATTGTTTTCCTACCATTAGTGAAAATCCATAGCTATGAGATAGAAAGCTTGGCCATGTGAACATGAACTTGCTGAAAATCATTTCAAAAAAAGATTTAGTCATTGGACTTCCCAAAATCAATTTTTAAAAAGACAAAGTATGTGATGCTTGTCAATTGGGAAAACAAACTAGAATTTCTTTTAAATCAAAGAATGTAGTCTCAACTACTAGACCATTGGAACTTTTGCATATGGACTTATTTGGTCCAATAAGTACCATTAGTCTAGGTGCCTATCAATATGCTCTTGTTATTGTTGATAACTGTTCAAGATATACCTTTGTTATCTTTATTGCTTACAAAGATGGAGCTTTCAAAGGATTTGAAAACTTTTGCAAAAAGGTTCAAAATTAAAAAGGAATTTGTATTTCAAGCATTAGAAGTGATCATGAAAAAGAATTTGAAAACCAAAGTTTTTCAAAATTTTGTGATGAAAATGGAATTGATCACAACTTTTCAGCTCCTAGAACTCCTCAACAAAATGGAGTTGTTGAGAGGAAAAGTAGAGTTCTAGAGGAATTTGCAAGAACAATGCTTTGTGAAAATAGTTTACCAAAATACTTCTTGCAATATCTTGAATAGAATTTTAATTAGGCCTATGCTTGATAAAACTCCGTATGATATACGGAAAGGTAGAAAGCCTAATATCTCATATTTTTGTACTTTTGGTTGTAAATGTTTCACCTTAACTAACAATAAAACTAGCTTGGGTAAATTTGACTCTAAGACCGATGAAGGAATCTTTTTAGGATATTTAACTTCTAGTAAAGCTTATAGAGCCTTCAACAAGAGAACTCTAGTGGTAGAAGAATTTGTAAATGTAACTCTTGATGAGTCTAACCCAATTAGTAGTAGTGTAGTTTCTTTCAATAATGATGTAGATTTTATTCCAAGAACGGAGTCACCTACTCCCATTGTTGACCCAAAGTAGAGTCCACCTCAAACAAATGAAGAGATGGAAACTCTCAAATTGGACCAACCATCTACAAGCCGACAAGAGGATAGTCTTCCCAAAGATTGGAGGTATGTAAATTATCACCCGATTGATGAAGTGATTGGTGATCCTTCACAAGGGGCAAGAACTTGTTCATCTACTAGAAATATTTGAAATTATATAGCTTATTTGTCTCAAGTAGAACCTAAGACATTTATAGAAGCTGAAAAGGATAATGATTAGATTATTGCAATGCAAGAAGAAATAAATCAATTTGAAAGAAACAATGTATGGAATCTAGTTCCTAGACCTAAGAATCATATAATAATTGGAACTAAATGGGTATTTAGAAATAAGATGGATGAAAATGGAATAGTAACTAGAAACAAGGCTAGACTAATTGCTAAGGGATACAATCAAGAAGAAGGAATAGACTTTGATGAGACCTATGCTCCTGTAGCTAGACTAAAAGCTATTCGAATGTTGTTAGCCTTTGCATGCTTTAATAAGTTTAAGTTATTTCAAATGGATGTAAAAAGTGCATTTTTAAATGGCTTCATAGAAGAAGAGGTTTATGTTGAGCAACCTCTTGGATTTGAGAATCCTAATCTTCCAAATCATGTCTACAGGCTTTCTAAGGCTCTATATGGGTTGAAGCAAGCTCCAAGGGTATGGTATGAAAGATTAAGTAAATTCTTGATTGACAACAACTTTGTAAGAGGTAAGATAGACACAACCCTCTGCACAAAAACTCACAAAAATGACACTTTTCTAGTCCAAATATATGTTGCTGATATTATATTTGGTGCTACTAATGAATCTATATGTCAAGAGTTTGCCAAATGTATGCAAGGTGAATTTGAAGTGAGCATGATGGGAGAGCTTACTTACTTCTTTGGACTTCAAATCAAACAATTGAAAGGAGACATCTTCATCAATCAATCAAAATACACTAAGGACCTACTAAAGAGGTTTCAGATGGAAAGCTCAAAGCCACTTGGTACACCTATGAGTACATCTACAAAACTTGATCTTGATGAAGGAGGTAAGTGCGTGGACAATAAATATTATAGAAGCATGATACGTGCTTTACTTTACTTAACTGCAAGTAGACTTGATATAATGTTTAGTGTATGCATATGTGCTAGATTTCAAGCTAATCCTAAGGAATCACATGTAGTTGCAGTAAAAAGAATCCTTAGATATCTACAAGAACCTTAGGATTATGGTACTCTAGAGATTCATCTTTTGAGCTTGTAGGATATTCAGATGCTGATTTTGCTGGATGTAGGTTAGATAGAAAAAGCACAAATCGAACATGCCAATTCTTAGGCGTAATGTTAACCTCTTGGTTTTCCAAAAAAATAAAACTCCGTTGCTCTATCAACCGCAGAGGCGGAATATGTAGCAGCTAGAAGTTGTTGTGCCCAAGTGTTGTGGATGAAACAAAAACTAGAAGACTATGACATGAACCTTAAAAGTATACCAATACATTGTCATAATACTAGTGCTATTAACCTAACCAAGAACCCTATTCAGCACTCTAGAACTAAACACATAGAAATTAGACATCATTTCTTAAGAGACCATGCTAAAAAATGTGATATAAGAATAGAATTCATACCTTCAGAAGATCAAATAGCTGATATTCTTACAAAACCTCTAAGTGAAGCAAGTTTTTGCAAGATTAGAATGTTAATGAGATTGTTAGATTATGATAAACTGGATGTCTAATTGCTGTATCATTCATCATTATGCATACTTGACATCTAGTGAAAGAATGTTAATCCTTATTTAATATCTCCCTCACTCAAGATGGCATAGATAAACAAATTTCGTGCTAAGACTCAAGATTGAAATTTTTTTAAGGGTCCAGTTGATTGGTAAGTCTATCCTAGTAGACTGGTAAGCTAATACCAGTCGACTGGTTTAACTAGACCTCGTTTGGAGCCAAATTTTTGAAATTCAGTTATCACCATAGTCAACTGGTAAGAACTACCTAGTCGACTGGTATCTATCTCCCAATTCAACTAGTCAACTGGTACCATGACCCAATCGACTGGTATGCAAAACTGTTCATCTTTACAAAGGACCCAATCGACTGGTATCACGATTCTATAAACAAGCTCTTCATTTTTTCCATATTTTTACACCATTTTTTAAAACCCTAGCTTTCTCTCTCTACAAAATCTCGTCTTTTTGATCTAAAAACCTTCAAAACACTACCTAAACACATCAATCTACTCATCCAAAACATCTCTTTCAACTTTCTACGGTTGAAATCTCCCATTTCCATCTAAAACCTCTTTTTACCCAAAAACTCTATTTTCCCAAAAATGTCCGATAGAATCCGAGTAAAATACACCACTGGAGGACCAAATACGCCTACGAGGCCAAGGTCCACCAAATCCATGGCTCCGGATTCACAGGGGATGGGCATGGCGGGCTCATCAAGCAAAAAGCCTAGAATAGAGCTTGATGATTCTCTATTCACCAGCCCGGCAGTGAAGGACATGTATATCTCTATTATTCGGAAAAAGAAAATCATGACAGGTAGAGTTGTTGTAACGACCCATCCCGGGTTGGCCACCCCCGAGATGGTGTCATCACATTTTGAAAATCTTAGCATGACACATATATGCAACTAAGAAAATAAATTACATCAAGTGAAATTTTTTTTTGACATAAATCCTCAACCTTCAACAGGGGAGTTACATCACACTAATCGTTAACGTAAACACATATATATCTACCACTTAAAATGCATGAACATTCACAATAAAATTTTTATTTTCTTTTCCCATTAGTCTGAGGATGTTGACACGTACATGGCTTACAGAAAATGATTTCGTCCGACTTTCAACCCACCAGACTAATCGTCCTGTCTGCTACCTGAAATCATTGTACAATGAGGAGTGAGCTTCACAAGCTCAGTGAATTAAATTTACTAAAAGTACTCATTTGTAACTAGTCTTTTCATATTTAACACAATTTGTATCTCATACAATTGATGCTAGTACTCTACTATCAATACACATGTCATAATATCCATTCTCTATCAATATCTTCCTTTTATTTATTAGTTCACCTCAAGATCGTCAATTAACTCATAATTACCTCGTATTGAGGTTCACATCATAAAGTCTACCATCTAGATTGTTCTTATCACCATAACTGTCTCTCTGTGAGACTCATCCATCTATAATTATATTCAAAATTAATACACCACATCAGCATTTCAAAAACCTTATCACCATAACCGTCTCTTTCAGTGAGACTCCACCCTCTATAATTAAATTCACAATTTATACATCACACTTCAGTATTGCAATAATGCAAGATAATTAAAGCAGATGCAATGAAATGGATGCATGTGATGGGAATATTTTCCCACCTGTCGACAGGTTATTATTATCTTAAATTGGCCCCTTCTCGGTTCTTTACAGCTTATCCCGACTGTCACGGAATTTATTTCCAGCATATACCGGCTGTCACGGTGTCCTCTTTTTTTTTTGTCAGCATATAAGAGCTGTCACGGTTGTTCCATTAGACCGGCCCCTACCCAGTTCTTTTGGTTATATTATTAAATGCATATGCACATAAACAATAATATGAAAATATGCATATAAACAGTAATATAAAAATCACATGAACTCAAATATCTAAATTGACTATCTTGATTTTTCTCAAATTATATAAAAATTCCACTAGCATCCTCTTATCCCAAATCACATTAAATTATCCATTAAAGCTTATCAACATCCACTAAATTTCATCCAAAATCTCATCAAATCATCCATCAAAGTTTGTTGAGATCCACTAAAATTTATTTCCTCAAAATTCGTATCAAAACATAACCCATAGCTCATCAAGAATTTCACTTATCACTATTATTATTAAATCAACCCATTATTCTAATAATATTTCTTCTAACATAATTATTTTTCTACGGTACAATATTCACATCATATCTATCAATCAAAAATTTATTTATCATCAAAACCTAAGCTAATAATTTATCTTAATATTATCACTAGACATTTGATTTTTATTTAGACTACTTAAAGTAAATTCAACTCACCACGTAGCTCTTTAAAGCTACCCATGGATCACCTCCTTGCCTTTCCCGTTTCTCACAGAAATTCTTCTGGTTGTAAATCGTCAACACCTGACATCATATTTATATAAATTTTCTAATTTATTTTTCAATTCGATATAAACCACACACTTTGAAAATTCCCACTTTGAATTTAGAGAAACTTCATAAATGTCATAAATTCAAAAATAACCATTATGTTATTACCTTCTATTTTTCTGATAGCTTTTCATGATTCTCTATGGAATTCCGCAGTAAACCCCTTTAAAATTTTTCCCTTTCAATTTTTCTTTGGGTCCCCAAATATTTTCGGAAAATAAAAAAATTGAAGGAACTAAATGAACACTGTAAATGTAAACTAACGTTTACGTGTAAGTGTATATTTATAGGTACAAACTTTGCAAAACTTTTCTGTAGCTTCAAAAACGTGTCGCACCATCAATACTTAAACTTCTCAAAACTCACCACGTTTAGCCTTGCTGTCAAACATGCAAGGTTAACCATTTCTTTCAATTGCACTTGGCAAAATGCAAACTTAACTTGCAGCAGTTGCTGCCACGATTTGCTTTTTATTTTTATTTTTTAACCTTTATTTTTACTTTACCTTTTCTTCGCTTTTGACTTTACTTTTTTTTTTTTGACTTCATTTTCTTCTTTTCTAACTTCTGGGACGTTTATGTCCCAGATTTTGTTTTTATATTATTATTTTTTTATTTAATAATTAATGTTTTTTTAAATAATTTTTTTTTTCTTCAGAAATTCGTTTATTCAAATATCACTAACCCTTCACATAGATTTTTGTTTTTAATTTCATGTCATATTTATTAAATTACTTATTTACCCTTACTTTACAAATACGGGTATTACAATTTTGCCCACCTTACAAAAATTTCATCCTCGAAATTTCTTTACTTTACTCTAGAAACAATTGTGAATAATACTTCTTCCTAATTGTCTCATACTTTCACGTAATCTCTTCAACATCCTTATTCCTTTCTTTAAAATCCTTATTGGCACTTGTATGTACACCCAATCTTTATGAATTTCTATAGGTTCGCTCGAAATATTATAATATTCATCATGGAAACCTTTTCTCAAAAGAGAAATATGGAATACGTTATATAAGCGTTTTAATTCTGGAGGTAACTCCAGACTACTTACAACTAACCCAACTTTCTCATCAACCTCATAGGGTCCCACTTACCTCAGACTCAACTTTTATTTCTTTTTTTTTTTTATCATCAACACACTTTTTCGTGGAGATATTTTGAATTACACCCAATCACTTACTTACATTTCAAGAGGTCTTCTCTGAGTTGTTTTACGGTTCTCTCTAACCAATTTGATCATCTCAATTGTTAACTCAAATAATTGATGGACCAGATATATTTCTCTCTCCAACTTTTTCCTAGCATACTGGAGTTCTACTCCTCCTACCATATAAAGCCTTAACGGGTGCCATTCCAATACTAGTTTACTAGTTATTATAAGCAATTTCAATCGATGGCATGTAAGCATTCCAAACTTACTGAGAACTCATCACATTTGCCCTTAACATATCTTCTAGTACTCTAAAATCCTTTCTGTTTGAGCATAAAAAATTATGTTAAATTACGACTGTGTACCCGTGGCTTTCTGAAAGTCTCTCCAAAATCAAGATGTAAATCTATTATCTCTATTTGACACTATGCTTAATGGTGACTCCATACAACCTCACAATCTCAGCTATATCCTTTTTTAATCCTAACCACCAAAAATTTTGTCTCCATCCTCTATACATCTTATTGTTACCTGATTGCATTGAATCTACATCATCATGTGCATTTCTTATAATCTCATTTCTCAACTCCGCATTATTGGGAACAAAAATCCATGTTCCAATACCAAATTACCCTTATTTCAAATTTTTGAACTCAAAATGCTTCATTGTAAGCACTCAATGCTTAATCTTTTCTATCTCTTCATTTCTACCTTACATCTCTAAAGTATTTTACTATAGATGACTGTACAACTCTATTTATTAACCATAATCCTCTATCACTAATATTTAACTTCATTCTTACCTCTTTTAAATCTATTATCAATGTATCATCTATCACCTTCGCATTTTCTAAATGATAGTGAACTGTACAATCATAGTTACAAATCAACTCTATCCACCATCTTTGCCTTAAATTTAACTTTTTTTTGGGCAGGTAAGTATGTCAAACTCTTATACTCCATGAATATCTCCCAAATGACTTCATACAGATGATGTCTCAAATTTTTTTATTTTTTTTATTTTTAAAGTAAACACTATAGCAGCCAACTCTAAGTTATGAGTAGGAAAATTTTCACATGTTGGCTGCTACATCAACATGAAGGAAGACACGTGGACGTACTAGAGCTAGAGTTAGGGTTGTTGCTTGGAGAGGGGGTGGCAGGCCCCAATATTTTTGACAAGTCGAGGTTGAGTCTGGATCTGTGGTTCCTAGAAAGGAACGTGTGGAAAATATAATTGATATTGGTAAAGGTTTGAGAGAATCCAAAGTTGAAAGAGATGAGCTAAGATAAGCTCTTACACATGCTCATGAGAAAATGAATGTAACAGATGATAGAGTTGACAGCCTATAGCATAGACTTGATGAACTGATTAGGGCAGTGTTTGAGGTTGTTAATCTAGTAATGATGAATGTTTAAAAAGAGAGAAAAGTGAGTTTATGCATAATATGCAAGGAGATTGTTAAGTTGAATGCGGTGTTGTTTAAAAGATCTATAAATTCTTTTAAGCCTAAGTGTTGAGAAAAACATGTAGAGAGATTATTTGGTACTTTACCAGTGACTGATGGGCAAATGGTCACTTTTGTTTCATTCTAGTTAGAAGGAGAAGTTTTAGAATGATGAAAGGATATTCTTCCTAGGGTATGTGCAGATATTGTTAGACTCTTAACCTAGAATAGGTTTAAGGAGGTTTTCCTTGATATATACTTTCCTTAGACCTTTAGAGCCCAACAAGATAGAGATTTTATTTATTAAAGGAAAATATATTGAATATGGCTTAGTATGATAGTAGATTTGTGATTTTGTCGAGGTTTGTACCAAAAATGGTAGACCTAGAGGAGAAGAAGTGTAAGAGGTTCATAGATGAACTATGTTGTAAGATTTGATAAATACTATCTTACATGAGGCATATGAATTATGTCAGATTGGCGAATATATCATTTCAGATTGGATTTAAAGAAATTTGATGGAGTTTAAGGGAAAGATAAAAAATGGTTAAAGAGGCTTAAACATAAAGGTTATAGAGGTAGTGGTCGTATGAGTGTACAGGGTGAGAGACCACCCCAAATGAGGCATTCCTTATAACAGGGAACTGAAGTATAGAGTCAGACGCAAGCAGGATCTATTACTTCTGAATCTACAAATACTATTGGTGGGACCCTTAGATTTGGGAGGCAGGTTATGGGAATTGGAATTCATGGCAGAGGAAGTAAGTATGCCACCAAAGGAAAGTGGTAATTTGATGTATGATTGAGAGACTGAAGTTTGTTATAGATGTATTCAGATAAGATATTTATTCAAAAATTGTCAACAAAAAAAAATGAAGTGCTTTGTGTGTGGAGAAGGTGGAGTATTCATATGAAGTCTATTGAAGTATGTATTAGTCCTTGGATGAAAAATATTTTTGTTAAAGTTTTTACTAGAGATAGAGTGATTATAAACGTTTACAAGGGTTGTGTGAGTTATATCAGTGATAAAGAATTTGAAACTGATTGATTGTTTTAAAAAGAAGGTAGTGTTCAAGATATGGACATGAGAAGTTTAACTTTCAGATAGAATAAATCTTAATAATGAAAGATTATTTAGATAACATTCTTGATGAGTTGTCTAGGTTGCCTCCAAGTAGAGAGATCAAATTCTCTATTGATGTGATACCAGGATTATCACATATATTTAATAGCACCCTACAGAGTGACAACCGGGGGGTTAAAAGAATCGAAAGTTCAAAAAATTTTAGATAAACAATTTATCGGACCTAATGTATTTAGGGAGCCCCTGTGTTATTCATGAAAGAGAAAGATGGAACGGTAGAAGTGTGTATAGACTACAAATAGTTGAATAAGAACAAAGATATTTTACTCAAGATAAATAAATTGTTTGAGCAGTGCAAGGAGTGAAAGTATTTTCGGAGATATATTTGAGATCAGGTTATCACCCATTTGATGATAAAAGAAGGAGGCGTGTCTAAAACTATTTTTATGACACGTTATGGTTATAAGTTTTTGGTGATGCCATTTAGGTTGACTAATGTTCCAGAAACATTCATAGACTTGATAAATAGAGTGTCTAAACCATATCTTAACAAGTTTATGGTTGTATGTGATGTCCTAATATATTCTAAGGAGGAAGAACAACATGTGAAACAATTAGACAGTGTGTTGGAGATTCTGAGGAAAGATAAATTTTATACAAAGTTCTCTAAGTGTGAGTGTTGATTGAATGAAATAAATTTCTTGGAAATGTAATATCGAGAAATGGATAGTAGTTGATTTACAAAAGTTAGAGACAATGTTAAGTTGGGAGAGACCAATTAATGTGACTAAGATTAGAATATTCTTGAGGTTAGCTGGTTATTATAAAATATCTTTTCAGAAATTTTTATTATTGAATTACTGTTAAATAGATTGACTAGGGAGAAGTATGAAAAAAAAAAGGTTTTCCAATTACTAAAAGGAAAATTAACTACAACTCCAGTATTGGTGTTTCCTTCTGGTGATGAAGGATGTGTGGTATATAGTGATACGTCACATTAATGATTGGGATATGTATAACATAGAAAAGTTGTGGCCCATACTTCTAAGAAATTGAGAATTCATTCATGACAGCTCTGACTCTCCTGCTCCCTGAGTCGTTTGTCTATCCCTTTTTGATGTACATGATGATATAGTTTCTCATTGTTCTTAGCACGGACATATCTTCATGTTGATGTAGTTTCTTTATTTATACTTCTGTTTCGGCTCTACGAAGCTTACATTGTATAGACTTTTGTTATATATGACTATGACTTCTATTTTAGCTTTGATCCATTTCATGTACTTGTTTTACATATGTCTGCATGCTTTATATCTCTTTAAATTCATATATATGCTTTAAAAACTGTTTCTACTTGTATGGAAATTTTTGGTTCTTCTCGAGAAGGTTTCCAAACTCTGAATGATGCCAACTTTTCGTGTACAAGTTTGTTTATGCATGCTCTTGATGAATATAGTAGCTATATAGCTTATTTTTTGGTTTTCTGCTCCCTTTTCTATTGTTGTCAAAAAGGAGGAGAAAATGTGAAAACTAAGTGTAAACTTAAGCTAATGCATAGATTTAGACGGAGCATTGCTCCAAAGATCTTGATGTGTGCTTATATATGTTGAGTTGATTGGTTGGGATGTATATAAATTGTTCTTTACCTTTTACAGGTTGGTTTTATTCAAAAAATAGAAGAGACTCTGCCCAATTTTTCAAAAAACCCAACATTTAGTTTTTTAAAAACTGTTTTTTTTCTCATGAGTTTTGTCACCATAAAAAAGGGGAGATTATTGACCCTTACCTATGTTTTAATGATGACAAAACACAAATTTTATTATACTAACGATGCTATCTAAGTGTATTAAGCAATAAAAGCATTCAACCGATGATTAAAGTGCAAGAACTCAACCCGAATCAATCATCAAGTCAAGATAGAAGTTATAGTATATGGACAAGGTATTTAAACAGTTGTAAATCTCACTTGTTCAGATAATTAGCTTGTCCAATGGCTCCCTTTGAAAAAGCATTATAAAAACTAACGTTTTAAAATCATAACCTTTTAAAAGAATGAAAAACTGGGTTGAAAGGCAACCCAGTCAACTGGGTACATACACCAGAAGACTGGTGTTCTGGACAGTGTGTCCACAGTCGACTGGATGCTTCATACCAATCGACTGGTGTTTTGGACAGATAGTCCCCAGTCGACTGGTACTTTGGGTAAATGGTTGCCAGTCGACTGGTAAGTCATACCTAGTCGACTGGTACTTTCAACAGACTTAAAGATGTGATTTTTAAAGTGGACCCAGTCGACTGGTGCTAAGGCCCAGTCGACTGGTAGTTCAAAAAATATGACCGTTGAGACGCGAAATTTCAGCACAACTTGCACCAAAACGTATCAAATCAGTTACAAATGGGCATATTACATCAAGGCTATATAAACCCACTCTATTGAGCATTTCAAAATGGGGGATTACCCATTCAAACAAGTTTTTACTCATTGATACTCAAAAAGCTTTGAAAAATTGATTGTTGAGCCATTCTTCAAGCTTTACCTAGAAAGAGAGATATTATTCAGTTGTATAAGCTTTCATTGTTGTCTCTCTACTATTTACTTTATAGTATTTATTGTAAAGGGATTTGCTTCCGAAAGGAAGGGGTTTTTTTGCTTCTGAGAGGAAGGGGTTTGCTTCCGAGAGGAAGGGATTGATTGTAAGGTTTGTGCAACACCCGTGAAGTTGCACGACTAAGTTTCTTAGTGGATTACTTTAAGGAGGTTCCTTGAAGAGAGTGGATGTAGGGTCGGAACAAATATGATATTGCCGAACCACTATAAACTGAGTTTGCATCCTCTATTCCTTAAACTCTTTATTTACAGCACATATTACTTGTTTATATGCTTGTGGTGTTATCTGTTTTATAAACTTGTGTTTAATCCGCGAAAGTTTTTAAAACCTAATTTACCCCCTTTTGGGTTAAAACCTCAGTCTACAAGTGTCACATTCGGATGGACATGGGAAGGTAAAAACAATTCAAAAGTGGAAAACTCCAAGTAATGTGAGCAAGTTACGGTCTTTTCTTGGGCTAGCAAATTACTATCGACACTTTGTTGAAGGATACTCTAAGAGAGCTGCTCCTTTAATAGAAATCCTTAAGAAAGGCAACAAATGGGTTTGGTCAGTCCAATGCTATGAAGGTTTTGAAGATTTGAAGCAGGCTATGATGAAAAATCCGGTCCTGACCCTCCATAACAACACAAAGCCCCTTTGAAATCCAAATGGATGCATCGGATTATGCCTTAGGGAGAGTTTTGCTTCAAGAGGGCCACCCTGCTGCATATGAAAGTCGCAAGTTGAGCGAAGCTGGAAGACGGTACACGACCCAAGAAAAAGATTTGTTAGCGGTTATCCATTGTCTTCGAGTGTGGAGACATTATTTGTTTGGGGCAACTGATGAGAGTCATAAAATGCTTCTCAACAGTGGTTAATTGTTAGCATTTTATGATTGATCTCGATCTTTATTATGCTTTTATGTGTTAATAACTCTAAAGTGATATTATTGGACCACTGACTTATTTCAGTGTATTTTCAGGTACTTTAAGCTCAACGGAGCTAAATTAAGCATTGGTGTCTCCTCAGAAGAGGGTTTGGGTGCCTCACTTACTTTAGGTAACTCCTCAAAGCATGGTTGCCATGATTTCTTAATAAATCCCTGCAACTTATCAAAAACATCAACAACATTAACGGCATAGGGATAAATGGAAGAATCATCAAAATCAAAATTATTAAGAAGGAATTCCAAAGAGTTAGAATTATCTTTAATGTACTCATACTCAAAAATAAGCTCATCGATCATGTAAGTGTTGAAACACTCATCCTCTTCATGTGGCTGCCTTGAGACTTAAAAAACATTCACCTCTAGAGTCATATTCCAAATGATAATGTCATTAGGTTATTCCTACAATTAATGAGGGCATTGGTGGTGGCAAGGAATGGTCTTCCAAGTATCAAAGGAATTTTTGACTCCGTATTCACAATAGAAATGGTATCTAACACAAAAAAGTCAACGAGATAATAGAATTTGTCAATTTGCAATAAAACATCTTCCACAATACCTCTTGGTTTTCTTACCGATCGATCTGCTAGTTGGAGTACCACGGAAGTGGGTTTGATCTCACCTAGCCCGAGTTGCAAGTAAATGGAGTATGGCATGAGATTCACACTAGCCCCCAAATCTAGCAATGCTTGGCCACAAGCTTTATTTTCAATCTGGCAAGCTACCGTAGGACAACCCGGATCTTTATACTTGGGTGGTGTCTTGCTATTAATTACCGCACTTGCTTGTTTCGTTAAGAATGTCATCTTCTTCATATTGTGCCTCCTCTTGATCGTGCATAGATCTTTAATGACTTTAGCATAGTTGGGAACCTGTTTTATGACATGAAGAAGAGGAAGGTTAATTTTAACTTGCTGAAGTTGTTTAAGAATATCACCTTTTAAGGTTGAATTTCTGTTGCCAAGGGAGAACAACAAGATGATGATGTTTTTATTGTGTGCTCAAGTGTGAGCAGGGGGCAAGAAGGCAGCGGGAAATGGATCTTGGATATCGGGTGCACTCATCATATGTGTCCTCATAGGGATTGGTTCAAGAATTTCAGGGAAATTGATGATGGAAAGGCTTTTCGAGGGAATGATACTTCTTACCAAATGAGGGGCACGAGAGACATCCAGTTGAGGATGTTTGATGGAGTCATAAGGCTACTATGGAATATGAGGTATCTTCCGAGTTTGAGAAGAAATTTGAACTTATTAGGGCAGCTAGATTCCATGGGGTACACATACAAGACAGAGGGAGGAAAGATCAAGGTAACCAAGGGATCTTTGATAGTGATCAAAGCAGCAATGAAGGATGGTCTTTATGAGATGATCGGAGACATGGAGATCAAGGGTCAAGTAGCAAGCTTGATGGATGAGATGGATAAGGTAGCCCTTTGGCACAATCGCTTGGGACTCATGAGCGAAAAGGGCCTGCAAGTTCTCAGCAAGGATGGTCTACTTGGTGGTGACGAAGTAGAGGAACTTGATTTCCTCGAATGTTGTGTTCTTGGGAAGCAACATCGGGTCAGCTTCAACACGGAGTGCACAAGTCTAAGGGCATTCTTGACTACATTCATGCGGATCTTTGGGGGCCAGCAAGAACACCAACACAAGGAGTTAATCTGTACTTTATGTCTTTAATTGATGATTATTCAAGAAAGGTTTGGATTTATTTGCTTAAGAATAAATTAGATGCTTTGAATAAATTAGTGGTGTGGAAAAAGTTGGAGGAAACTCAAACGGGTAGGGTTATTAAGGTGTTAAGAACCAATAATGACTTAGAATCTTTTAATAAGGAACTTGATCAATTTTGTAGGTTAAATGGGATTCTAAGACATAGAACGGTTGTGAAAACCCCTCAGCAAAGTGGAGTTGCTGAGAAGATGAATAAGACCCTTAAGGAAAAGGTTAGGTGCATGTTAATAGGATTCGGATTACCCAAATGTTTTTTGGGGGAAGTGATGTCTACTGCTGCATATTTGGTTAATAGATCACCCTCTAGGGCTATGGACCGTAAGACTCCTGAGGAGATGTGGAGTGGTACACCCCCTAAGTTGGACAACCTTGAAACTTTTAGGTGTGCTGCTTATCCACATCAAAAGGATGATACACTTAGCCCATGATCTAGAAAATATGTGTTTCTAGGATATAGGGAAGGGGCTAAGGGGTATAGGCTGTGGTCCTTAGAACAAAAAAGGACTTAAACTCTTGATAAGTAGGGATACCATTTTTAATGAGCATTTATTTCCCTATTTTGAGAAAACTAACCCTGCAGGGGCTAGTGAGCAAACCAATTCGATATTTGTGGAGCATAGCATCAAGGAATATTCAGTTCAGGTAGAGCAAAGAAGGCAAGAGGGTTCAGACCAAGTAGAGCCCACTGATGAATGCCAAGCTCAGGACACTCGAAAGGAGGCTGAACTAGAAGGGGATGATGCAGCAAGTTAGAATGACTATCAGCTCACAAGGGACCGGGAAAGAAGGCTGGTCAGACCACCTTTAAGATATGGTTTTGCAGATGCTGCTAATGCAGCAACTCCTTGGACAAAAGGAGGGATAAGTGAACTAGAGACTTACCTTGATGCCATGGGATGTAAGAATTTGTCAAGATGGAAGCTAGCTATAGAGGAAGAAATGGATTTTTTGAGAAGGAACAACTCTTGGGAATTGGTGAACATTCCAGGAAAACAGAGAGTTGTGGATTGTAAGTGCACTTACAAGATCAAATAAGGGAACCCTCCAGGGGATGAAGTCGAAAATAAGGCTAGGCTGGTGGTGAAGGGGTTCATGCAAAGAGGAGGCATAGATTTCATAGTAACCTTCTCACCTGGACACAAGGTGGATGAAGTGGTGATTATCCTCGTCTATGTCATTGATATGCTATTGGTTCGGAATAGCACAGAGAGGATAGAAAGGTTGACATCTCAACTCAATGAGGAGATCGAGAGGAAGGATCTTGGCCTTACATAAAAGATCCTTAGGATGAGAAGAATTCGGGAAAGGGAGAGAAACGGGTTGAAAGTTTCTCGGTCTTCCTAAATAGAAAAGGTGTTGTAAAAGTTTTCTATGGAAGATATTAAACTAGTGAAGGTTCCCCTTGCTGGTCATTTCAAGTTCTCCAGCAAAAAATGTCCTGGAACAGATGAGGAGAAGAAGGAAATGGATAAGGTCCCTTACTCTAGTGCGGTTGGATCAGTCATATTCATGATGGTAAGCACTAGACCCAACATTTCTCAGGCAATGGGCGTTCTTAGCAGATTTGTGAGTAATCCCGAAAAGGAGCTTTGGCTTGGGATAAAGTGGTTACTGAGATATTTAAAGGCTTAGTGGCAGCCGGTGGTAGCACTCTTAACAACTGGGGCAGAATATATAGCGGCTTCGAAAGCTGTAAAGGAGGCTATGTGGTGCAAAGGGTTGTTGGACAAGTGGAAGGGCCTAAAAGAGCAAGTGGTGCTATCTTTGGTTAGTCAAAGTGCATGGCACTTGTGTAGGAACCTAGTGTTCTATGAGAGGACTAAGCATATGGATGTTCGATATCATTTCATTCGGGAAAATGTTATGAAAGGATGCATTCATGTGGACAAAGTCACAACGGAGGAAAATCCTATAGATTTAGGCACCAAAGTTCTACCTCTAAGTAAGTTCAATCATTGCTTTGGACTTCCTAGAATTGGAGTCAGATGAATAGTGACTCAAGTTGAGGTTGGATCCTGAGTTCTCTACACAATGGGTTCAGGTTTAAACGTTTAGACAAGGGTAGAGATTGTTGGTATTTTTTCCAAGGTTTGAAAGGCTTCAGTATCAGGTCTTGGTGCCTCGACTCAAGGTGTGCGCGCCTCGGCCTCCAGGAACTCCAGAAGATGGGAGAAGAGCTGTGCACCGCGGCCCAAGGTGTGTGCGCCATGGCCTAGCCCTGTGCACTGCAGCTCAGCCACCCTAGGCCGTGGACTCCAGCAAAGATGAAAAATAATGTGATTTCAGCCCTCTTAAGGCCGCGACTTGCCCTGTTTTAGGCCGTGGTTTGAAGGCACACTGATGCAAGCTTTAGCCTCTTTGAAAGGTACGTGGTTGCATGATCAAAATGCATAGGATCACTTAAGATTGATGAGGGGCTATAATTGATTGGTCCTCAAGATCTAAGGGTGGAGATTGACTTCAAAGATTGGCTCAGGAAGTGGTGCACTATATAAAGGGTCACCTAGCTTCAATCGCAACACAACAACACAAGTGTGACATAACATGTGATGACATGTGAGTATGTGTGAAATAGAACACATGGGTGTGTGAGAGTGAAAAGACACTAAACACAGGAGAAATCTCATTGTAGAGAGGCTGGATGTTTAGAGAGAGAGTAGTATAGATTAGGGATTCAAGGGACTTGTAAGTGGAATTTTCTTTCTGAAAATTCCAGGGTAACTCAAGACCTTATCAATTTCTTTTCTCTTCTTTCGTTCTTCAAGAACAGTGTTAAGATCAAGATTAGATCGTGTTCTTGAAGAGGTGTTCTGTAATTGTAAGAACCATTGATTTAGTGTAGAAGGCTCGAAGGAGCTCACGGGGACGTAGGCAAATTGTCGAACCTCGATAACAAATTGCTTGTGTTCTTTCTTGCTTCGTTTGCTGTATCTTTTCTTTACAAGTTATTCTAGACTTAGGTGTTTGGAAGATCACCACCTGGGCATCTTGAGGGTGGTTTCCCAACACTTCTTATAAGAAATCCTCATAAAAACAATTCTCGTAAGGTGTTCCACCTCAGATCGGGATATATTCCCTATTTTCAAGTGTTGCCATCTGGATCTCATACTCATCCGAGATGAAATACTTCTGATAGAATAAATACAATAATCTCTAAGAAAGAGCACGGCTAATCCTCAGCCATATAA
This sequence comes from Bretschneidera sinensis, assembly GCA_023935145.1. Taxonomy (NCBI): domain Eukaryota; kingdom Viridiplantae; phylum Streptophyta; class Magnoliopsida; order Brassicales; family Akaniaceae; genus Bretschneidera; species Bretschneidera sinensis. The sequence goes on from CM043700.1 coordinate 90,890,634, forward strand.
TGGAATCGGTCATGTTTGCATGACATCTTAGTGTAGACTTCTTCTATAGAGGGGGTAGTGGCCCCAATTTCTATGGTATTAGAGTTAGGACCTATGTTTTCCCCCTCATCTACATGGTCCCCAATATCTATGGTTTCCTCTAAAGAAGATACCTTAGTGGTGGAGGAGCTATGAACCTCCCTATCCACTAGCTCTACCGAACTAGCATTACTAAACATAATTTAAAATGAGTAAAAGTACTCTTACCAAAGATGAGCTAAAAAAAGTGTCGAAGTAAGATGGATGAAACCGAAGAGAAGTGGTGGTTCGAAGATGAAAAAGGATGAAGATGAGATGAAATTTTTTCTAAAGAGAGGATAAGAACAAAGAGGATCTGAAGCTTTGAGGGAAGAATGGAGACGAGGAGGATTTGAAGAAAGGTCGAGGATAAGGTGAGCTCTAGGCTCTTAAAAAATTTAAAGTGTGAAAAAATTAAAGCCCCATCCTTGCTTATATTGAACTTAGAACACGTGGAGAAGTGCAAAAGCCTTCTCGAGCAGTGTAAAAGTCACATCAAGTAGTGTAAAAATCACATTACAATTAACATGCACACATAGCACCATCTTAGACCCCATTAAGAAAAAAAGCACGTGTAGATGAACGACGTACCTTTACACCTTGCACTATTTCAAATCCGAAGACCAAAGTGAACCATGCAAGACATCCTTCTCCTCAGACCTCTGTAAGTTCAAAAACCAAGGTGAAGCACGCAAAACATCTTTCACCTCGGACCTCCAAGTCCGAAAATCAAGGTAAAGCATGCAAAACACCCTTGACATCAAACCTATTCAAGTTCGAAGACCTAGGTGATGCGTGCAAGACACTCTTCACCTCAGACCTCTTCAAGTCTGAAGAACGAGGTGAAGTGTTCAAGACACCTTTAAACTCAGAACTATTCAAGCCCAAAGATCAAGGTGAAGCATGAAAAACACACTTCACATTAGAACTCCTTAAGTCCGAAGACCTAGGTGAAGTGTGCAAAACACCTTTCATCTCGAACCCCTTTCAAGTCTAAGATCCGAGATGAATCATGCAAGATGGTATCCACCTCAAACCTCTTAAAGTCTAAGGATTAAGACGAATCATGTAAGAAGGTATTCTCCTCAAACCCTTCTAAGTCCAAGGTATGAAGTGAATCACATAAGAAGGCATTCATCTCGAACCCTCTCTAGGTCCGAGGTTTAAAGTGAATCACGCAAGAGCTCTTCATCTACTCTCTTAGGTTGAATTTTAGCTATAAAGAAGTGGAGGATATACGATGTGAGTCAAATATAATACCCTACCAAAAGATGACATCTGATAACCCCAATGGCATAATGATACTTGCATTGAAGGAAAACTAGAAATCTTATTCATCCCAAGCTTTATAAATAGGGGCTTCAATTATGGTAACTCATTCTTTACACACTTTGTACTTTCACCTTGCTCTTGGTCTTACTCTGACTTAAGCATCAAAGGGCCATCCTGGTGTGCGATTATCTACCTAAATTAATGAGTAAATAATCGCACTCATTTTACTTGCAAGTGCACAAGGTCAACTTAGTAGTATAGTGTGCGAATGCAAGATCATCTCCACAGGGATTGGTGAATTTCGTTTTAGAATTATATTCATAATGTAAAAAGATAGAAATAATAAAAAAGTTGATTTTGATAAAGATAAAATAATAAAGATAAAGGCGTAGGGACTTGATATCCACCACTAATTATGCTACCACAATATAACAGTATGCCAATGCTTTAATCATGCCATGTATACCTAAGGTTTGTCAACCTAAGGGCATGGTAACTACTCCTTAAGCTATTGATTTCCCTAAGCAACGAGTTAGGCATGGTATCTACTCTAACTCTTCTCTTTCTTAAGGGATTCAACATGGTATCTATTGAGTTGTTCCTTAAGAGAGCATAAGATCTTTGGAAATCGACAACCACATGAGACCTAAGGCATGGTATCTACTCTCGGTTTCCCATGTTGATTAACCCAAGAATCTGGTGTGGATATCTTTTGTTACTATTGTTGAACCCAGGACTCGGTCATCAAAATTGATTCAACTAACTAATCCATACCACATGCATACGTTGATCAAACACACACATATAAGGAATTTAAATAAAAACATGCATTAATCAAGTTAAGCATCACAACACAAATATCGCAAAGGCACCAATACTGATTTATTGAATAAACATAACTAGGGCTTCAATCGAGCCCTATAAAGAGTTAGTTACACATGATGTCTAAGATAAGCATTATAATATAAATTAAACATAAAATATAAAACCTGAAGAATACTAGGGAGACGGGTTATCAATCCTCTCCAAAGCTTAAAACCTTAAGCTAAGCAAAAGATAAAAGAAGTGATCAAATGATCTCTATTGTGTGTGTTTTACAGGTGTATTTATAGGGGGTGAATAATCCTAGAAGGCACAGGAACCCTAAACTTTCCTAAAACATAAAACTCCTTTATTTCCAAAACTGGTTCTGCCGCTTTACTGTTCACACCTGTACATGTGCGCTCGATCGCACATGTAGTGCGCTCGATTGAAATGCTGCGCTCGATCTTTCTTTGCCCGCGCACGAGCGTTGATGCGCTCGATCGCACTGAGGGTTGCGCTCGATCGCACTTTATCCAGTAACTGCTCTAGGATTTCCAGATTTTCTTCCTTTAAGTGCCAAAAATGCTTCTTTCTTCTCCAAAACCCTATAACAACGTGTAAAACACAAAAGTGAAGTAAAATAGACTAAAACATATAGATAAAGAGCTTAATAAATGTAAATTAAGGGGCTTAAATATGAATATTTAAGCTCCTATCACCTCCCTAGAAAAAAACACTTCAGGTCAAATTCTTTTTTAGGTACCTCAAACTAACTTAAACCAAACCAAAGCAGCTCAAACCATAACAATTTTAAGAATACCAAGTCAGATCCGAATCTCAAACCCGACCCATATGGATCTGACCTATGTTTGGTATCAACAATAATAAATAAATCAAACTCCAGCCATAGAGCATGATCATTTACTACATTTAAACAAGATCATGTCTAATCTAAAAAGACAAATAGCCACCTCTAACTATATGTTTTGACATCTTTGTTACTAGCTACCATGTTGTTCCTTATTTTAAATATTGAATCAAGACTAGAGTAAAAAAAAAATTAAAGTTTATACTTACATTTGAAAATGAAATAAAAATAAAAATAAAAATAAATAGATGAATATCTAAAAAATCATTGCCTTTTTTAGAAGGAACCAGTTTTAGCTCCCACCATTTCTATCATAATCAACTGCTTTACTCCAAAAAGACAGTAATGATCAGTCAAGGAAGTTTGAGCAAGAAGATGAATAAAATTCACCAGTGTGTTTGGCTAGGGTGTCTTTAATAATATGGACAAAATGAAAATAGGGAGCCATCACCAGACATCTCAAAGATATCGTCCTTCCATTTAGAGCTTCTTCACTATAGCCTCTGCCTTTGATAAGTCCACATTTTTCTTGAAATTTAGGTCAAAAGGTTTTCAGAACACAATTTCCTTTACCCTATGTTTGGATTGAGGGGAATGGAGGGAAAAGTAAGGATCCTTTCCCTCCATTCCATTGATCCATTATATTCAAGGGAACAAGAAGGCTAAAACTTGAAAGCCATGGCTGCAATCCAGGAAGAGAGCAACCCGTGGACAAGATGATTAAAATAATGACTTCATGTCACAGGTGAACGGTCCACATTAACTTAAATATACCAAGTTCTTAATGTAAAAGATAAATCATACATGCTCTTAAACAATGGTGTGCAATGTACAATGAACATCTCTTACCATACTCTTCACATCACCACACACACAAAGATATCATTCTTTAGAAACAAGGCTCCACACATCTGCCGCTTGCACTTATAATACAAGTGTTGGAATCATCAATCAAGTCTTTATCTTGAATTGCAACCTATGTTAACTCCTAATATTACTTACTTTTTCCGTCATCTTATGTTGAACATACTCTTTTTTTGGCCCCTCTCGAGAGAATGTGATACTCAGATCAGACAACACACCTTACTCGACAAAATTAATGAGCTTATCCTCATAAATAAAATTCTGAAAAAAAGATCAAGAAGAAGACATTATATGACATAACTTGACAATTTTTTTTATTACTAATGTTAGAAGTAAAGATGGAAAAGGTGCTAACCATTCGGCGATTTCTACATCTGAAGAAGAGTAGGGAAGGACCAAGTTGAGCACCATCTTCTTTTAGCACCATTTTTTCCTGCATAGAGCAATTATGCTCATTTCCTTATTTCCATTTAGCAACAAAGGAATGAAATAAATTAAGGATAAATTTCAGACTTGTAGAAACCCTCTAAAAAGTGTGAAACCAGTGCCAAGTCCCACCATGGCAATTGGAATTGAAAGATCAGTTGGTAACTTGAAATTAGATGGCTTGATAAAAATTGGAGTCAAGTTATAGTCACAGTTTTTCTACAGAGGAACTGCACTATGAATTTGTTTAAAAACGATTGGATGTCAGATACTAATATGGCTTAGATTATACTATATTATTAGTGAATGAGAAGCACGACATCAAGTAACTAACATAATTATTACGATGTAACAAAGAAGAATGCTCTATAAAATTTATTCAAAGCTTAATAACTACCTTTATCCAGGTTGAACACACACCTTTCTGAATTCTACCAGTTGGGCTTGGACCATATACCACAACATAGGTTACATGAACTCTGTGGGGGGGAAATTTGCACAAAATATTAAGGTTCAAATTGTCAACACTCTATATCTCAGATCAAACTGCATATTCTAATTATGAAGAAGAAAATCACCTAGGCAAGGATGAGATAGAGTAGTAACAAGGTGGTAAGTGAGGGGTTACTGCTGCAAAAAACACACCAATGGGAGGTTTTGCTGATGGAAACTCAGCCATTACCTCGAGAAGACTTCTTTGACTTGAAACAACCATTGTGAGTACTCATCCTAGACACGAAAGGCATGGTAAATACTAAACATAGACATGAACATATGAAAAATCGAAAATCTATGAAACAAGGGCAACCAAATCATTAAGGGGGAAAATTAGCATGAGAGGTTCATCAACCTTCCCTATAGAGATTATAAGAACTTAAGTCTCTCTGCTTCACTTAGTTCAATGGCATGAGTGGTTATAAGTGTAATTTTACATGATTTTTATTACTCTTTTACTTATTAAAGTTGTTAGTTTTCATTTATTTATTTTATTTGCTTGTGCCACACTTTTTCCTATTTTGTGTTATATTTTCTTTTAGTGACTTTCCTATTTAATGTTTTCCTAGTAGTAGAAATATTTCCCATTTCAGTGTCTTTCCTTTTCCTAGGCTGCACTTTTTCCTGTTTTGTGTTATATTTCCTTTTAGTTACTTACCTATTTCATGTTTTCCTAGTAGTAGAAGTATTTCCCATTTCAGTGTCTTTCCTTTTCCTAGAAGGAGTAGTATTATTGTACTTTCCTTTTTTTTCCTTAGAGTTTGCCTATATAAGGCCGACTGTCCTTGCCTTGTAAACATAATAAATTTTTCCTAGACAAGAAAATTAAGAGAGAAGAGAAGGAGGGCAGCTGCCAAGTCTCAATGAAGATAAATCTTCAACAATCTTGAATGCTTCATCAACTTATTTCAAGCAAAAGAGTTTAATTCTCTTCTTTTTAGTTTTATTTTTATGCATTCCAATAAGAACATGGTCGATTTCAGATTTGTTATGAACTAATTTTATTTTTCTAGGGCTTTGATGTAGTCTAACTTTGAATACACAATTTAAATTCCAAGTTATTTTATTTCAAGGTTTTTTTTTTTATGTTAAGTGTTTATCCTTGATCTTATTGCTTACAATATTTTGGCCAATTATTGTTTGATTTATTGAATCATAATGAAACCAAGAGGTAATTTGTGATTAGAACCTTTTAGGAATAAACACCATTAGTTGAGCGAAAGATAGAAATACTTGATCACAACTAGTGTGATTTTAGATTAAGAAAGATCCAAAGAACTTAATGAATATTCAAATAATTTAATTTACATAGAGATATGATGAATTATTACGTGGAGATATTTCTAATGTTATTCAAGAGAAAACATTGAATAATTAAGGGATTTATTTTTCATCAACTTGAAAATTTGGAATTTTATAACAAGGAATAATATATTGTGTGGGATTAGCTAAGTGAAATCAAAAGCTCTAGATTTATTTTTATTATCTCTACAACCTTAAGTTTTATTCTCTTTTCTTTTAATTTATTTTTGTTAAGCACTTTAGCTTAATTTAGGTGATAAAGTCTTTAAAATTTCGGTTTTATTGCCAAACAGTAAATAATTTGGTAAATTTCAATACTCAATAGCGTAATTAGTCCTTGTGGGTTCAACACTTTTTTATTTAAAACTTTACTACTTGTTGTGATTTTGTTCACTTGCAAATATTTTCACACCAAGTTTTTGGCACCATTGTCGGGGACTAATTATTTGGAATTGATATTGATACTAGCTAGATTGTTACTAATTTGGATTTTTTTTAGATTGGTTATTAGATATCAGTTTTTCTTTTCTTTTATTTTTATTTCAGGATTTAGAAGTGTATGCTCCGATCTAAACCATTAGAGTATACACTTTTTGATCCCAAGATTGAGAGAACTTTGCATCAAATAAAGAAAAAGAAGAAGCAAGAAGTCACCACACCTGCCATCACTATGGCGGATCAACGGAATTGAGTGGCAAATAGGGATTTGAAGGACTATGCTACGCCCTTGGTTAATGGAGCTACATCTAGCATAAGGAGACCGGCTATACAAGCTAATAATTTCAAGATTAAGCGGACGATAATTCAAATGATACAGCAAACTGTTCAGTTTAGGGGCTGGCGTAGGAGGATCCTAATATTCATATCATAAATTTTCTAGAGATTTACGATAACTTCAAGCACAATGGAGTGACGGATGATGCTATTCATTTGAGAATTTTCCTTTTTTCACTCAAAGAAAAAGGGAAAGCCTCGTTGAATTCTCTACCACCTAGTGTCATTACTACCTGGGAGGAGTTAGCACCAAATTTTTTGGCAAAGTATTTCCCTCTGACCAAGACAGCAAAGCTAAGGAATGATATTACCGCATTCACTCAATTTGAAAATGAATCTTTGTATGATGCATGGGAGAGGTATAAAGATTTATTGCAAAAGTCTCTTAATCATAACCTTCCAGCATGGCTTCAAGTCCAAACATTCTATAATGGTTTGGGAGTTACAAACAAGTCCATGGTTTATGCAACAGCTGGAGGGGATTTAATGAGTAAAACTTATGAAGCAACTTATGAACTTTTGGAGGAATTGGCATCCAACAACTATTAGTGGCCTTCGAAGAGAGCAATTCCAAGAAAGGCAACTGGAGTTTTTGAACTTGATTCTATTACCACATTGGCGACACAAATGGAAATTTTATCTAAACAACTAGGTAAGATGAATGTTAATTTTATTCAAACTAATGTTGTGTGTGATTTTTGTGCGGGAAATCACTCAAGTATCGATTGCCAAGTAGGGAATCCTTTTGCTTAACCAAATTCTAAACAAGCTAATTACGTGTCTAATTTCCAATGTCAAAACAATCCTTATTCAAACGTGTTCAATCTGGGATGGAAAAATCACCCCAATTTTTCGTGGAGTAACAATCAAAGGGCAGCTAGACCACCTCAAAAATTTTCATAGCAAGAAAAGAAGCCAATATTTGAAGAGATGTTCATGCAATACATACAAAAGACAGATTTGGCGATCCAAAACAATTCAGCTTCGATTCAAAACCGTGAGGCTCAAATTGGTCAGCTTTCAAACATACTTACAGAGAGGACAACAGGAACTTTGCCGAGCAATACCATTACCAATCCTAAGGAACATGTCAAAGCAATATCATTGAGAAGTGGGAGGACATTGAGTAGCTGCAAAGAGCAAGTACCGAGTAAGATAAAGCTGAAAATCATATGGAGTTTGAGCCAAAGATGGAGGAATTAGAGCAGCAAGTGACCGACTAGCAAGCTGGAAATTCTAAAGCGAATAAAGAAGCTTCAAAACCTACGAATTCCAAGGAGTTTACATATGAAACTAATTCTCCTTCAATTTATGATCCACTGATTCTTTTTCCTTAAAGACTTAAAAAAATAATAAGTTAGATAATCAGTTCTCTAAATTTCTTAGTATTTTTAAGCAATTACATATTCATATTCCTCTTATTGAAGCATTAGAGAAAATGTCTAAATATGCTAAGTTTTTTAAGGATATTTTACCAAACAAGCCAAAGTTGGAAGAGCATGAGACAGTGATGTTAACCGAAGAGAGTAGCACAATTTTATAAAAGAAGTTGCCTCCTAAATTGAAAGATCTAGGGAGTTTTACGATTTCTTGCACTATAAGAAATTCTTATATGATAAAGCTTTATGTAATTTAGGAGCAAGTATTAATCTTATACCCTTTTTGGTTTACAAAAAATTAGGTCTTGGAGAAGCAAAGCCTACTACGGTCTCTTTACAATTGGCAGACAGGTCTATCAAGCACCCGCGAGGACTCATCGAAGATGTTTGGTGAAGGTGGATGAGTTTATTTTTTCAGCGGATTTTATTGTGCTAGACATGGAGGAGGATGGGGAAATACCTTTGATTTTGAGGTGATATTTTCTTACTACGGGGAGAACTTTAATTGATCTCCAACAAGGGAAACTTATTTTGAGGATTGAGGATGAGCATGTTACTTTTAATGTATTTAAGACTATGGATTTTCCTTTCGAAGTACACATTTGTTTTCAAATTAGTGACATAGACTTAGTGGTGGCCGAGACCTATAGAGCTGGATTTTCAAAATTACCATTTGAGCCGTGTCTTACTCAGTCTACAACTCTTGAATCCGAGAATGAAGAGGTTATGAAATGTGTAAGGTATTCGAAAGCTACATCATCTTTCATCATTCCATAAAGCTGAAATTAGAAGAGCTAGGTTTATCCATGCTGACATCTTCAAGAAAGGAACCACCCAAACTTGAGCTCAAACCACTTTTGTCAAATTTGAGGTATGCTTTCTTAGGACAGGACTCTACTTTTTCGGTTATTATTAATGGTTCTTTAAGTGAAGTAAAGAAAGAAAAGTTTCTAAGAGTTTTAAGGGAGCATAAGATGGCTTTAGGATGGACAATCTCCGATATCAAGGGAATTAGTCCTTCGATTTGTATACATAAGATTTTAAGGGAGGATAGTTTCAAGTCGATAGTTCAATAACAAGGGAGATTGAATCCATCAATGCAAGAAGTGGCGCATAAAGAAGTATTGAAGCTCTTAGATGCTGGAATTATCTATTCAATCTTGGATAGTATATGGGTGAGTCCAGTTCAAATGGTCCCAAAGAAAGGAGGAATAACTGTGGTAAAGAATGACAACATTGAACTTATACCAACAAGGACAGTCACGGGAGGGTGAGTATGCATAGATTATCGAAGGCTTAATGATGCAACTTGAAAAGATCATTTTCCATTGCTTTTATCGACCAAATGTTAGAAAGATTCGCTAGCTATGCTTACTCTTATTTTCTATATGGGTATTCCGGATATAATCAAATCGTAATTGCTCTCGAAGATCAAGAGAAGATTACTTTCTTGTGTCTTTACAGAACTTTTGCATATAGGATGATGCCTTTTGGTCTTTGCAATGCTCTAGCCACGTTCCAGAGATGCATGATGTCCATTTTCTCCGACGTGTGAAAAAATTTATAGAAGTATTCATGGATGACTTCTCGGTTTTTAATTATTCTTCTGATAATTGTTTATCTAACTTGTCTTTGGTTTTGCAGCAATGTGAGGAAACTAATTTAGTTTTAAACTGGAAAAAATTCCACTTTATGGTCGAGGAAGGGATAGTGCTTGGCCATCGAATTTCCTTAAAGGGAATTGAAGTTGATAGAGCCAAAATAGATGCTATTGACAAACTCTCACTACTGGCCCATGTTAAGGGCATAAGAAGTTTCTTGGATCACACTGGGTTTTATCGACAGTTCATTAAGGATTTCTCTCAAATTACTCAACCTCTTTGTAACCTTTTGATTAAAGATACACTGTTTGATTTTTCTCATGAATGCTTGCATGCTTTTGAAACATTGAAAAAGAAATTAATTTCAGCACATATAATTGTTTCACCAGATTGGAATCTACCTTTTGAATTGATGTGTGATGCTAGTGATTTTGCTATAGGGACTATTTTAGGGTAGAGAAAAGATAAAAAATTTCATGTTATTTATTATGCAAGTAGGATTTTAACGGGAGCTCAACTTAATTATGCTACTACTGAAAAGGAATTATTAGCGGTTGTTTTTGCTTTTGACAATTTTCGTTCTTACTTAATAGGTTCAAAGGTAGTTATCGATACCAATCACTTTACTCTTAAGTACTTGCTTACGAAGAAGGATGTTAAACCAAAATTATTTCGATCGATTTTTCTTCTACAAGAATTTGATTTGGAGATCATGGAGAAAAAAGGTACCGAAAATTTGGTGGCAGATCACTTGTCCCGGATTGAGCCTAAGTGTGCGGATGATGAGCAGTAAATGCCAATTAATGAAACATTTTTGGATGAGCATTTGATGGCTGTACAAGTTGTTCCATGGTATGCTGACATTGTCAACTACTTGGTGCCACAAATTCTACCTCTTGGGATAACATATCAACAAAAGAAGAAGTTTTTCTCCGATTTGAAGTATTATTTTTGGGAGGAACCTTTTTCTATTCTATCATTGTGCAGATTAGATAATTAGGAGATATGTACCCAAAGAAGAGATGGAGAGCATACTCCGACATTGCCACTCATTGGAAGTGGGCGGCCACTTTGGTGGAGCGAAAACAACGGCAAAAATTTTGCAATCCAGGTTTTATTGGCCTTCTATTTTTAAAGATTCTTTTAACATTGTTAAAATATGTGATCAATGTCAATGGGTTAGGAATATTTCTAGGAAATATGAGATGCCTTTGAATAATATTTTAGTGATTGAATTATTTGATGTTTGAGGGATAGATTTCATGGGTCCTTTTCCATCTTCGTATTCTAACAAATTTATTTTGGTGGCTATAGATTATGTCTCCAAGTGGGTGGAAGCTATTGCTTTGTCGAACAATGATGCCAGGGTTATGGTGAATTTTCTTCGAAAAAATATCTTTTCTCGATTTGGCACTCGAAGGGCGATAATTTGTGATACTGGGAAGCATTTTTGCAACCGTCCATTTGAAGCTTTACTTACTAAGTATGGAGTTACACATCATGTGGCAATACCATATCATCCTCAAACAAGTGGCCAAGTTGAGGTATCCAATTGGAAGTTGAAGTGCATACTTGAGAAGACCGTTATTATCTCACGAAATGATTGGGCATGAAGGTTAGATGATGCATTATGGGCTTATAGGACAACATTTAAAACATCGATTGGAATGTCACCTTATTAGTTAGTTTACGGAAAAGCATGTCATTTACCTATGGAGCTAGAACATAAAGCTTATTGGGCAATAAAGACACTTAATTTTGGTTTAATGGTTGCAGGTGAGAAAAGGATGTTGCAAATTAATAAGATGGACAAGTTTCGCAATGATGCTTATGAGAATGCTTAGATTTACAAGGATAAAACTAAAAGATGGCATGATAAACATATTTTGAGAAGGGAGTTTGAAGTGGGACAGAAAGTTTTACTATTCAATTCAAGACTTTGTCTTTTTGGAAAGTTACGATCTAGGTGGTCGGGACCATTTGTTGTGACTCGTGTTTTTCCATATGGAGCAGTTAAAGTTCATCATGAGACAAAAGGGACATTCAAGGTTAATGGACAGAGGTTAAAGCCTTATATGGATGGAAAATTTAGCGCACAAAATTTTTCCATCAATTTCACCAATCCTAAATACTGATTTGGAGAATGTCTAGCTATAAACTTTAAATAAAGTGCATTTTGGGAAGCAACCCAAGTTTTTTTTATCCTTAATTTTTATTTAATCTTTTTATTTTTGTTTTCATCTTGTAGGTTTGCATAAGTTTGGGGACTCTCCAATTTGTTACACGGTTACACTTTCAAGGACAACATTCAATTGGAAATAGGGGGAACACTTCTTACCTTTTCTCGTTCTTTTTATTTTTCTTCTTCTTCCTCATTGAGGACAATGTGTTATTCAAGTTTGGGGGAAGGGAGTTTATAATTAACAAAGAAATTTAGATTTTAAAACAAAAAAAAAATCTTTGTTTTTGGTTTGATGAATAAAAAGGCCTATGATAAGAATATTGTTGAAATTGATTATAATTTTTAGGGAGAATTCTTATTGCTTGAGTCTATTTGTTAATCTATGACTTGATTTTGCTTATTTGAGATTTTCTATATTCAATGAATGCTTATCATGATCATTAATTTTTTTGCATACCTAGAGAAATTTTATGTGAATATTGTAAATTTGTATGATCTCAACAAACTCTAGAACTTGTTTGATGACACTCGAGATGAAATCCTAGACAAAATATTTTTTGGGAAATGATTTAGGCATTCTTTGAATCGATTGAGTCTTTTAAGCTTACCTATTTATTATCTTTACCCTAGTCACCCCTTTGAGCTTTGTTGAATTATACTTTGGCCTTGTATTTTTTTTTTTATTTTATATAAAACATCATATTCCCTACCCTATTTGAGCTTAAACACTGATTTCCTTACCTTTCAAGAGAACTCAGTTTACACAAAGTTAGAAGAGCATGGAAAGTGTGAGAGGTAGAAAGTTTACAAGTAAATTTTATTACAACCCATGTTATCAAAATCATAAGATTGGGGGTGTGAAAAGTCAACAAGGAGTTGGGAAGTGTTTAAAAAGAGAGAGAGAGAAAGAAAAAAAGATCTTTGAATTCTTAGATATATATAAAAAAAGAATTCCTAGGAAAAAAAAAGGATCTTTGAAAGAACGATAAAGAGAGGTGTTTTGAGATATTCAAAGGATTGAGAAGAAGTGTATGTGTTAGAAGTGAGTATGCTCTATTTGTTTTGTTTGTGTTCAAAATTAAGTTCTCTTGCTTTGTTTGAACCCTATCTTTTCGTTGTACCCTTCACCTTAGCCTTACATTACAAGCTTATTAAAAACCTATTGATGCTTGGTAATATTTTGTTCTACATTAGTCGAGAGTAATTTGAAAAGCAAGCCTATGGAGTTGGAATTATCAATTTCATAACTAGAGATCCATTATATATTTACCTGCTTTCATAAAATCATCCGGGAAGCTAATAATGAAGTGAGAATAATAGGTATGCATGAATGAAAGGATTGATAATGAGGTGGAATTGAGTTTTGAATTAACTTTTGGACTTGTTTGATATTGAATGATTCATTTGGATTACAAAGTTTAGGCAATCTTTGAGGCAACAAATTTTATGAATTAAACAAATTCTTGTTTTTAATTGTATTTCTCTTTTTCTTTGCTCGAGAGCTAGCAAATTTTAAGTTTGGAGGAATTTGATAAGTGTAATTTTTACGTGATTTTTATTGCTCTTTTACTTATTAAAATTGTTAGTTTTCTTTTATTTCTTTTGATTTGATTTTTATTTAATTTATTTTATTTGCTCATGCCACACTTTTTCCTATTTTGAGTTATATTTCCTTTTAGTTACTTTCTTATTTCATGTTTTCCTAATAGTAGAAGTATTTCCCATTTCAGTGTTTTTCGTTTTCCTAGGTTGCACTTTTTCCTGTTTTGTGTTATATTTCCTTTTAATTACTTTCTTATTTCATGTTTTCCTAGTAGTAGAAATATTTATCATTTTAGTGTCTTTCCTTTTCTTAGAATGAGTAGTATTACTGTATTTTCCTTTTCTTTTCTAGGAGTTTGCCTGTATAAGGCCAACTACCCTTGCCTTGTAAACACAACATATTTTTCCTAGACAAGAGAATAAAGAGACAAGAGAAGGAGGGCGGCTGCCAAGTCTCAATGAAGAGAGATCTTCAACAATCTTGAATGCTTTATCAACTTATTTCAAGCAAAAAAGTTTTATTCTCTTCTCTTTAGTTTCTTTTGATGCAATCCAATAAGAACATGGTTGATTTTTAATTTGTTATGAAATAATTTTATTTTTCTAGGGCTTTGATGTAGTCTAGCTTTGTATATACAATTTAAATTCTAAGTTTTTTTATGTTGAGTGTTTATCCTTGATCTTATTACTTACAATTTTCTGGCCAATTATTGTTTGATTTATTGAATCATAATTAAACCGAGAGGTAATTTGTGATTAGAAGCTTTTATAGGATTAAACACCATTAGTTGAGCGAAAGATATATATATATATATATATATATATATATATATATATATATATATATATATATTACCACGACTAGTGTGATTTTAGATTAAGAAAAATCAAAAGAACTTAACGAATCTTTAAATAATTTATTTTACATAGAGATACAATGAATTATTAGGTGGAAATATTTCTAATATTATTCGAGAGAAAACATTGAATAATTAAGGGATTTATTTTTTATCAACTTGAAAAATTGAAATTTTATAACAAAGAATAATAAATTGTGTGGGATTAGCTAGGTGAAATCAAAAACTCTAGATTTATTTTTATTATCTCTACAACATTAAGTTTTATTCTCTTTTCTTTTAATTTATTTTTATCAAGCATTTTAGTTTAATTTAAGTGATAAAATCTTTAAGATTTCGGTTTTATTTACAAATAGTAAATAATTTGGTAAATTTCAATACTCAATAGCATAATTAGTCTTTGTGGATTCAACACTTTTTTTAAAAAAAATTTACTATTTGTTGCGATTTTGTTAACTTGCAAATATTTTCACACCAAGCAGCCAAAACAATCAAAGCAGCCTGAAAAAACAAATAATTTGCAACCCAAGAAACCGATGAAGAAGCAAACTAAAACTAGAAGGAGATAATACAAGCCCGAACAGGCAAGAAAAGTTCAAAATATCACCTTTTGAGGAGGGTTCAAGAGATCTGCATATCGTGCAAATGCAGTACAAAGTGTGAATGGACAAAGAAAAGGAGGTGGCAATTAGCTTCCAAGGGGTGTGCCATCTTCGTTGTCAACATGAATAGAGATAAGCAAATCTAGAGGTTGACCCAACAACTTTTCGGCTTCTTCAACATAATTCTTAGCATAAACACCCACATGGTCTCCCGTTTAATATCTGTAAAAAGTAGATAAAAAATAACCACTTAATGTAAGTCACTAGTGATACTTTATAAGGTCTTCCACAGTATTTCAATCTAATGAGTTTAGTAAAAACCCAGAAACAGGAAAGATACTTGAACATTAGTAAAGCAATAAATACCAATTGAGTGCATGTAGATTCTATAAACATGACAAAAATATATGAAAACGTAATTGCACAAGCAAACAAGGAACTAGTTACAACTGCAAACCCAAGAACACTGCAGTTCTGGATACTGGAACATGATACATTCTTTAGTGGAATAAAGAGAAAACATATTTAAAAGAAAGCGAAGAGGATAGCATGATCATTGTGGGCTCAGTCACAATTAAGTTTTTATTCCCTACATGGATGTTAAAAAGGCAGATTTCTCATGCATGCTAATTATATAAGAAAAGAGAAGCTCAACCAAGATAACTGGGAAGCTTTGGGACAAGTTGTTGAGTTTCCCGACGAAAGAAAATAATGCAGACATAACAATTAACATGAGTCAATTCTGATGAACGAGAATAAAATACAACCATTTTCAAACAAGTCAACTGGAATCCCACATCCACCACTTGATTCCAACCTGTTATAACATGAAATTCAGTTCCTTTTCCATATCTTTACCAGAATAAGAATTTCTTGGCAATCGAACAGAACATTAGGGCAAAAGAGTTTGATAAGTTTTTTTTTTTTTTTTTTTGATAAATAAAATTGTGGGAAAGTTAATAAGTCCTCACTCCGCCCTATAATATATGTCTGATTTTCATTTTGAAATGTCTCAAAATAATTGCCTCCAATCAAAAGTCAAAGACTTGTATCATCAATCTTCCAATACTAACCTTTATTAATACTCCAATTAATGACGTTGTTTGCATGTAGTTAGTGTATTTTTTTTAATCTTTGAGCGGTAAAATTGATATTTTAATACTCACATTAAGTGATTTGCATGTAATGAATTCACTTTCTTAATTTTTGAACTTTATCAAAAGGAACATGCACTATGGGACGGTGGAAGGTATAAGGTACTTATAACGCAGAAGTTCAATGTATTTTCTTCTTATACTTGAACTATTGATGAGATCCTAAAAGGCTAGACTTCGATAATTGACATGCACATGATTTGAAATACCAACTTTTTTTTTTTCATTTTGGGGTTATTTTACAAATTGACCTGATTGACGGACTGCCACTAAAATATATGTCAAACTCCAGATGCATGCAAGTTCGATCAGATTCAGGTTTGTGAAGCTCTCTTTGAATGGCAACATTAACACTGCACATGAAATGACGCAGGAGGATCAAAGTTAGATGATGCAGAGTTGGCAGATCAGCGCAAAACTGGCAGGTGGACTACCTAGAACAGGCCATAAGTTCAGATTAGACCCTAAAGACCCTAGTCTAATTGGAAACAGGCCAACGAATAAATCAGCACACTGAAAATGTAATGCACTGTAAGATAATCTCACACCAACTATGGAATTGAATTCAGAAACTAAAAGGCGAGATAAATAAAAGAAGTCCATAAAGATTTGATGTCCCGGGCCAAGTCAAAAAGTTTTTTTAGGCCTAAAAGTCTAAAAGATTTCAAAAAGAAGAAAATTAAAATCTTGTTATCTAGATTCCAGACACACTGAGACCTGTACTTGAACAAACAAACTAGATTTGACCGCGGAAAAAGCCTCAACACACTTTCATTTACTAATTTCGTTATGGAGTTCTTTTCATCTCCTTCCAGCTTGATTTGAAACTAAGGCCTGTGAAACCACTAGATTAACTGTAGATATTTGCAAGAACTGCAGCTAAAATATTTGAAAGGATATAATGACTAAAATTACACTCCAAAAACACTTCACTAAGCATCAACCTAAGGATTCACAACCAACAAGCACACGCTATACCACACGATCAATTGTTTCCAGCCTCATAGTAAATCTTGTATATTGAGAAGGGTAACCATGATTAATCTTCAATCTCTGCCTGACCAGCCTAATCTGTTCCAAATCAAATCTAGAATTTATGAAATAGTTTCATACAAGTTCTTGTGGCAAGTCTAAATAGTTTTTCAGAAACACAGACTTTCTTAGACAATACTAAAACCACATTAGGGTTAACATCTGGGCTTCACACAAGAAATATTGTTTCAGTTCTTATAAACCCAAAAAAATTGTTTAAGAAATATATACAACTTTTGGGTTTTCCTATGGATTCATGAAACTTTAAGAAAAATGTGATATAATTTACTTTCAACACCTAAATTTACATAAAATTTCAAGTTACAAGCCATGTCATCTGCGCAATGAAAAATAGAATATAAACAGAAAGTAAACAATGAATGTAAACAGAAACTGGGGTTTCAGAATGAGATAATAGAAGCTAGGCAGAGGAAACTCTCAATAGTGAATCTGAAGAATAAAATATCCATTATTCTTTTTGGTACCTCCCCAATAATATTTAAAGGTTTAACTTTTAAGGCACCAGGAACACTGAGAAGAATCCTTCTAGTTTGATGAAAAGAATGAATCAGAATATCCAAAAAAGATTGGCATATACCTTGTTCAGAGAGTTGTTCATCAAGAACTATCCCTACCTGTTGCCAAACAAGTGCCATCAGAATAGACAACTATATAATGAAAAAAACAAGCATATATATCTTGCCAATGTTACCTTATTAAAATGTTCATATTGACGATTACCAAGACCAAAAACACCATATGTGAGATTTTGAAGCCAGATACCCCTTTCATTTCCCTAGAAATAGAACCAGAACATCCTAATGCATAAATATTACATAAAAAAGGATGATAGAACTGCTGGAAAATGACGACTTTTGAACTTTAAATCAGCTGCATGTTTGTAATGAAGTTACCAACATCAGTAAACCATTTGTAAAATCTCGTAGCATTATCAGTAGGCTCTCCATCTGCATAACTACAATGTTAGGCCGAAATATATTGAGTCCTTGATCCTTTAGAAATTCCCATATTAAAAAAGAGTGCCAATAAGAGTAAGATCTATCTTACGTGGCTGCTATGAAAAGTACAAAAGTCTCTTTCAGTTTTTCTTCAAATTGATCATCATCCGCAGCATAGTTGATGCAGAGGCATAATTGTGGCTAACAAAAAGTCAAAGAGTCATTGTCATTTCTCTATGTTTTGGGGCTGTCAAAGAATCATTATTAGTGGACTTAATATTTTGAAGTTTGTTGTCTAAGAAATATGTTTTGACTATCTAGTAAGTTGAAATTGTCTTGGAAATTTATTTTTGCATTTATTTTTTTAGTCTTGAATTCCTACAATGTAATCTCTATAAATATGAATGAGAATAGAAGAGAAAACAGCGTTTGATCTGAAAATATTTCTGTAGAAAATTCTTTGCTTTGAAGTTGAGAGATTCCTCCTACAAATCAAGTGTGTGACTTGGTCGTGTTGAGTGATATCCATGATTAGCAAAGTGAAGAGTCATCTGTTGCCCCCGGTTGAGCGACATCCTGTGACTATCAATCATATTACAGGTTCTGCCCTGCATTAAATTGGAATCAGAGCAGGTTGTGATACTACCGTGCTAGAAGCGCTATAGTAACTAGAAATTTTGTTTTGATCAGTTAACCAGTCTAGATGGTTCGTGGGTGAAGAAGGAATGTTGAGGAAGTTAATTTACAAGCTGAACTAGCAGAATAACGTCAGTCCAATCAAGCTCTTCATCAAATGATGAATGATATACTCCAACGAATGCCCATTTCTCCAACTAGGAGTGGAAGGAGTAACTCCGGAAGCTCACAAGGTAATAATCCAAGTGAGGAGGCTGTTCTTCAAGTTTTGTTGGGGCTCCAGAGGAACCAGCAATTGATAGATGGTCAATGGAATGTTTGGCTAGAGTTTTGGAAGGAACGAACAGAAGCATCCAAGTAAAATGTTCTTGACTTTGAAGGGAAGCTCAATCCGGATGATTATTGTGATTGGATAGTGTAAACCAAGGTTCAAACCCAAGAGGGGGGGGGGTGAAATGACTTTTAAAAACTTTTGCTAATTACTTTGCAAGTTTTCAACCTATTAAATGCACAAAGCACACAAACAAATAATATGCTTGAAAGTAAAAGAATTAAGGAAGAGAAGATGCAAACTCCTTTTATAGTGGTTTGGCAATATCGGATTCCTTCTGATCCTACATCCACTCTCTTCAAGGAACTTCCTTGAAGTAATCCACTAAAACTTTAGTTGTACAACTTCACAGGTGTTGTACAAACTTTACAACCGATCTCTTCCTCACTGAAGCTACAATAAAGTGTTTAATCCTAAACACTCTAAGAGTTGTACCAATTCTTTCCCTTTACAATAAATGAAATTTGTTGTAAAGTAAATAGTAGAGAGACAGTAATAAGTGCTTTTACAAATGAACAATGTCTCTCTTTCAAGAATAAGCTTGATGAATGGCTCAACAATAAATTTTTCAAAGTTTTTGAGAATTAATGAGCTATCTTGTGAATTGACTGTGTTCTCTTCTAGTTTTAAATGCTCATTGAAATGGATTTATATAGCCTTGAATCAATATAGTCGTTTGACACAGACTTGGTAGGTTTGGGGCATTAAATGCTCAAGTCATGCGTCTCAAACGGTCATATTTTTGAATTACCAATCGGCTCGGTCCTTGTACCAGTCGATTGGGTCAAGTGCGGAATTTTTAATTTTTAGGCTAAAAGAGAGTACCAATCAATTGGATCAGAGGACCAGTCGACTGGGTGAAGTTACCAGTCGACTAGGTCCTTAACACCAGTCGACTGGGAACTTTCTGTCCCATATCCCAGTCGACTAGGTTGTCCTTCAACCCAGTCGACTAGGTTGTCTTTTAACCCAGTTTACCTTTTCAAAAACAGTTTTTGACCTAGAAGCTTTTTGAATTTTAGATTTGTCAAAGTCTTTTGTAAATTGAGCCGCAGATCAAGCTATGTAATTGAATATAAGAGATTTACAGTTGTTTCAAGTACCTTAATGTCTATTCTAGAACTTTTGTCTTATTTTGGTGTTTGAATTGCGTTGAGTTCTTGCATCTTGTTTCCGTCTGAATGCTTTTACCGAATAAACACTTAGATAAAACTATTAGTGCTATTAGATTAGTGTTTTGTCATTATTAAAATCAAACAGGGATCAACAATCTCTCTCTTTTTGATGATGACAAAACTAAGAAGAGAAAAAAAAAACATTTTTACAAACAAAGTGTTGGTTTGTAGAAAAATTTGGGAAGAGTCTACTTTGTTTTTCTGATAAAAAAATTTTAAGCATTTAAACGCAATTTAAATACATATCTATCAACCTGACGCTGGGCAGAATAGCGATTATTCTGCAGGCTAGTCGAACAGATAGTTCATAGGGAGTAACACAAGAAAAACCCTAAAACAATACAGAGAAACTACTCTGATGCTTTATTTTAATTTTTTCCAAAAATATAATAATAATATTACGAAACCCTAAGACCTTATTTATAAGGTCGAAACAAAATAGGAAAATAAAATTAAGGTTGAAATTAAAATAATTAAAATAAAAAGTTTCCTAAAAACTAAAAGCTGCCAATTTGAAGGTCTAAACTTCGTTTTTGGCTTAAAAACGATAAGGCTTCGTATATAATACTAAATTTTTCCCAAAAGCTCGTTTCCAATCAGACTAGGGTCTTCGGGGCCCAATCCGAGTCCGTGGCCCGCTAAACGATGTAAACCGGTTTAGGTAGCCCACTTGCCATCTGACAACTCAGCATCATATGACTCGGATCCTCCTGCATCAGTTGCCCCAGGTTGGAAAGAACTCGTCCTCGAGTTCACAATAGCCACATCGAAATCCCCAAAACAAGGACTCAAGTGTTTCACATTAAAAACCTCAGGCGGCAACCCAGGAGGAAGATCCTCTGGTATCAGGTCAGAAAACTCTGCTAACAGCGGCAAATCCACTCTGAAACCGAAATCTCCATAACGATCCTCCCGACCACGGTGTTCCCTGAATCGAGCAAGATTGTAATACAGGTTTTCGAAACTGGAATCGGAATCGTGATTTTTCATCTCACGATCACCGAAATTCTGCGCCGTTAGACGCTGGGTTAACTTTGCAACCTGCCGCTGTAAATCCTCAATCATTGCATCCTGAATGTTTCAATCACAGCGTGGGGCTTCCTCATTCGGAACCTATCCGCGATGGCCACGACCACGGCGTGGGGCTTCCTCGTTCGGAACCTGCCCCTGACGACCACAACCACGATCACCAGCCATGGAAACTGATGAAATCTCACCCCAAGAAGATGTTGAAGCTCTGATACCAACTGACGCCGGGCATAATAGCGATTATTCTGCAGGATAGTCGAACAGATAGTTCACAGGGAGTAACACAAGAAAAACCCTAAAACAATACAGAGAAACTACTCTGATGCTTTATTTTAATTTATTCCAAAAATACAATAATAATATTACGAAACCCTAAGACCTTATTTAAAAGGTCGAAGTTAAAATAGGAAAATTAAATTAAGGCTGAATTTAAATTAAATAAAATAAAAAGTTTCCTAAAAACTAAAAACTGCCAATTTGAAGGTCTAAACTTCGTTTTTTGGCTTAAAAACGATAAGGGAAAGCTTGTTTCCAATCAGATTAGTGTCTTTGGAGCCCAATCCGAGCTCATGGCCCGCTAAACGATGTAAACCGGCTTAGGTAGCCCACTTGTCATCTGATAGCTCAGCATCATCTGACTCGGATCCTCTTGCATCAGTCACCCCAGGTTGGAAAGAACTCGTCCTCGAGTTCACAATAGCCACATCGGAATCCCCAAAACAAGGACTCAAGTGTTTCACATTAAAGACCTCAAGCGGCAACCCAAGAGGAAGATCCTTTGGTATCAGGTCAGAAAACTCTGCTAACAACGGCAAATCCACTCTGAAATCAAGATCTCCATAACGATCCTCCCCACCACGGTGTTCCTCAAAATTAGAATCGAAATCGTGATCTTTCATCTCACGATCACCGAAATTTTGCGCCGTTAGACGCTGGGTTAACTTTGCAACCTGCCTCTGTAAATCCTCAATCATCACATCCTGAATGTTACGATCATGGTGTGGGGCTTCCTCGTTCGGAACCTGCCCGCGACGACCACGACCACGATCACCAGCCATTGAAACTGATGAAATATTTTCGAAACTGGAATCGAAATCGTGATCTTTCATCTCACGATCACCGAAATTCTGTGCCGTTAGACGTTGGGTTAACTTTGCAACTTGCCGCTGTAAATCCTCAATCATCGCATCCTGAATGTTACGATCACGGCATGGGGCTTCCTCGTTCAGAACCTGCCCGCGGCGACCACGACCACGACCACCAACCATGGAACTGATGAAATCTTGCCCTAAGAAAACACTGAAGCTCTGATACCAACCGACGCCGGGCAGAATAGCGATTATTCTGCAGGCTAGTCGAACAAATAGTTCACAGAGAGTAACACAAGAAAAACCCTAAAACAATACAGAGAAACTACTTTGATGCTTTATTTTAATTTTTTCCAAAAATACAATAATAATATTACGAAACCCTAAGACCTTATTTATAAGGTCGAAACAAAATAGGAAAATAAAATTAAGGTTGAAATTAAAATAACTAAAATAAAAAGTTTCCTAAAACTAAAAGCTGCCAATTTGAAGGTCTAAACTTCGTTTTTTGGCTTAAAAACGATAAGGCTTAGTTTAAAGTACTAAGTTTTTCCCGAAAGCTCGTTTCCAATCAGTCTAAGGTCTTCAGAGCCCAATTCGAGCCCATAGCCCACTAAACGATGTAAACCGGTTTAGGTAACCCACTTGCCATCTGACAACTCAGCATCATCTGACTCGGATCCTCCTGCATCACAATCCAACCAAGCAATGCAAGACAATATAACATTTTTCAACATGTTCAGAGGAAAGCTTCCCTTAAATTTATGCTCTGTTCTAAGTTTACATTCAATTTTCTCTTTATCATTTGATTTTTCTCCTTTTCCTCCCTCGTTTTGACAATAACATAAAAAGGGGTGTAAACTCAAAAAATAAGCAAAATAAATACAAGAGTCATGAGGATAAGGCAAAAGCAAACTTGTGTACAAAAATTAGGCATTATTTGGAATTGGGAAGACTTCTCGAGAAGAATCAGAAGTTTCCATACAAGTCTTAGCAGTTAAAGCATATAGTTGAGTATGAATAGCTTAAACCAAGTAACCATATAGCGTAAAAGTAAAGCAAGTATATGAACCAAAAGCTAAATAAGTGAAAAGTAGGCAACTATATACAAGCATCAATACATCGTAAGTGTACATAGGCTGAACATCGAGTACAAGCAAATCAATGTATAATAAAAAAAGAATTGTTCGTGCTGAATATCCATGGAGATAAATGTACATAAAAAAAGGATAAAACAAAAGAAATCTGAGTGAGTGGGGGAATCAGAGCCGTCTCGAAGAAGATCCCGAAGCTCAGCCAAAGAGCCCTCTATGTGCTCCCAGTGCAGCTCGAATTCATCTCTGAGTGTATGAAGGTCGCGATGCAAGTGATCGATTGAAGAGCTCAAACTCTGGAACCCGGACTGTATGGAAAGCTGGAGGCTCACCATAGCTTGAAGTATGTCATCGTATCCAGCTTAACTAGCACTAGAGTTAGCATGTTGTGGACTAGGTGCTCGTACGTTAGTGTCCATAACAGTGGGAGGAATTGCATCACTAGGAACCTTGTCATCATCCTCGCTGTTGTCACCCTTAATATTCCTCCTGGCTTTGGAGTAGATTATCCCATCATGGATCTTGCACTCCATTTTCTTTAAAGAAGAGACATTGATGAAGTCCTTAGGGCCGATTTCCTGAGCCACTAAGGTGGGTAGGGGGACTCGAAAATGTTGGAGGATTAGGGTGATGAGCATCCCGTATGGGAGGTAACCGGAGTCACTCACTTTGCCATTAATTATGTTGGTGAGTAGTAGGGGGTAGATATTGAAATGGTGTCCTGTTTTAAGACACCAAATCAATACCACATCTATCTTGAAAAGATAGTCCTGACTCTTGAGTCTCGGGTGGATGGTCCAACTCATAATGAGATTGAACAACTTTGAATCGAGGGTCATATCACTACATTGGTGAAATGTAGTGTGCCTAAAGATGTAGTTAGAGTTGCCCCTAGCAATCTAGCACGCTTACTCATAATCAAAGTTGTTTAGCCATCCATCCAAACTCCATTGGATCTCTCCCACAGAAATCCTTAGAATATTGACCAGTAGGTCAATATTCACCTCGAAGTCTATGCCCATTATGCTGGTTTTAAACCTAAGAGCCAGTGGACTTGGTTTAACTAGGTTGGTATAAAATTGGTGAATCATGCGAGGGTAATATTTCTTGTGGATCTTGACAAGTGGTGTCAAGTGTATCACCTCGAAAGCAGGTAATATATCAAAATTTGCATACAGATAGAATCAAAATCGACGAATCTACCTGTAATGATTTTCTTGTTATGAATGACAGAGTTATACCTGCTCTTAGCTGCGGGGGTCGAAAAGAGCGAGTCATCGAGCTCAATCCACGCCTTCTTGCTCGATGAACTAGCAACCCCCTTTCCCTTAGCATCCGATGTTGAAAATTTTATAGATCGAGGCCTTATAGGCTCGTGAGGTGCTCCTACTCTGGTTTTGATCCATATTTTTTCAAACATTTTGGTGAAATGTTAAGATTTCAATCGTGAATATTTGAAATGGAGGTGATTTGGGGTATGATTGAAGGTGTTATATGTTGTTTTGGAGAGATTTTGGACTGAAATCAAGGTTTTTCTAGAGGGAGAAAGCTTAGTGTTTTTAAAAAATGGCATGAAAACTGAAAAATTTGAAGAGACTATTTATAGAATCGCGATACTAGTCGACTGTGTTAGGGTACCAGTCGATCGAGTCCTTCATAATTTGGGAATTTTTAACATGCCAGTCGACTGGATCGGGACGCCAGTCAACTGGGCAAACTAGCAGTGATACACCAATCGACTGGGTGAACCATACCAGTCGACTGGGTAGGCCACCAAAATTTTAAATTTTGACTCCAAACAATGTCTTGTAGTACCAGTCGACTGGATGCTTTGTACCAATTGACTGGTAAAATGGGCAGTGGGATACCAATTGACTGGGGTCAATATACTAGTCAACTGGGTCCCTCAGAAAATTTAAAATTTTGAGCTTTATCTTGAAATTTTAGCACGAAATTGTTTATCTATGCCATCTTAAGTGAGAAATATATTAAATAAGAGTTAATACTCATTCACTAGATGTCGAATATGCATATGATGAATGTTGATGCAATCAAACATACATATGATCATAGTCTATAAGGCCTATCAATAGTCTAATTTTGCAAAAGCTATCTTCACTTAAGGGATTTGTAAGAATATCAAATACTTGATCTTCTGAATGAATGAATTCTAGTCTAATATCACCCTTTTATGCATGGTATCTTATTAAGTGATGTCTTATTTCTATATGTTTGGTTCTAGAATGCTGAATAGGGTTTTTGGTCAAGTTGATAGCACTAGTGTTATCACAATGAATTGGTATATCCTTAAAGTTCATGCCATAGTCTTCTAATTGTTGTTTCATCCTCAATACTTGTGCACAACAACTTCCGGCTGCTACATATTCCGTTTCGACGGTTGATAGTGCAACCCAATTTTGTTTCTTGGAAAACTTAAAATTTGACATGTTCCACTAATACTTTTTCTATCTAGTCTACAATCCGCAAAATCAGCATCTGAATATCCTACAAGCTCAAAAGTTGATTTTCTAGAACACCATAACCTAGGTTTTGAGTCCCTTGTAGATATCTAAGGATTATTTTTATTGCAATTACATGTGAATCCTTAGGATTAGCTTGAAATCTAGCACACATACATACACTGAACATTATATCAAGTCTACTTGTAGTTAAATAAAGTAAAGCTCCTATCATGCTTCTATAAGTTTTAGTATCTACACACTTACTTTCCTTATCTAGGTCAAGTTTTGTAGAGGTGCTCATAGGAGTGCCAATTGACTTTGAGCTTTCCATCTCGAACCTCTTCAATAGGTCCTTAGTGTACTTTGATTGATTGATTAGGATGCCCTCTTTCAATTGTTTGATTTGAAGTCTAAGAAAGTTTTCAAATTCACCTTGCATGCACTTAGCAAACTCTTGACACATAGATTCATTAGTATCACCAAATATAATATCATCAACATATATTTGGACTAGTAGTGTGTCATTTTTGTGAGTTTTTTTGGAGAGGGTTGTGTTTATTTTTCCTCTTGTAAAATCATTTTCATGCAAAAACTTACTTAGTCTTTCATACCATGCTCTTGGAGCTTGCTTCAACCCATAGAGAGCTTTAGAAAACTTATAAACATGGTTTGGAAGACTATGATTTTCAAATCCAAGAGGTTGCTCAGCATACACCTCTTTTTCTATAATGCCATTTAAAAAGGCACTTTTACATCAATTTGAAATAGCTTAAACTTATTAAAACAAACAAAGGCTAATAGCATACAAATAGCTTCTAATCTAGCTACGGGAGCATAGATCTCATCAAAATCTATTCCTTCTTCTTCATTATATCCCTTAGCAACTAGTCTAGACTTGTTCCTAGTTACTATTCCATTTTCATCCATCTTATCTCTAAATACCCATTTAGTTCCTATTATAGTGTGATTCTTTGGTCTAGGAACTAGATTCCATACTCTGTTTCTTTCAAATTGATTTATTTCTTCTTGCATAACATTTATCCAATCAACATCCTTCTCGGCTTCTACAAACATCTTAGGTTCTACTTGAGATAAATAAGTTACATAATTGCAAATATTTCTAATAGAGGAACGGGTTATTACCCCTTGTGAAGGATCACCAATCACTTGATCAATTGGATGATAATTCATATACCTCCAATCTTTGGGAAGACTATCCTTTTGTTGACTTGTAGATGGTTAATCAAGATTGTGAGCATTTACCTCTTGATTTATTTGAGGTTCACGCTCCTTCGGGTCAACAATGGGAGTAGGTGTTTCTATCATTGGAATAAAATCTGCATCATCACTAAAATGACCTACTCTACTACTAATTTTATTAGACTCATCAAAGACTACATGTACGGATTCTTCAACCACTAGATTTCTCTTGTTAAAAACCCTATAATCTTTACTAGAGGTTGAATATCCTAATAATATCCCCTCATCGGTCTTTGAGTCAAATTTACCCAAGTTAGTTTTATTGTTATTTAGGATAAAGCATTTATAACCAAAGGCACGAAAGTAAGAGATATTAGGTTTTCTACCTTTCAATAATTCATATGGAGTTTTGTTAAGCATAGGCATAATTAAAACTTCTTATACTAGAAATAAAAATTTCTTTTTCATTTTGAACCTTTTTACAAAAGTTCACAAATCCTTTGTAAGCTTCACCCTTATAAGCAATAAAAATAATAAAGGTATATCTTAAATAGTCATCAACAATAACGAGAGCATATTGATGGTCACCTAGACTTATGGTACTTATAGGACCAAACAAGTCCATATGTAGAAGTTCCAATGGTCTAATAGTTGAGACTATTTTTTTGATTTAAAAGAAATTCTAGTTTGTTTTCCCATTTGACAAGCATCACACACCTTATCTTTTTCAAAATTGATTTTTGGAAGTCTAATAACTAAATAGTTTCTTGAAATTATTTTAAGCAAATCCATATTCACATAGCCAAGTCTTCAATGCCATAGCCATTAGTTTTCGCTAAATACAGGAAAACATTTTTCATTTTCCGAATGCAAGGATTTTAAATTAACTATATAGACACTTTTGTGTCTATGGCCAAAAAACTTGATCTTATTACTCTTGATGTCTATAACTAGACAATGAGAGGTTTCAATTTAACTTTGTTGCCTTTGTCACATAGTTGACTAATACTAAGCAAATTTGGCTTAAGGCATTGCACCCATAATACATTATCAATGGTTAAGAAATTGTTACCAACTTTTCCATGCCCGATGATCTTTATCTTTGTGTTATCTCCAATGATGACATGTTCATCATACCTTCGAGTTAGCTCTTTGAACATGCTTTGATCACCAGTCATGTGCTTTGAGCATCCACTATCAAGGTACTAATAGTTAACTTTTTCCTTAGTGTGGAGACATATCTACATTACATAAGGATACACAATTGCACTCTTAGGTACCCAAAATTTATTGGATCCTTTAGGGTTAGTTCTAGAAAATACGATTCCTTTAGGGACCTATACCTTCTTAACAATATAAAGTGCTCTATAATTATAGACATGATGATGATGCATAATTCCTAGGATAATAGTTATTGAAATTTCTAGGATTTCTTAATTGTGCATGTCTACAGTTCCTTGGATAAGCATTCCTAGGATACATGTTTCTATGATTAAAGTTATGAACATATGTTATTACTAGGAAATGTATGATGGTAGCTCCTAGGATGTGCACTTGTGGTGTGAGCATACATATTATTTCTAGAATACACATGATGGTAATTCTTAGGATGTTCATGTGTAGTGTGCAAGTTATGAGCATATATATTATCTCTAAGATGCACATGATGGTTACTCCTAAGATGTGTATTTCTAGTATATTCATTTCTTGAATGATCATTCCTAGCGTTTTCATTTCTTGAGTGAGCATACATATATGCATGAGTATTTCTAGGATGCTTAATTCTAGTATATGCATTAGAATTTAAATTGACATTCTTAGACCTACTAGCAAATATTGAAGGAGTACTTTTAACCTTCCTAGAGGTCTTGGAAGTGGAGGCTTCATTCAAACAAGTTGTTTTCATGAACAAAGTCTCTTTAGACTTTTTCTTGCCTAATGGAGAATAACCCAAGCTGGATTTTCCTTCATTTAACCTTTGGCCAGATAGCGCTTCATCTAGCTTTTCTTTTCCAAGCATAAGTCTAGATATGGTGCTATTCAATTCCAATATTTTCTTCTTTAAATTTTCATTTTCATTTTTTAGAAAATCTTGTGAAAAATCATAAAGCATGGAAGATAGTTTTTCTTTTTCTTCTTTTAAGCCTTCCATCTCTTTGGAAAGATATGAGACTTCCTTTTGTAGGATGATATTTATATAATCGAATTTCTTCAATTCTTCACGCATCTCATTTATAACTTCAATTAACTCTTCACTGCTACTAACAATGTTATTATTAAAAGGGGAAGAAGTTGATACCTCATTCTCATCGTCGATTGCCATTCAGCATAGGTTAGCAATCTCCTCATATCCAACTTCATTGTCCCAAGTTTCTTCCTTTTCGTCATCACTCCATGTGGTTGCAATCATAGCTTTCTTTTTTAAGCTTTTATATGGTTTGCTTGTTGTTGTACAATAAGCCTTGATGTGACCAGGCTTCTTGCAACCGTAACACACAAGAGGTTCCTTTTTTAGAGTGGAATCCCTTGTGTAAGGTTTCTTACTCTTTTTTAAGAACTTGTGAAACCTTTAGGTGATTAAGACCATCTCACCATCTTTTTCTTTGCTCTTATTCTCCTATTCTCTTTCTTCATCTTCGTTACTTGTAAAGGCCTTGAGAGCAATCATCTTTTTTTCTTCTCATCATCATTGACAACAAGATTCATTTCCTCCATCTTGTATGTCAATTGTGAACCGAGAAGTGTTTCGACATCAAGTTTGTCGAGATCTTTGGGCTCTGTAATGGCCGTCTTCTTTGCTTTCCAAGTGGATGGCAAAGACCTTAAGATCTTCCTTGTTAGTTCAAACTCCTTAATGTTCCTACCAACAAGCTTTAAGCTATTAACAATAGTGGTGAAACATGAGTGCATTTGAGAAATTGTTTTGTTAGGAGACATTTTGAAAGATTCATACTCAGACACTAGCATATAGAATTTTGATTTTTTAACTTCGCTAGTGCCCTCATATGTGACTTGTAGTTTGTCCCAAATCTCCTTAGCTGAAACACATGCATAAACTTCATTATACTCAGAAATATCTAAAGCACAATGTAAAATACAAGTGACTCTACTATTTAGAGACTTCATTCTACAATTATCTTCATTGAACTCAGTTTTGATTGGCTTACCCTTATAAGCCTTACCGATGTACGAAGCTTTCAAGGCCTAGCTTCATTCTATCGCTGATTCATCAAAAATTTTAGTCCTATTATTGCTCCTATGATGGATGTCTTGAAAAGAAAGGAGTTCCAATGGACCGATGAAGCGAAAAAGAGGTTCCAACTTCTCAAATTAGAACTTGTTGAAGCTCCGATGTTAGCATTGCCTGATTTCACACAAACATTTTAGGTGGGATGTGATGCTTTTAATGCGAGCATAGGTGTTATCCTAATCCAAGAAGGAAGGCAAATTGCTTATTTTAGTGAGAACTTAAGTGATGCCAAGCTAAAATATTCAACTTATGATAAGGAATTATATGCAGTGGTGCAAGCTTTGAAGCATTGGGAACATTATCTCATTGGAGTGGAGTTTGTTCTTTATTTCGACCATAAGGCATGGCGGTTTCTTAATGCACAAAAAAACTAAATTCTTGCTATGTGGGCTGGGTATCCTATTTTCAAAAGTTTAGTTTTGTTTTAAATCATAAAGTTGGTTCTTCCAACAAAGTTGTTGATGCTCTATGCCGAAAATACAGCTTGTTAGTTACTTTATCTTATGAGATTGTTGGTTTTGATCTCTTACCAAAACATTATAATGCAGATCCGTTCTTTTCTAAAGTTTTGCAGGGATTAAATGAAGGAGACAAAAGTGATTTCATGATAATTAATGGCTACCTTTTTAAAGAAAACCAACTATGCCTACCAGATGGTTCTGTTGGAAATCACCTTCATAAGATGCCCAGGTGGTGATCTTAGAAAGACTTGTAGAAAGAAATACAACAATCGAAAGCAAGAAAGAAAAGAACACAAGCAATTTGTTATCGAGGTTCAGCAATAGCCTATGTCTCCGTGAGTTCCTCTAAACTCTCTGCACTAAATCAATGGTTCTTTACAATTACAGCAACCCTCTTCAAGAAACCAAGAAGAGAAGAAAGAAGATGATAAGAACTATTACAATGCTCTCTATCTATACTACTCTCTCTTCTTTACAACCAGCCTCTCTACAATGAGTCTCTTTTGTGTTTTGTGTCTTTGCACTCTCACACAATTCTCTCATTCACACACATATCTCATAAGTTACATCATATCTTTCTTGTTGAGAATGAATCTAGGTAACCTTTTATATAGTGGACCAACTTTTTGTCCAATCTTGTGTGTCATTCTCTACCCTTAGATCTTGATGACCAATCGACCATGGCCCTCCATCAATCCTAAGTAGTGCTGTATATTTTAACCTTGCATCCACACACCTACCAAGAGGCTGAAACAAGCTATCTATGTGTGCCTTAGTGTGCCTAGCGCCTAGGCGCTGAACAGGGGGCGGTGAGGCGCTAGGAAAAGCCCCTTTGCATCACATTCTGGACTATGCGGTGCTGGTGGAGGGGCGGTGCAGTGCTACCCTTCTTCAAACTGCATCCTTGCTGGGTGGTGCAGCACTGGTGAAGGAGTGGTGAGGCGCTGGTGAAGGGGTGGTGCGGCGCACACTGATGCTGCCCTTCACACAGCAGTGTGCACTACTTTGCTTTGTTGATTAGGGGTATGCACACACACCTAAATGGATGCACACACATGTGTGCACTCCTTTAACATGCTATATTTTAATCTTCCAACCTTGGTTTAGACTTTAACCATGTTTAGACCATGTTTAAACCTTAGTCAGATACCAACAATCTCTACCTTTGTCTAAGCGTTTAAACCCGAACCATTGTGCAGAGAACTTCAGGATCCAAACTCATCTTGAGTTATCATTCAACCGACTCCAATCCTAAGAAGTCTAAGGCAATGATTGGACCTTCTTAGAGGTAGAACCTTGGTGCCTAAATCTGCAGGACTTTCCTCTGTGGTCTTCTTGTCAACATGAATTCATCCTTTCGTACCATTTTTCGGAATGTAATGATACCGAACATCTATATGTTTCGTCCCCTCATGGAACACTGGATTCCTCCATAAGTGCCACACACTTTGGTTATCTGAAGATATCACCAACTGCTCTTTTAGGACCTCCCACTCGTCCAACAACCCTTTACACCCCATAGCCTCCTTTATGCCTTCCGTAGCCGCTATGAATTATGCCCTGGTTGTTATGAGTGCTACCACCGACTGCAACTGAGCCTTTAAATACCTCAGCAACCACTTCATCCCAAGCCAATGCTTCTTTCCGGGATTATTCACAAATCTGCTGAGAACACCCATTGCCCAAGAAACCCTTAACCAGTTTCTCTCCTTTTCTTGGATTCTAAACATCCCAAGGATCTTTTGTGTAAGGCGGAGATCTTTCCTCTCGAACTCCTCACTGAGTTGAGATGTAAACCTTTCCATCCTCTTCCTGCTATTCCGAACCAACAGCACATCAATGACATAGATGAGGATGCTCACCATTTTCTCCACCTTGTGTCCAGGTGAGAAAGTTTATGTGAAATCTATGTCTTTTCTTCTTGTGAACCCATTTGCCACCAGCCTAGCCTTGTTCCGGACTTTATCTCCTAGAGGGTACCCTTCTTTGATCTTGTAAGTCCACTTACAATCCACAACTCTCTGATTTCCCGGAATGTGCACCAATTCCCAAAAGTTGTTCTTTCTCAAAGAATCAATTTCTTCCTCCATAGCTAGCTTCCATCTTGGCGAATCCTTACATCCCATGACATCAATGTAAGTCTCTTAGTCACTCATCTCTCCTTTTTTCCAAGGAGCTGCTGCATCCGCAAACCCACATCTTGAAGGTGGTATGACCAGCCTTCTTTCCTGATCTCTTGTGAGCCGATAGTCCTTCTGACTTACTACATCATCCTCTTCTAGTTCAGCCTCCTCATGAGTGTCCTAAGCTTGGAATTTATCAATGGGCTCTACCTGGTCCGAACCCTCTTGCCTTCCTTGCTCTACCTGAACTGAATCTTCCTTGATGCTATGCTCCACCAATACGAAACTGGTTTGTTCACTAGCCCCTGCAGGGTTAGTATTCTCCAAGTAGGGAAATAACAATTCATTAAAATTAACATCCTTACTTATTATGAGTTTAAATCCTTCTTTTTAAGTAAGGACCACAACCAATACCCATTAGCCCTTTCCCCATATCCTAGAAACACACATTTTCTAGATCCTGGGCTAAGTTCATCATCCTTTTGTTGTGCATATGCAGCACACCTAAAAGTTCTAAGGTTATCCAACTCAGGGGGTTTTCCACTCCACATCTCTTTGGGAGTCTTGAGCTCTAAAGCTCTAGAGGGTGATCTATTAACCACATACATAGCAGTAGACACAGCTTCCCCTCAAAAACATTTGGATAATCTGGATCCATTTAACATGCACCTAACCTTTTCCTTAAGGGTCTTATTCATCCACTCAGCAACTCCACAATGTTGAAGAGTTTCCACAACCATCCTATGTCTTAGAATCCCATTAAACCTATAGAATTGATCAAGTTCTTGGTTAAAAATTTCTAAGCCATTATTGGTTCTTAAAGTCTTAACTACCCTACCCGTTTGAGTTTCTAGCAACTTCTTCCACACAACAAATTTATCCAAGGCATCCGATTTATTTATAAGTAAATAAACCCACACTCTTCTTGAATAATCATCAATTAAAGACAGAAAGTAAAAGTTACCTCCCTGTGTTGGTGTTCTTGCTGGTCCCCAAAGGTTCGAATGAATGTAGTCAAGAATCCCTTTAGATTTGTGCACTCCGGTGTTGAAGCTGACCCGATGTTGCTTCCCAAGAATGCAACTATCACAGAAATCCAGTTTCTCTACTTTGTCACTACCAAGTAGACCATCCTTGCTAAGAACTTGCAGGCCCTTTTCGCTTATGTGTCCCAAGCGAGTGTGCCAAAGGGCTGCTTTATCCATCTCAACCTCTTTTCGCTCATATTTAATGATTCTATGTGCTGCGTATTATGTGCAATTTCTGAGACAAAAAATGTGAATTGCTCCTTGTTTAACACTAACATTGCTTTACCTTGTTTTGATTCCTACTATAGAATTCATTTCTCGTTTTCGCTTGAATTGCTAGGGACTAGCAATAAGCTAGTTGGGGTTTGTGATGAGAGTCATAAAACACACCTTAATAGTACTTAATTGTTAGCATTTTAGGGTTGATCTAGGTTTGAATTGCACTTTTATACCTTAACAACTCTAAAGTGTCATTCTTGGATCATTGATCTATTTCGATGCATTTTTAGGTACTTTAAGTTCAAAAGAGATTGAAAAGCTATCATTTCTTTTAGCACAATGACTCAATGAACACCGAAGTGAAGGTTCACAAGCACTTGGAAAGAAGTTTCACTAAATTGCCAGAATTACCCATACAGATCAATCATTTTTTGTAAATTAAAACTGTATTGATACAAGAACAACTAGGAGAGAGCCATATATTCTTAGAAAGATCCGGAAGTTTATTTTCTGGAGAATTTTACGGCTCGTAAAAATGATTTTTCTAGAGAAAGTTATGGCAGTTTTAGTAGATGAAGGTCAAGCTGGAAGATGCCTAGTGCACTCGAGCGCACCAGGTCTGCGATCGATCGCAAGTGTGCACTCACGACATCCCACATCGGTCAAAAATACCTTGCAGCACACCATAGTCTACTCGATCGCACCATGCTGCAATCAAGCGCACACGGGTAGTATCCCACATCGGAATGGAAACACATTGCACTCCGGGAATTCCTCTATAAAAACCCCACTTCACATCATCTTTTGGGATCAACTGGGATCAGATCCAGCGGGCCTTTAGGAGGAATTCAAAGAACTTTTGGAGGAATCCAAAGAACTTTTGGAGGGTAAGCTGAGGAATCTCCGAAGCTTTGCTACCAAGGGGGAGATCATTGAGGGACCGGAGGCAACTCAATGAAGCATGAGCTCCATTGCTAGCTAATCTCCAAGCAAGGCAAAGAGATGAATCCCTAGGTGTAGTTGTTCTTATTTTCTTTTCTTGATTCAGTTGTAGTATGGATTTATTTTCATTAAACATTGTTATGATTTACTTTTTTTTATCTAATTAGAAGATTTCCCCTTAATCTGGTGATTGCATCTTTCTCCCCCATATAAGTCTAGTCATGCTCTTCTTATATAATGTTGTTAAGGTGTGATTGAGTCTGGTAGATCTTCTAGATTTTTCAATTACTGCAGTATTGTCATTATGGTATATTTTCATTTCTTGATAATCTATAAGTTAGGTCATGTGTGCTTGAAAGTAAAGAGTATTTCATAACAATTGCATTAAGGTTTATATATGTGCTTTGATTGAATATTTGTTGATTGCTTGTTTGGGATGTGAAACTTGCAATCGAGATAAAAGCAACTAAATTGAGATTAGAATAAGGCAACAAACCTAGGGAGGATTCCCAGAATCTTGTTGCTTCCATTATAGTTTTCATTACAATTACACAATTCGCATATCACTATACTTTATTATTAAAATTCTCTCGTTCAACTTTTATCGTTCGTGTTAAGGATTCCATCTTCTCTTATAATTAACTTGTTTTCCTGTGGAATCGACACTCTAAAGCTGTGCTACAACTACCGCATTAGTTTTTGGGCGTAATAAAATTTTGGCACCGTTGCCGAGGAAATGCACTTAAGTACAAGGAAGATTGTCAACTTTAGATATGACGGTAGAAGAATTGTAAATAGTTTTTCTTTTCAGCAGCTGTAAAGGCGATAACTTCGTTCCATCTTTTAACTTGCTGCATTATTTTTTTTTCCTTCTTTCTTTTTATAATAATTTTTTTATTATTGTTCTTTTTTTCTAAGTTTTAATTTTCTAATTTTTTTATTCTGTTTTATTAATTTCCTTTCTGATTCATGTGGTGTATGCTTAGACCGAGAGATTTGCGAGGTAGATTCATTAGAGGACCCGAAAATAAAATTACCCTCTCCTTCCACGTCCGTTAGTGAAACCTCGCCTAGATCAAACCATAATGAACCCCCATTAGAGAATTTTGAGGATTTTAACATGGCCGATAACCCTAATGAGAATGTTGCTAGGACACTTCAGGATTACCTCCACCCTACACGCACAGCCACACCATCATGCATCATGTTTCCAGCCAATACTCGCCACCTAGAGTTTAAAACAGGGATGATACAGTTACTCCCTACATTTCATGGCTTGGATAATGAAAACCCATATGTGCACATTAGAGGGTTTGAGGAAGTAGTTGCGACTTTTCATAGTCAAGATGAAACTCATGACATTGTGAAACTTAAGTTCTTTCCTTTCGCTTTGAAGGATAGAGCTAAGAGTTGGCTATACTCACTTAGACTATGATCTATTGGGTCGTGGGCTGAGATGACTCAGGTCTTCTTTAATAAATACTTTCCCCAACATAAGACCAATGCTTTAAAAAGGCAAATCTCCACCTTTGCATAAAAGGACAGCGAGACTTTGTATCAGTCTTAGGAGAGATTTAAGGAGTTATTGAGTATGTACCCTCACCATGGGTATGAGAGTTGGCGCTTGGTAAGCTATTTTTATGAGGGACTTACATATAGAGAGTGCCAATTTGTAGAGATGATGTGCAATGATGAATTCTTGGAGAAAGATCCTGATGAGGCCATAGAGTACCTCAATGAGCTTGCTGAAAAAGCTCACACTTGGATTGGACCTAGTGCTACTGAAAGCACAAATAGGTCACGACCTATAGGGCACCCAAATGGTGGTGGAATTTACCATCTTAGGGAAGAGGATAACCTTAAGGCCAAGTTCGAGATGCTCACTAGGGAACTAGAGGTGTTAAAGACTAAAAGCTCAAAGCCAACACAAGTAGCTAATCATGCAGCGTCTTTGAAACCATGTTTTGTGTGTGGCGGGGTAGATCATCTCGCCAAAGAGTGTCCCACATTTGCGGAGATGAGAGGGATGTATGAGGTACAATGTAATGCCTTAGGCATGTACAAGAAGTCTTTGGCACCCTTCTCTGATACTTATAATCTGGGATGGTGAAATCACCCCAATTTCAGCTAGAAGTCTGAAAACCAGTAGCTTGCACAAACCCCTGCACCATATCTTGAACCATATCATGCACCTGTATCTTCTAGGAGTTCTTTAGAAGACACTTTACATGCTTTTATTGAGGTATAGGGTAAGACTAATCAAAGACTTGAATCTTTAATTACGCAGGCTGTTAAAGAAAATAAAGAGATAAAGAGCCAAGTGTCCAAGTTAATGAGCTACTTGAGTGTGACTGAGCGAGGTAAGTTCCTTTCTCAAGCTCAGTCCACATCCCATGGTCAGCACCTGGCACAACAAAATTTGAAGGAGGTGAATTCCATTGAGACACTAAGTGCTAAGTCAGTACACATCCCAACAACGAACAAATCAAAGGATGTGGACGAGAGCCACCAAGTGTGCATGATTGACTCACTCATGGAAAAGGTCCATCACCTTAATCCATTGGAGTCCATCCACACCCATGGTTTCACAAGAACAATTATCGAGCTAGAATTTACGGATGTTACTGATGACATCCTTGAGGCCTCTCCAAAGCATACAAGCACTGAATTTGGCAATGAAGCAGTGGCTGGTGCATTCAACCTATGTTTTTCTATGAGGGAATAAGAGTGTCTGGCTAAAGACGTAAAACTTAGCGCTCATGGGAGGCAACCCACAACATATCCTTTTATTTTTACTGTTTTTCATATTTCTTTTTCTTGTTTATTATTATTATTTTGTTGTTTTGCTGTTTTCCAGTTTTACTTTTGTATTTCTTTTTCAGGGACAAACATGCGCATCAGTTCAATTGGTTGTGCACAATTTTCAGCTCCACGCACCTTTGGTTAAAAAGGGAGTTTCCTTAATTTTTGCTTTTACATTGAAAACAATGTTTATCTTAGGTTGGGGGTGGAGGAAACACATTTCTTATTGCATACCATTGAACTGCTTGGTGTCATTTTCCCTTTTTGTTTGTTTTTAGCATGTTTGGTATTAGCCTTAAAGTTTATTCACATGTCAATGATGTGAGCTTAATTGAGATAGCATATAGCATTTAGAAGAAATTAAATCTTGCTTCAGTTTGAAAATAATTTAAGTATCAATCTTCATTTGGTTTGAGACTCTAGTTTGCAGTAAGTTTGTATGATTAGTCTAAAACATTTAGAGAAGTTTTATGTGTGATTACTTTGTGAATACTTTTGAGGTCTTGAAAAGCTCTAGAACTTATTTAATAATCACTTAAGGCGAATTCCTAGAATGCACATTACTTAGGATATGATATAGGCCATTTTTGAACTGTTTGAGCCTTTCAACCATTGCTATATTTATCACTAGTCAACTATTTGAGCTTTTTCTTGAAAAATAATTTGAGCCTTGTTTCTTTCAATAGCCCATTCACTCACCTTCATAAGCCTAAAAATATTTTATCCTTACCTTTCTTTTAAAAGAACTTAGTTATACAAATTTGTTGAGAAACACTTAAAAGCAGTAAGGATGGAAATATGAAAAAAAAAATATCACTACCATAACCCAAGTACATTAAAGGAGATAAGTTGAGGGTTGTGAAAAAGAAAAGAAAATAAAAAAAATTAAAAAAGGAGGTGAACGGTCTTATTCCAAAATACAAAAGAAAAGAAAAAGAGAAGTGAATTATGGCAAAGAAAAAGAAAAGAAAAGTGGTGACTTATTGAGAGATATGCTCTTATAAAAAAATGGCTGAAAGAGTTGGGTGTTGAAGCAAGGTTATCAATTGCTTAAAGTGGTTGTGTTTAAAACTAAGAGATTGAGTTCTTTTACTTGTGAATCCTTCCCGTTCTTTCTTAACCTTTACCTTAGCCTTACGTTACAAGCTTATTAAAGACCTGTTGATCCAATGTAGTGTAATTTTTCTACAATAGTGGAGAATAATTTGAAAAGTGAGCCTATGGAGCTTGTTTTTGTGATTGATGTCATGCAATTTATTATGTTCTTAGAGGCTAAGACTTGTATTCATGAATGTTATGCATAAAGTTATCCGAGTGTTCGGATTAATGGATTGTGGTAAGATAGATGATAAGAGTCAATAACGATTTTAAGATTGATGCTTGGATTACTTTTGGACTTAAGTGATATTTAATGATTCTATGTGTTGCGTATTATGTTCAATTTCTGAGACAAAAAATGTGGATTGCTCCTTGTTTAACACTAGCATTGCTTTACCTTGTTTTGATTCCTACTATAGAATTCATTTCTCATTTTCGCTTGAATTACTAGGGACTAACAATAAGCTAGTTGGAGTTTGTGATGAGAGTCATAAAATGCACCTTAACAATACTTAATTGTTAGCATTTTAGGGTTGATCTAGGTTTGAATTGCACTTTTATACTTTAACAACTCTAAAGTGTCATTCTTGGATCATTTATCTATTTCGATGCATTTTTAGGTACTTTAAGTTCAAAAGAGATGGAAAAGCTATCATTACTTTTAGCACAATGACTCAATGAACACCGGAGTGAAGGTTCACAAGCACTTGGAAAGGAGTTTCACTAAATTTCCATAATTGCCCGTACAGATCAATCATTTTTTTGTAAATTAAAACTGTATTCATGCAAGAAGAGCCAAGAGAGAGCCATATATGTTTTGAAAGATCCGGAAGTCTATTTTCTGGAGAATTTTACGGCTCGTAAAACTGATTTTTCTAGAGAAAGTTATGGCAGTTTTAGTAGACGAAGGTCAAGCTGGAAGATGCCTAGTGCGCTTGAGCACACCAGATCTGCGATTGATCATAAGTGCGCACTCGTGATATCCTACATCAGTAAAAAATATGGTGCG
This sequence comes from Bretschneidera sinensis, assembly GCA_023935145.1. Taxonomy (NCBI): domain Eukaryota; kingdom Viridiplantae; phylum Streptophyta; class Magnoliopsida; order Brassicales; family Akaniaceae; genus Bretschneidera; species Bretschneidera sinensis. The sequence goes on from CM043700.1 coordinate 90,930,751, forward strand.
CTCGATCACACCATGCTGCAATCGAGTGCACATGGGCATCATCCCACATCGGAATGGAAACACATTGCTCTCCGGGAATTCCCCTATAAAAACCCCACTTCCCTTAATCTTTTGGGATCAACTGGAATCAGATCCAGAGGGCCTTTAGGAGGAATTCGAAGAACTTTTGGAGGGCAAGTTGAGGAACCTCCAAAGCTTTGCTACCAAGGGGGAGATCATTGAGGGGCCGGAGGTAACTCAAGGAAGCATGAGCTCCATGGCCAGCTAATCTCCAAGCAAAGCAAAGGGGTGAATCCCTAGGTGTAGTTGTTCTTATTTTTTTTTCTTGATTCAGTTGTAGTATGGATTTATTTTCATTAAACATTGTTATGATTTACTTTTTTTTTATCTAATTAGAAGATTTCCCCTTAATTCGGTGATTGCATCTTTCTCCCCCATATAAGTCTAGTCATGCTCTTCTTATGTGATGTTGTTGAGGTGTGATTGAGTCTGGTAGATTTCTCTTCTAGATTTGTCCATTACTGTAGTATTGTCATTATGGTATATTTTCGTTTCTTGATAATCTATAAGTTAGGTCATGTGTGCTTGAAGGTAAAGAGTATTTCATAACAATTACATTAGGGTTTATATATGTGCTTTGATTGAATATTTGCCGATTGCTTGTTTGGGATGTGAAACTTGCAATCGAGATAAAAACAACTAAATTGAGATTGGAATAAGGCAACAAACCTAGGGAAGATTCCTGAAACCTTGTTGCTTCCATTATAGTTTTCATTACAATTACACAATTCGCATATCACTTTACTTTACTATTCAAATTCTCTCGTTCAACTTTTATCGTTCGTGTTAAGGATTCCATCTTCTCTTATAATTAACTTGTTTTCCTATGGAATCGACACCCCAAAGTTGTGCTACAACTACTGCATTACTCTTTGGGCATAATCAATACCTCATATTTCGCAGCAGCCTTATGACTCCATCAAACATCCTCAATTGGATGTCTCCAATCCCTCTCACTTGACAAGAATTGTCATTCCCCAAGAAGACCCTTCCATCATTGATCTCCTTGAAATTCTTGAACCATTCCTTGTGAGGGCACATGTGATAAGTGTACCCGAAATCCAGAATCTACTTTTCACTGCCTTGCCTCCTACTCAAATTTGAGCACATAACAAGAACATCATCTTGCTATTCTCCTTTGGCAACCGAAGCCTCTCCATTGTTGGTATGGCTTCTCCTCTCTTCCCACATCTTCTTCTTGCAATCTTTCTTGAAATAGCCCTCCTTGTTGCAGTAGAAGCATCTCCTTCCTCTTCAAGTCTAGTCTTGGAATGAGATCTCCCATGCCTCTGCCCTCTACCTCTTGATTTCTCCCGGTAGTTGCCATGAGTGCTACAGCCATTTCGAGTTGCTGGCCTTCCTCTTACGAACAGCCCATCTCCACTTGATGTCTCTTTCATCTTGGCTTTGAAGTCATGTGCCCTTATGGCATTGATCACAATCTCCTTGGTTAAAGTATCCCTTCCATACTCAATCAAATTATCAAAGCAATCAGGAAGAGAATTTAACAAGATAACAGCCAATTGTTCATCCGGAAATGTAATACTACAGCTATTCAAATCTTGAACTAGCTTATTAAAGACATCAAGATTATCTTGGAACTCTTTACTAGGATCCAATTTAAAAGCAAAGATTCTTTTAAGAAGATAAATCTTGTTAGGGAGAGTCTTGGCAAGAAACAACTCATCTAGTTTCTTCCATATTACAGCTGGATCTTCCGAGTCTCCGTACTCCCTTGTGACATTATCCGACATGTGCAAGAAAATGGTGCTGTAAGCCATCTTCTTCATCTCGGTCCACTGGTCCTCCATGACACTTGCTGGAAAAGTATCATCTTCTCCAATAGCCAAGTCCACTTTCTGTTGCACTAGAACTGCCTTGATCTTCCGCTTCCACAGGGAAAAATCTCCCTTTCCATCAAACTTCTCAATACCAAAATTTGAACCCATCTTGCGGAGAAGATCCCTTGATTTATGCAGCACCCAAAAATGCTTTCCAACTTCTCCTAAACCTCAAGAACACAGATCGAAGATGGATCTTAATACTGTTCTTGAATCACCCTCAAGAACACGATCAGATCTTGATCTTTACACCGTTCTTGAATCACCCAAGAAGTTGACCCTTGGAGTCTTGCTCTAATACCTTCTGTTCTTGCTCCGATACTCAGCTGTGCAAGCTCCTTCAACTTTGATACCACTATTGGAAATCACCTTCACAAGATGCCCAGGTGGTGATCTTCCAAACACCCAAGTCTAGAATGACTTGTAGAAAGAAATACAACAATCGAAAGCAAGAAAGAAAAGAACACAAGCAATTTGTTATCGAGGTTCGGCAATAGCCTATGTCCCCATGAGTTCCTCTGAACTCTCTACACTAAATCAATGGTTCTTTAAAATTACAACAACTCTCTTCAAGAAACATCAAGTTCTTGAAGAAACCAATAAGAGAAGAAAGAAGATGATAAGAACTATTACAATGCTCTCTATCTATACTACTCTCTCTTCTTTACAACCAGCCTCTCTACAATGAGTCCCTCTTGTGTTTTATGTCTTTGCACTCTCACAAAATTCTCTCATTCACACACATGTCTCACAAGTTACATCACATCTTTCTTGTTGAGAATAAATCTAGGTGACCTTTTATATAGTGCACCAACTTCTTGTCCAATCTTATGTGTCATTCTCCACCCTTAGATCTTGATAACCAATTAACCATGGCCCTCCATCAATCCTAAGTGGTTCTATGCATTTTAACCTTACATCAACGCACCTAACAAGAGGCTGAAACAAGTTGTCCATGTGTGCCTCAATGTGCCTAGCGCCTAGGCGCTGAATAGGGGGTGGTGAGGTGCTAGGCAAAGCCCCTTTGCACCACGTTTTGGATAGTGCGGTGCTGGTGGAGGGGTGGTACGGTGCTGCCCTTTTTCAAATTGCATCTTTGTTGGGCGGTGCAGTGCTGGTGAAGGGGCGGTGTGGCGCACACTGATGCTGCCCTTCACACAGCAGTGCGCACTACTTTGCTTTGTTGATTAGGGGTGTGCACACACACCCAAATGGATGAACACACATGTGTGCACTCCTTTAACATGCTTTATTTTAATCTTCCAACCTTGATTTAGACTTTAAACATCTTTGAACCATGTTTAGACCATGTTTAAACCTTAGACAAATACCAACAGGTTCACGAAGGTTGTTTGTCATTAGTGAATTGCATGGTGGCAAATGTGGTGCACATTTTGGCAGGGATAAAACAAAAGCACTGGTAAAAGAGTGTTACTTTTGGCCTACCTTGAAGTGTGATGCTGCCCGTTTTATACAAAGTGTTTTGTTTGTCAAAAGGCCAAGTGATTAGGGCATGAAAATGCACTTCAAATAGAGTTAATTATATATGTTTGTTGAGATTAATTTTAATTATTCATTGAATTTCTTGACAAGTGTGGTCCTATGGAGAATTCTATGTTTTAGTGCGTTTTGCAGATTTAAAAAAACAAAGAAGCTTTAAACAAAAAAATATATAAAATATGTTCGAAAGAATCCACAACATCCGGACCAGTTCAAAGCGGTAAAACTGGGTTTCCCAAGAAGAGTGCAACAAAACCCATCATTTCTAGACTGTTAAAGATAAATTGAGCATTTTGCTAAGTCATGTTGTCACTAGCAAAGGGTGAAAAGGAGTTTAACTAAATTGATAGAATTACCCGTACAGATCAATTATTTTTGCAGATTAAACTGTATTGATTCAGGAAGAACCAAGAGATGAGCCATATATTCTTGGAAAGATCCGGATATTTATTTTCTGGAAAATTTTATGGCTCATAAATATGATTTTTCTAGAGAAAGTTACGGCAGTTTTAATAGATAAAGGTTAGGCTATGTGATTTCAGCGTTGATAACTCTGAATAAATCATGCTATTATACTTCTTTTAGGCACATTTTTTATATTGATCTTAAGCATTAGATGTGTGTTTTATATGTTTTTTTAAGCAATTTTTAGTTTAGATTATTTTATTCTACTATTAGTTTGTTTTAGTTAACTTGAATGATCAATGCTGAGCTTTGGAAATTTACTGTGTAGACACTCAAGGCTGCAGCAATGGAATAGGACTGGAAGGGCAAAATGTGTGAAGAGGACAGAAGCTCAGAGCTGTAGTGCTGGTTTCTCAGCACTGCAGCGCTGGAATCTGGCAGGAATAGCAAAATCTGTGAAGTGGATAGAAACTCGAAGAAACTCGAGGCTGTAGCACTGGGTCATGGGCACTGCAGCGCTGAAACGTGACAAGGATTCAGCTGCAGCGCTGGTTAGTGGGGCGCTGCAGCTCTGGCTAGGGTTTGATTTGTGCCTAGCACTGCAGCGCTGGGAAGTTGACGCTGCAGCATTAGCCGATAGATTCAAAATATTATAAATAGCAAACTCTAGCTGAACAAAAAGGGAGCCCGGTTGTCGAACAGAAAAACAGAGTTGGACGAGACGAGACGCAAAAGGGGAGTTGGAGACACTCTTGGAGGCTACTCTGAAGCTTTTAATCATTCTTCGTCGGTTTTGCTTTATTCTTATTTATTTATGTTGATGTTTTATGATATGAACTTGGTTTGTTTGAATATTATTATGGAGTAGGTATTTTTGTTTTAAGGATAGATGAATCCTAAACCTATGTCTTGAGTTGCTGTTTGGACAAGTGGATTTTAATGTGTTGTTCAAAGAGTATGTTTTATTGTTCTTAATGTTGTTTGTTACATTGATTCCTTCTTTAAGCATAGTGATGTGTCGAATAGAGAAGCTATGTTTTTACGAATGGTTGAATTAATAAATATGATGTTGGATTGTTGTCTATGCAAAAGCCAGGGTAAAACATGCCATGAATGGAATAGAAGTAACCGAATAAGGATTCTAGGAAGTTCATGTGGTCCGCTTAAATTGTAATTGAATAAGGAGATTTAACTGAAAGGAATTCAAAAACATTTAATGTTTCTTAATTTGAATTAATCTAGAATAGACCTGGAATATGGATATTTGAAATTAATGATTCTTGAGATTGTGGTTAGACCTGGAATATTGATAACCAATTTATTAGGAATTCTACCATCTTGAGAAATGTATTAAACGAAACTTATCCATTCGAAACTCTTGGCAATAATGGTTTAGGTGAAGTCGAGTCCTTAGCACATTAGTTTATAAGAATCTAATTCCAAGTTGCAATTCCTCCTTTTATTTACTATTATCATCTGTTTTTCCTTTAGTTAAGTTTTAGTAAATTCTTCTCCTAAAATTATTCGTTTGCTCAAATAATGGTAAGAGTTGAGTCATAATTTCTGTATTATCTATTCAGTCCTCGTTGGGAACGATACTTACTCATCATTTTATTACCTGAACAATTAGTGCACTTGCTAGTGTCAATTTCATCGCATCAAGTTTTTGGCGCTGTTGCCGGGGACTAAAATAATATATTACATTTATTGTGATTTTACTAGTTAATTTGAGAGTTCGTTAATTTGGTTTTTAAGTCTATTTTGTAGGGTTTTCGTTTCTAGTGCATGACACGTACTAGTGGGAGAATACTTGCAGAATTTAATCCAGAAATTGAGCGCACTTTTCATGCTTTGAGAAGAGCAGCGTCAGTAACAGTCAATATAATGGCAGAAGGGAACAATGCAGAGGTGCAACGTGCACTTTGGGATTATGCTATGCCAAAGATGGATGGTGTTGAATCTAGTATCCGACGACCATCTATACAAGCGAACAATTTCGAAATTAAGCCTGCCATCATTCAAATGATTCAATATTCAGTACAATTTGGGGGCCTATCGCAAGAAGATCCAAATGTTCACTTGGCGAGTTTCCTTGAACTGTGCGACACATTTAAGCATAATGGAGTATTGGAGGATGCAATTCACTTAAGACTTTTTCCATTTTCACTGAGGGATAAAGCAAAAAGCTGGTTGATTTCTTTGCCAGCAGGATCTATAATGACATGGGCAGAATTGGCACAAATTTTTTAGAGAAATACTTTCCTCCTGCAAAAACTACAAAGTTACGTAATGAAATTACTATGTTTTTGCAGGTCGATAGGGAGTCACTCTATGAGGCATGGGAACGTTTTAAAGACCTTTTGAGAAGATGTCCTCATCACGAGTTGCCCACTTGGATGCAGGTACAAACTTTTTATAACGGTCTAACCAGTACAACCCGAAATATGATTGATGCAACTGTAGGTGGCACTATCATGAGAAAAACTCCAGAAGAAGCTATTGAATTGCTAGAAGAGATGACCACAAATTCCTATCAATGTCCAGTTGAAAGGTTACCTATTAATAGAGCCTCAGGATTGCACAATATAGATGTTGTTACAACTTTAACAGCACAAATGGAGGTTCTCACCAAGAAGATAGATGGACTTTATCCTACTACACATGTTATATGTGAATTGTGTGGTGATAGTGGCCACCATAGTAGTAACTGTCAAGTAGGTAATCAATTTGCATCTAATTCATCTGCTGAACAAGCTAACTTTGTTTCAAATTTTCATAGGCAAAACAATCCATATAGCAATACATATAATATGGGATGGAGAAATCACCCGAATCTGTTTTGGAATCAAAGCAATGCGAAACAACCTCCTTCTGAATACCCACCTCAAGAAAAAAAGTCCAACTTGGAGGACATGATGGCCAAATTCTTAAATGTAGCAGAAACTAGGTTCCAAAATCAAGAAGTGTCCATCAGAAATTTGAAAGTTCAGGTGGGTCAACTAGCAACCATAATTTCTGGACGTGCACAAGGTTCTCTTCTGAGCAACACAGAAAAAAAATCCTAAGGAGAATGTCAAAGCCATAACACTAAGGAGTGACACACAATTGGATGAGCCTAAATCTAAAGAAATCACTAATCAAGAAGGCGAGAAAGAAAAGACCATGCAAGAGGAGAAACTTGTTTCAGAAAAGAAGTCTACTGGTAAAGAGGCTTTATCATAGATGCCTAGTTACACTAAATTTTTGAAGAAAATTTTGTCTAATAAACCGAAGCTTGAGGAACATGGAACGGTGATGTTAACTGAAGAATGCAGCGCCATGCTGCAAAACAAGCTACCTCCAAAATTGAAAGATCCAGGGAGTTTTATTATACCCTGCACTTTGGGAAGTTTATTCTTTGATAAAGCTTTATGTGACCTTGGTGCAAGTATCAATCTTATGCCTCTTTCAATTTTCAAAAAACTTGGATTCGAAGAAGTCAAAACAACGACAGTGTCATTGCAATTAGCTGATCGATCTATTAAGAGACCACGAGGAATTATAGAAGATGTACTGGTAAAGGTTGATAAATTTATATTCCTTGTAGACTTCATTGTTCTCGACATGGAAGAGGATCATGAGGTACTTCTTATACTTGGACATCCATTCCTTGCTATAGGGAGAGTTGTAATTGATGTACAACAAGGGAAATTGACTTTAAGAGTCAATGATGAGCAAATAGTTTTTGATATGTATAAAATTATGAAATACCCTTCTGGCTTATCTACTTCTTCTTGTTTTCAAGTGGATATTGTTGATAACCTCATTGAGGAGTTTCAGGAGAAAACATTAAATGAAGATACTTTGGAGAGCTGCATCATAGAATCAGGAACTACCACCACTGAAGAACTCGTCATCCAAGAAGAAGCTAGAAACTTGGAGGCTGAAGTGGGAAAAAAAGTGCCAGAAGAACAAATAATAACAAATGAATTGAAAACTTTACTTGCTCATTTGAAATATGCTTATTTAGAGAAAAATATTTTCCTTGTTACAATATCTTCTTCGTTGACAGGTAAAATGAAAGAACGGTTGCTGGAAGTCCTAAGAAGGCACATATTTCTGAGAAAGCTGAAATCTTGGTGGACTAGACCATACACCGTGATAAGTGTATCACCTTTTGGTGCCATTGAATTAAGACACGAGAAAAACAAAGAGACGTTCAAGGTCAACGGGCACAGATTGAAGCACTACATCATAGGGACATTTTACCCTCAATCGTCCACAACCATTCTCCAAGAGCCATAAATCGGAAAGTCAAGCTAAAGACTATAAATTAGAACTAACATTTTTTTTTTATTTTTCTTGCATATGAATTTGTTTTGTATGTTTATTTTGTTTTTGTTTGGTTTGTCTTTTTATTTAAGTTTTTATTGTTTTAAATTAGTTATTTTTGTTTTGTTTTCAGGATTGATTTGAGTCAGGCTCGAGAACCAGCACTGCAGCCATGAGTTTTGGGCGCTGCGGCGCTAAAAACACCAATCTGAAGAAGTTGGACCTGAGACTCAGTGCTGCATCCCCAGGATACAATGCTGTAGCATCTACAGGAAAGGAGCTCAGAGCCGCAGTGCTATATAATCAGAGCTACAGCACTAAGTCACATACTGGGTTTTAAAAACAATCTCCTCGCACTTTCAGCAATGACCAGGAGAATGAGGATAATGAAGAAGACGAGTGATTCGGGTTCTAACTACTTAGGGAAGTTCCTTTCTCTTACTTTATGCTAAATGTTTATACATTGCGGACAATGTATCATTTAAGTTTGGGGGGGGGGAAGTATCTGAGTTGTGTGTTGTTCATGTTTCTAGTTATTTTTTTGTTCGTTTTATCTTTGTGCTTTATTTTGTTTTATCTTTGTGCTTTATTTTGTTGGATTTCGATTTTGCTGAGGATGAGAAATAGATTGGCTTGATTGTAGCCATTGAAAAGTTGCAAAATGTTGCGTTTGTCTGTGTGCTTGAGTTTGTTGTTGGATTTATTTTACATCGAACTCTTTGAACACAATAAGCACTTACACCTAAGCACTTTGTTGTCTTGCTGTTTCAGAGAATGTTTATGTGTGCAATGTAGTTTCATGAGATCTCATGGACTCTAGAACTTGTTTGAAGACCACTCGAGGCGAAATCCTAGGTAGTACAGTACCAAAGAAATGATTCAGGCCATGTTTGGAACGTTTGAGCTTTTCTAGCCAACCCTTGATATGTGATTATCCTTAGTTTTTCCCTTTTGAGCTTGAATATCCGTTTTTTTGCCACCCGATCATCTAACTTATTTTAAAAAAAAAAAAAAATTGCTACAACTCTACCTTTCACCTGTAAGCACATCGACTAATGAATGGACTATTCTCTTAAGTGGTAGCAGATGATTGAGCAAAAGAAAGTGATCTTCGACTCGGCTGTGTTAAGTATCAAATATTTTCCATCGAGAGTGAGCAAGGGACCCTAGTTATAAGAGGGCAAGGGAAAGATCGAAGTTGAAAAGTTTTACCACACGAACTATTTGATCAAGTTGTATTTTGCCTATCACGGGCAGTTGGCAAAGCCGTGTTTGATCATCCCGTACATGCTCTATTATAGTTTCATTCATGCACACGGAAATAAAGACTAGTGCTACTATAGTACAAGCATACGAAAAAAAAAGAGAAAAAGAAAAGAAGAAGAAGAAGAAGAAGATGTGACAACAGCAAAAGTATTGGAGTATTACATGATAACTGAGGGAAAGTTTGAAATAAAATTTTTATGGGTTGATGTGCTTAAGGTGATGTGAGCCTCAAATAAATCCTTTACCATACCTTAGCCTTAGCCAAAGTTATAAGCTGAATAAAGTCTTGGTGATCTCGGGTATTGTCATGGCCTACATTAGTGGAGAGTGGTGTGAAAAGCAAGCTTATGGACTCTGAAAGATTGGCATTATCCTACTTGCTTGCATAAACCGATCAGAGTGGCGAGACGATTAAGTTTATAAAGGTGTTACACACACACACGTTTGAAGAATTTGATGTAAGATAAGGCTGGCAATAAATTTGAAATTCTAGACATTAGCAGTATTTGGAAATTTTTCTTGCGTTATGATCTATATGCAATCTTTGAGGCATATTGTTATCAAATCTAATCAAGCCATCTCTCACTCTCAGGATGTGTGTGTTAGGACTTTGTTCTAGTTTGCTCGAGGACTAGCAAAAACGTAAGTTTGGGGATTTGACAACTCTGAATAAATCATGTTATTATACTTCTTTTAGGCACTTTTTTGGTGTTGATCTTAAGCATTAGATGTGTGTTTCATGTGGTTTTTTTAGTAATTTTTAGTTTAGTTTATTTTATTCTACTATTAGTTTGTTTTAGTTAACTTGAATGATCAATGCTGAGTTTTGGAAATTTACTGTGCAGACACTCAAGGTTGCAGCAATGGAATAGGGATGGAAGGGCAAAATGTGTGAAGAGGACAGAAGCTCAGAGCTGTAGCACTGGTTCCTCAGCGTTGCAGCGCTGGAATTTGGCAGGAATAGCAAAATCTGTGAAGTGGACAGAAGGTTGAAGCTGCAGCGCTGGGTCAAGGGTGCTGCAGCGCTGGTTAGTGGGGCGCTGCAGCTCTGGCTAAGATTCGATTTGTGCCTAGCGCTGCAACACTGCAGCACTGGCCGGCAGATTCAGAATATTATAAATAGCAAACCCTAGCTGAACAAAAAGAGAGCATGGTTGTCGAACAAAAAAACAGAGTTGGAGGAGACGAGATGCAAAAGGGGAGTTGGAGACACTCCTGGAGGCTACTCTGAAGTTTTTAATCATTCTTCTCCGGTTTTGCTTTATTCTTATTTAGTTATGTTGATGTTTTATGATATGAACTTGGTTTGTTTAAATATTAGTATGGAGTAGGTATTTTTGTGTTAAGGATAGATGAATCCTAAACCTATGTCTTGAGTTGCTGTTTGGACAAGTGGATTTTAATGTGTTGTTCAAAGAGTGTGTTTTATTGTTCTTAATGTTGTTTGTTACTTTGATTCCTTCTTTAAGCATAGTGATGTGTCGAATAGAGAAGTTATGTTTTTACGAATTGTTAAATTAATAAATATGATGTTCGATTGTTGTCTATGCAAAAGCTAAGGTAAAACATGCCATGAATGAAATAGAAGTAACCGAATAGGGATTCTAGAAAGTTCATGTGGTCCGCTTAAATCGTAACCGAATAGGGAGATTTAACTTAAAGGAATTCAAAAACACTTAATGCTTCTTAATTTGAATTAATCTAGAATAGACTTGGAATATGGATATTTGAAATTAATGATTCTTGAGATTGTGGTTAGACATGGAATATGGATAACCAATTTATTGGGAATTCTACCATCTTGAAAAATGTATTAAACGGAACTTGTCCATTCGAAACTCTTGGCAATAATGGTTTAGGTGAAGTCGAGTCCTTAGCACGTTAGTTTATAAGAATCTAATTCCAAGTTGCAATTCCTGCTTTTATTTACTATTATCATCTGTTTTTCCTTTAGTTAAGTTTTAGTAAATTCTTCTCCTACAATTATTCGTTTGCTCAAATAACGGTAAGAGTTGAGTTTTAATTTCTGTATTATCTATTCAGTCCTCGTTGGGAACGATACTTACTCATCATTTTATTACTTGAACGATTAGTGCACTTGCTAGTGTCAATTTCATCGCATCAAGCGTGGCATAAGTGAATGAGCTATTAAATTCAGATTTGTTTTGGGATTTGCACTACCTGAACAGTAACAAACGCATGACCTAGACAGTAGCAGAACCGGGCCTTGACAGTAGCAGAAGTACACGTCCTGAACAGAAACCCTAGGGCAACTTTTCTGTCTACAAAGCCGTCTCCATACAGCTATATATAAGATTTTAGACTCAGAGAATGGGGGGCTGAACAGATAGACACTGAATTTCTAGAGAGCTGTTGTGATTATGTATTATCGACTAGGCTAAGTTTAAACTAAAGCGAAGAGATGAACTCCTAGACATAGCGGGTTTGGCTTGTATTTAATTTAGTATTTGTGTTTTTAACATTGAATAATTATTTTGAGCTATTCCCTTTATTTAATATTGAAGTTGATATTTTTGTGTGATAGACAATTATATTTTTTTCTCCCATAGATTTTATTTAACTCTGGTGATTGTTGTTCTTTTTCTCCATATAAGTTCAGTCATGCTTCTCTTATGTGTGGAATTTAGGATGCAATTAATTTCGATATATTGATTATATATCCTGGTCCTTTACTACGTTATTGTCTCCGAATACATCATCGATTTAGGATATCATATATGATTGACCATTGCATTACTTGTAAAAACAAGAAATGGATTTCTCATAATAATTTACAAAAGAATATTTTTGGTGCTTTCACTATTATTTTTCGATTACCTATTTGGGAAGTGAAATACATAGTTGAGTTATAATTACCGAATTGATACAAGTTGAAGCTGTGAAATTTAGAAGGGATTGTTGGACCCTTGTGTTACTCATTATTGATTTTCTTTCACTTAATTCAATTGTATCATTTTATTCTCAACATTTTCTTAATATTAATTTTTAATTTTGTTTCCATTATTTTTTTCCTGAGACTTTGATTATAGAACGTTCTCTTTATGGGATCGACACCCCATTCTATGATGCTGCTACCACATGGTACTATTTGGACATAATTCAAATTTTGGCACTATTGCTAGGGAGAGTGTCAGTCTACAAAGAGGTTTTCGAGTATTATCTTTCCGAACTCTTTTTTTTAGTTTCTTTTTAATTATAACTTTAGTTTATTTTTTTAGTTTTATTTTATTCAAGGAAAAAAATTTAATTAATTAAAAATTAATTAATAATTAAAAAGAATAATAAAAAAAGAGTGTTGGTGGTATATGCGTTGGGATATAGAGATAAACACGGACGATTGGTTAGAATCCTTCAGTTAGAATACCCATCGAATTACATTAGGAGTGAAACGAGTTTAGACACAAGCTCTAACACCATGAGCAATCACAGAGATGACCCATGCACATCTACACCATCATGCATCATGTTTCCACCAAACACACCACATACAAATTTCAAGTCGGGCATGATAGCATTGATACCCACCTTCCACGATTTAGAAAGCGAAAACCCTTATGTTCGCATTAGGGAATTTGAGGAAGTGGTGGCCACATTTCATGGCAGACCTAAGGCTGTTAACTCGGTTAAACTGAGGTTCTTTTCTTTTTCTTTGAAGGACAAAGTAAAGAGTTGGCTATACTCTTTACGGCGGAGGTCCATAGGTTCATGGGAAGAAATGACGCAAGTATTTTTCAATAAATACTTCCCACTTCACAAAACCAATGGTTTGAGAAGACAAATTTCAACTTTTACCCAAAAGGATAGCGAGACATTATATCAGGCATATGAGGAGTATAAGAATTTGTTAAATATATGTCCACACCATGGGTACGAGAGTTGGCGCGTAGTTAGTCATTTTTACGAGGGACTTATGAGTAGAGAGCGTCAATTCATAGAGATGATGTGCAACGGGGACTTTATGCAAAAGGACCCTAATGACGCAATTAAGTGTCTGAATGACTTAGCTAAGAAGGCCCGCACTTTGACAGGGCCTAGTGTTGTTGAAAGCACAAATAGATCAAGACCGGTCGGGACCTACCAACTTAGGGAAGAGGATAGCATGAAAGCCAAATTAGAGCGAGTAACTCGAGAGTTAGAGGCACTTAAGACCCAAAATGGTAGACTCAAGCATACTGTTGCAAGAGTCGAGTCACAAGGTGCTTGTTTCGTCTGTGGGGGAGTGGAACACTTAGCTCGGAATTACCCAACTTATGTAGAGATAGGAGGGGTTTTTGATTAACAATGTAACGCCTTAAAGATTTATAGGAAGCCTCATAGTCCTTTCTCCAATACATATAAACCTGGTTGGAGTAACCACCCGAACTTTAGCTGGAGGCCCGACTCAAACTAACCACACATGCACATGCATAACCACCTGTGTCATAGCCTGTAACCTCATACAATTCGCAACCTAGTAGAATCCTTTTAGAGGAAAAATTAAAAGCATTTATAGAGTTACATAGTAAAATTATTCAGAGATTGGAAACTACTGTGACACAGGTAACGGAAGAGAACAAGGAAATTAAAAGTCAGATAACTATGCTAACAAGTTCTCTCAAAGTGCAAGAGCGAGGAAAATTCCCATCTCAGCCTCAATCAAATCCAAGGGGCAATATATGGCACAAACCTCTACTTCAGATTCATGAAATATCACAAAGGTCAATGCCATAACTACTCGGAGTGGTAAGGTGTTAGATGGACCAAGTCAAATGACGACCATGAGCACCTTTCCAAGCACTGAGGAGAATACCCCCAAGAACGAGCCAAATGAAAATTTTTTTGTTCAAGTCCCTTTTCCGCAAGGGCTCCGACCAAAAGAAAAGATCCAGAAATACAAGGTGAGATTTTAGAACATTTGAAACAACTTAAGATTAACTTGCCTTTGCTTCATGTGATTAAACAGGTACCAACCAATGCAAAGGAGATCAAGGATATGTGCACCATAAAAGCATCAAGTTAAGAAGATTGTGTTCTTGACTGAGCAAGTGAGTGCGATGATTGAGCAAAAGACACCACTCAAATATAAAGACCCAGGGTGTCCCACAATCACCTATCAAATTGGGACTCATGAAATCGATCAAGCTTTGCTGGATTTAGGAGCCATTGTGAACCTAATGCCTTATACTATCTACTTGCAACTGGGTCTAGAAGAGATCAAACCCACATTTGTGGTACTACAGTTGGTCGATCGGTCGACTAAGCAGCCAAGAAGGATAGTCGAAGATGTACTAATACAGATAGATAAGTTCTACTATCCTATTGATTTTCTCATTCTGGATACTCATTCTGTGGTTGATATGGAGTTTAAAGTTCTAATCATTTTAGGAAGACCTTTCCTGGCCACCTCTAACGCTCTTATTAATTGTAAGAATGGTATAATGAAGCTGTCTTTTAGGAACATGACTCTAGAGGTCAACATTTTCAACATCGAAAGACAACCACATGATGGTGATGATTGTTATCATACTTATATGATAGACATATTGATCCTAGAAGAGGCTCACTTGAGCAAAAATTTAGAATCTTTAGAGTATCTCCTTGGTATTTCTGATTCTGAGAGTTCACTATATCCTAACGATGTTTTTGACGTTTCTGCTGTTTCAGGGTCAAAGGATAAAGGAGAATGGAAATGGCAACTAAGCTTTGAGGAGTTACCAAGAGATCGAGAGAGACCAAAGCCATCTACCGAGGAGACCCCAAAGGTCAACTTAACGACGCTACCTGAGGGACTCAAACATGCATTCTTGGGACCACGTGATACCTTTCCTATTATTATTTCCTATGTACTTAGTGATTCACAAGAAAATTAATTGATTGACATGTTAAGTGAGCAAAAAGCTGAATTAAGATGGATAATTGTTGACATTAAAGCTATTAGCCCCTTGATATGTTCCCATAGGATCCATTTAGAGGAAGGAGCTAACCCCTGTAGAGACCCCTAGAGATGACTTAACCCCACTATGAAAGAAGTCGTGAAAAAGGAAGTTTTAAAGTTATTAGATGCAAGTATCATTTACCCCATCCCTGATAGTAAATGGGTTAGCCTGACTCAGGTAGTACCTAAAAAGTCTGGGGTAACTGTGGTAACCAACTCGGAGGGGATGCCTATTCCTACCAAGGTACTGACAGGGTGGAGCATGTGCATAGACTATAGAAAACTTAATTCCGCCACCCGCAAGGATCACTTCCCACTTCCATTTTTAGACCAAATCTTAGAAGGTGTAGCTGGCCATCCCTTCTTTTGCTTTCTAGATGGGTATTCAGGATATTATCAGATAGAGATTGCATTAAAAGATCAGGATAAGACTACGTTCACATGCCCATTTGGTACTTATACATTCTGGTGTATGCCTTTTGGACCGTGTAATGCACCGACTACATTTCAAAGATGCATGATGAGTATGTTTAGCGATATGGTCAAAAAAATTATGGAAGTCTTTATGGATGATTTAACTGTGTTTGGCGATTCTTTTGATTCAGGCCTACTCCATTTATAGGTTGTTTTAAGTAGATGTGAAGAAAAAGGTCTAGTGCTTAATTGAGAAAAATTTCATTTCATGGCTCCCTCTGGACTAGTTTTGGGGCACATAATTTCTGAAAAAAAGGGATCAAAGTGGATAAATCAAAAATAGAATTGATCTCTAAATTGCCCACATGCAAAACTGATAAGAATGTTAGATCCTTTCTTGGGCATGCCAGTTTTTATAGGAGGTTTATATAGAGTTTCTTTACTATATCTAGACCATTGTGTAACCTTCTAGCTAAGGAAGCCATGTTTAATTAGACACAAGAGTGTGAGGACACTTTTCGAACACTCATTGATAGGCTTACGTCCGCCTCCATTATTCAGTCACCAGATTAGAATTTACCGTTTGAGATTATGTGTGACGCAAGTAATTATGCTATGTGGACAGTTTTGGGACAACAAAGGGAGGGAAAGCCCTTTGTTGTATACCACACTAGTAGAACTCTTAATAATGCACAAATGAATTATTCCACTACTAAAAAAGAATTGCTAGCGGTAGTCTTTGCCTTAGATAAATTTCGTGCTTATCTGATTGATACACGTATCACTGTTTTTACTGACCATGCAGCCCTTAAGTACCTTCTTTAAAAGAAGGATGCTAAGGCAAGATTAATTAGGTGGATTTTACTCTTACAGGAATTTGATTTAACAATTAAGGATAAGAAGGGGGTGGAGAATGTGGTGGTAGATCACTTGTCTCGCCTAGAGTTCAATGAGTTTGTCGATGGGCCACCCATCCAAGACGACTTCCCTGACAAATATTTGTTCGCCATAAGCCAAGTACCATGGTATGTGCACATTGTAAATTACTTAGTTTCTGGCGAAATGCCATCCATATGGAGTGCACAAGATAAGTGCAAATTTTTGGTCGAGGTAAAATTTTTTTATTAGGATGACACTTATCTTTATAAATATTGCCCTGACCAAATTATGAGGCGTTGTATCGCTGCGGTTAAGATTGATGGTGTCTTGCATTTTTATCATAGTTCAACTTGTGGCGGTCACTTTTCTATGAAAAAAGCTGCCACAAAAATTCTACAGTTTGGATTATATTGACCTTCTTTGTTTAAGGAGACTAACAATTTTTGTCGTTCTTGTGATAGATGTCAAAAGCTTGGTGCTATATCCCGAAGGCATATGATGCCCCTTAACTTAATTCTTGTCATTGAAATATTTGATTGCTGGGTGATCGATTTTATGGGACCCTTTCCACCTTCCTTTAGGTATCTATATATCTTGCTTACAGTGGACTATGTGTCCAAATGAGTAGAGGCTATGGCGTGCCAAAGCAACGACAACAACACTATTATCAAATATCTTAAGGAAAACATTTTCTCTAGATTTGGCATGCCTCAAGCTATGATTAGTGAACAAGGCACTTATTTTTGTAATCATTCTTTTGAAGCTTTGATGCACAGGTATGGAGTGCACCATAAGGTCGTTAATGCCTACCACCCACAGACGAATGGTCAGGCTGAATTGGCCAACCAAGAGGTGAAACAAATATTGGAGAAGACGATGAACCTGAATAGAAATGATTGGTTTTTGCACCTTCTCGATGCTCTTTGGGCTTACCGTACTACTTACAAGACCAATCTCCGAATGTCTCCATACCGGCTTGTCTATGGAAAAGCTTTCCATCTACGGATTGAGTTAGAACATCGTGCTTATTGGGCTGTAAAGAGCATTAACTTTGATCTTAATGATGTAGGAATTCATAGGAAGCTTCAGTTGGCTGAGATTGAAGAGTTACGAAATGATGCCTACGATAACTCCAGAATCTACAAGGCAAAGATGAAGGCAGCTCATGACAAGCAAATTCAAAGGAAGCATTTTGAGCCCAATCAATGAATCCACCTCTATGACTAGAAGCTTCACCTTCATCCCGACAAGCTAAAATCGAGATGGACCGGCTTGTTCATGGTTAAGCAAGTCTTTCCCAATGGTTTGGTTGAGATAGAAGATCCAAAAGACAGTAGAGTATTTTGAGTGAATGGGCAACGTCTGAAGCACTATGTGGAGAAAGTAGAGGAACCAGAGGAGATCTCTTTGGTTGCCTCTGTCTACTTTGATTGATGTTCGGTACTTTTATCTATATTATATTATGCTGCTTTCTAGTTTAGTTTCTTTTGTTTTGCTTTGTTTGATTTTATGTTTTGCTTTATGTGATGCAGGTTTACCTACACTACATTATTGGAGTTCCTCTCTCCCGTCGGTATGACTTTCTTATCTTTTGGTGACTATGAGGACACTGTCACATTTTGGTTGGGGGTGGTAGCATATGCATGCTTGTTATATACTGTTTTGAGTGAAACTATCATGGTATGTTTGTGAAATTTTGCGATTTTGTGAATTGTTGATGCATGATTACAACTCTGTTTTGGTTAAGGTCCAATGACACTATCTTGATTAACACTGACTGTTTTTCTTGAAAATCATTTTTGTGCACATACTAAGCTTTTTGGATTGTTTAGAGAGTGATGCATATGATCTTTGGTTTTTAACCATATTTGAAGCACATTTTTTTTTATTGAGTGGAGAGTCTGAGAAAACTAGCATTGTAAACTTTTATTGCCTACTTGAATTCGGTTTATTGTTATTTGAGATGCTTTGTTTGGCTTACCTTACATGTGGAGAAATGATTTGGTTAGTCGTCGAAGCCTTCGAATCCATCATTGAAATTTGCGCAGAGTTTTGATCGTCGACAATATTTTGAGAATGATTCTTCTTCCATCAGTTTATTTATTTATATTGTAATTCTCTAAAAGAAAAAGAAAAAAAGAGAAAAAAAATAAGAAGAAGAAAATATCAGTTTTTGTTTACTTCAATTTTCAGCTTGTATTCGAAAGAAGGAAGATTCAACAATTTAAGGAAGGTAAGTTGTCACACCACACTCAGAAGAAAGGAGCTTCAACACCAAGGCTTATTGATTAACCATTGAAATTTTGGGGTGTTATATTGGTAAGTCAGATAAAGTGTTCTGAATTGTGTGATTAGCCTATCTTGTTGCCGATTCTTGTTCACTTGCTTGTCCTAAATTGCTTGACCCTTTCACTGAGTGCTTTTATCTACTTTCCAACTCCATGAGTAAATTCCTTGCCTCTTTAAATTGATAAACACTTTACCTATGAGGTTAATGGAGTTGAGGCTTCTTTCTTGGTTGAATTCAAAGTTTTATGCATCATTGGTTTGTGGTAAGAAGGTTTAGGCTTAGTGCACACACTCGCAGTTTCTTAGAAGATATGATCTGAAAATCTCGTTAGCATCTGTGAGCTTTAGCCAACGTTTGTTTGAATGCTAGACAGTTCTGCAAAATTCTCAGATAAACAACATTCATGCTATGTTACTTTTCATTCATTGCTGTTTTACTTGCATCACTAGGTACTAGCAATGAGCTGGTTGGGGGTTATGATTAGGGCATGATAATGCACTTCAGATAGAGTTAATTATATGCATTTGTTGAGATTAATTTTGATTATTCATTGAATTTCTTGACAAGTGTGGTCCTTTGGAGAATTCTATGTTTTAGTTTGTTTTGCAGATTTAAAACAAACAAAGAAGCCTTAAACAAAAAAATATATAAAATATGTTCGAAAGAATCCACAACATCCGGACTAGTTCAGAGTAGGAATACTAGGTTTCTGATAAGTGCTTAAATAGTCATATTTAAGCACCTTAATTTACACTTGTTAAGGTCTCTATTTATCTATTTCTGTGGATTCTACTTCATTTTCGTGTTTTGTGTGTTTTTCGCAGGTCTTGGACAAAAAGATGATAAATTGAAGCTTTTAGGAGCAAAAGTCAAGTTCTGCCATCCAGCAAGGTGCACTCGAGCATACCTCCATTTTGATCGAGTGCACAAGCACACGAGCGCACTTGAAGAAGGCTCGAGAGCACACATGCGCTCGAGCACATCCCGTATACACTCGAGCGTAATCACTCCAGAGGCGGTAGAGCCAGATATGGAAAGAAGTCTCCAGACTCCAAATAGGAAATTAGGGTTTCAGGACACCATGAGGACCTATAAATAGCCTTGTAAAACACATAAACCATACCTTTTGCTTGAGATTCGAAGTAGCAAGCTTAGGAGAGGAATTGACGACTCGTCTCCCGAGTCTTCTTTGGTTTTAGTTTTCTGTTTTTATTTCATTATGTTTAGAATGTTTAGTTTAACTAGCATGTGTAACTAAACTCCTATAGGGCTCGATTGAAGCCCCAGTTATGGTTTTCCACATGTTTATTCATTGATTATCTTTGCTATAGCCTTGTTAGAATGTTTAACTTGATTAATACCTGTTTGTATTTAAATTCCTCATATGTGTGTGTCTGATCAACGTATGTATGTGCTATGGATAAGTTAGTCAAATCAATTTGGATGACCGAGTCTTGGGTTTGACATTAGTAATAAGGGATATCAACACTGGATTCCCTGGTTAATCAACATGGGAAACCGGGAGCATACCAAGCCCTAGGTCCTGTGTGTTTACCGATCTCCACAGCCCTCATGCTCTCTTAAGGAACAACTCAGTATACACCCATACTGAATCCTTTAAGAGAGAAAAAAGTTAGAGTATACACCATGCCTAACTCATTGCATAGGGAGATCAATAGCCTAAGGTGTGGACCAAGCCCTTAGGTTGGCAACCATTAAATATTCATGATAAAGCTAGAGCATTGACACCTTACTTAGTGGGAAAGTATAATTAGTGGTGGATATCATAGTCCTATGCTCTCATTATTGTTATTTACTCACAATCAACAATTATTTCTCTTTTTACCTTGAAGAAACTAATTCTAAAACGAAATTCACCAATCCCTTTGGAAATAATCTCACACTTGCACACTATGCTATCACTGACCTTGTGCACTTGCAAGTAAAACTATGATGGTTATTTGCGTATTTATTTAGGTAGATAATCGTCATAACAAGTTTTTGGCGCCGTTGCCAGGGATTGCGCTAAATTTCTTTTTAGAATTAATTTTTCATTTAGTTTAATTATTGTTATTTCCTTTTTATTCTATTCTATTCTTAATTATTGTGTTTATCTTATTTTTTTTTCGTTTCATTAAAAACCCTAAACAATTTCCTTTTCCTCTATTTCAGGTACTCTAAGAGGGCTTTCTGTGCCACTTGCGATCGAGCACACCCTCTTGTGCAATCGAGCGTAATTGAGGCAGAAAGTCATCCGAGCAGCAGTGTTTTACTGCTGCACTTACGTAACTGCCACTGATTCATGCACGGACGTCGATCCAAGCATCCGACATTCTTTCCCCTTGATCCCAAGCTTAAGAGAACTATCCAACAAAGGCTTAGAGATAACTCAGAAGAGGTAGAAAGAGGAATCAAGGAAGAGATACCAATGGCAGAACAGATAGCCGAGCAACAACCACCTAAGCAGAGGCCGATGAAGCAATCCTTCATCCCACAGAACCTCGATCAACCTTCGTGCATTGCGTATCAACCTGAGGTGGAAGGAAACTATTACATATCTCTGCAGATACTTAGTGCACTGACTCACTTTAGGGGTACACCTAATGAGGATCCACATTTGCACCTTTGAGAGTTCTTCGACCTCTACAAATTCCAGCACATCCGAGGCTTAGACCAAGAAGGAATAAGGTTAATTTTTTTTTCTTTTTTCCTTGAAAGATAATGCTAAATTATGGTATAATTCTTTGCCTGCAGTTTCCATCCACACTTGGGAGGAGTTGATTAGCAAATTCCTAAGGAAGTTCTTCCCAGCCCAAAAGACGAGGCAAATGAGGAAGGAAATTCAATCCTTCCAATAAAAAGATGGAGATCTATTCTTCAAGGACTGGGGACACTTCAACGAGCTACTACTCAAGTGCCCACACCACAACCTGCCCCAAGACGAACTGGTACAAGAATTCTCTGAAGGTTTGAGTGACTCTAACAAAAATATTGTTGATTCAGGTTGTGGAGGAGTGCTAATGGAAAAGAGCAGCGAAGAAGCGATGGAACTCTTCGAAACCCTAAGTGAACACATGCAACAGTTCTCCTCTCGAGGTAGACATTTAACCAAGAGTAAGGGTATGTATGAGGTAAGCCTGAATGGAGGATCATCTCCTCAAATAGCTGTTGTGGAAAGGAAACTTGATCTATTAGTTAAAGTCATGGCCACTCAAAACACCTCAACTAACCCACTAGCTACACCACTCCAGGTATGTGCCATTTGCTCACAATTTGATCATAATACTGATACATGTCCCTTATATTCATCTGCAGATCATGAGCAAGCTAACTTTGTGGGACTAAACAATTATCCGCCAAAGAACAACCCCTATGCAAACACATACAACCCTGGCTAGCGGAATCACCCAAATTTTTCATGGAGCAACAATCAAAAAAATCAAGGGCAGCAAAGAAACTTCCAACCAGCGGCCCAATCTGCGCCTAAACCAAAGAAGAATGACCTCGAAAGTCTTGTGAGGCAACTAGCGTCTCAGCAGCAACAAATCCTGAATACACATGAATAATTCATGGAAGAGTCAAGGTAATTTCGAACTGAAATGAGGCAAATCACTGCAAAACATGATCAAACCATCTAAGGACTAGAGGTACAAATGGGACAATTGGCCAAGGAATTAAGTACCAGAAAGCAAGGAGAGCTCCCAGCACAGCCACTACCTAATCCAAGAGGACATCAGCAACTGAATGCTATAACAGCCTTAAGAAGTGGTAAGATCATCGGCACCACTGAGCCTACACAAGCATCTCCAAACCAAGCCTCCACATCTAAGGTAAGAGAGATGGAAAAGGTAAATACACCTCCATCCTTCCCTCAAAGGTTAGTGAAATCTAAAATGGAAACTAAAATGATTGACATTTTCGAAACCTTGAAAAAGGTGGAAATAAATATTCCTTTATTAGATGCAATAAGATAACTTCCTGCTTATGCTAAGTTTTTAAAAGATTGTTACACAAACAAACGGAAATTTTAGGAGCATGAGACGGTAGCCTTGACCGAAGAGGTGAGTGTTGTACTTTTAAGAAAATTACCACCTAAACTAAAAGATTCGGGTAGTTTTACTATTCCTTGGAGGCTAGGTGACTAGCTTTTCTAGCATGCATTATTGGATCTAGGAGCGAGTGTCAACTTGTTACCATACAGTTTATTCGAGACACTAGGTTTGAGGGAGCTCCAACCAACCTCCATTATTTTGCAATTGGCTGACAGAAGCATCAAACGACCGAGAAGTATCCTCGAGGATGTTTTGGTAAGAGTAGGTAAATTTATTTTACCTGCTGACTTTATTGTGTTAGACATGGAGGAATGCCATATGACTGTACCACTCCCTATCATCTTAGGGAGACCATTTATGATCACTGCTGACACAAATATTAATGTAAAAAGAGGCATTGTCATTATGAGAATAAATGATGAAGAGATAGAATTCAAAATATTTAATACACTGAACTCCACTAAAACTAATGATGAGTGTTATAATGTAAGCTTCATGCAAGGTATTGGTGAGAAAGTGTCTAAGGTCCATTGCACTATTCCATTGGAGACCATCCCCAACCGTGCTGACACGAGATTAGACATTGAGCCAGAGGATAATGTGATTAAAGATATCAATGGAGCTGTGCACACTATCAAGAGCACACCTAAGCCTTCAAGTAAGTATAATCTTCAAGTTAAAAATTTTGAACTTACTAATACCACCTTTCCTTATTTTATTGACCAGGCACCAAAATTGGAGACGAAGCAGCTGTCGACAGCATTGGAACCACCTGATGGGGGCCCTAAGTGCCTCTTTCAAAGGACGTAGCCTTGAGACTACCATAGAGAGCGCTTGAGCAATTCCACTTGTAAAACATTTAGCTCAAGTGCCTCTATCGAGATACTTAGTGCGTGCATCCAGTTCAAGTTTGGGGGCGTGTTACAAACAAAGCAAGCAATCTCGTTCTCCATCTCCCAGGTCAGATCTTTCCATACCACACACATTGGGGACAATGTGTATTTTAAGTTTGGGGGTAGTGGGAGATACTATTTCACACACACTTGAAACACATGCACACATTAGGTCCCTGTTTTTTTTAGAAAGATAAATGCATGTTCATTTGGTAACAAAGATTTTGGTTGATTTAAAAATTTGATAACACTTCATTAGTAAGTTTAAAAGCTAGAACACATAGTCTTGTAATAGGAATTTTACAAAGTTTAGTTACCTACCTCAAGTCACCTAAGAATTCACGAGTTTGATGCAAATTTGCACAAGCACATTTAGCACGCATTTATATGGGGTATGACACATAATTTTTTTATATATGTTTCCATAACCTAACTGTAATTAGAGAACTTGTTAAAAAGAACACTTTGGTATAAGAAAAATAAAGAAAAATGTTCATCATGCAAAAATAAAATCGAAAGCTTATAATGATCATCAAAAACTTTCCATTGAGTAACTGGGCCTCTTGCCTCAGTAAGCAGTGAGTGTTAACGTCAAAAGGTGGGAAGTAAACCTTTATTGATCATAATAAAAAATTTCACTGAGTAACTGGGCCTTTTGCCTCAGTAAGCATTGAGTGTTCACGTCAAAAGGTGGGAATTTCATTTAGAAGCATTAAAACCTGTTAGTTCTGTAGCTTTTTTGACTCGAGTTAGTAAGCCTGTAAGGGTGTTTTTACACCTAATGCCCTAAAACCATCTGGTTTGGGAGTCATTGGCCAAACAATCGTTACAAGGGTCAATTAGAAAGCTTGATGGAACTCAACATGGCGAAGATTGCATGATAAAAGAAAAAAAAAGAAAAAAAGAAGCAAGTATTATGCCATTTTTGTTCTCTTTGATAAGGAATTAGATAAAGGTTTGGGCACCGAAACACTATACACTAAAATTATGTGGAAGCCCCATCTTATATGTGCAAATTCTTCACACACAAATCAAACTTGTGATGCCTTAAGCCAACCTTAGGTAAGTAACATGAACTTTTGAAACTCCTTTTTCAATACAAAAATGTGTTTTTATTATAAGCTTACTCATGAACTGTTATCATAGTTTTATGCACAACCCAAATCTTTGAGTATAACATAAATGAATTTATCTTTAAATTTTGTTCTAACATAGTCTTTAGTTTTGTATTGCTAAGGGACTAGCAATATGTAAGTTTGGGGGTGTGATAAGTGCTTAAATAGTCATATTTAAGCTCCTTAATTTACACTTGTTAGGCTCTTTATTTATCTTTTTCTGCGGATTCTTCTTCATTTTTGTGTTTTATATGTTTTTCGCAGGTCTTGGACAAAAAGATGATAAATTGGAGCTTTTAGGAGCAAAAGTCAAGTTCTGCCATCCAGCAAGGTGTGCTCGAGCGCATGTCCCTTGTGATCGAGCGCACAAGCACACGAGCGCACTTGAAGAAGGCTCGAGAGCACACATGCGCTCGAGTGCATCCCGCATACACTCGAGCGCAATCACTCTAGAGGCGGCAGAGCCAGATATGGAAAGAAGTCTCCATACTCTAAATAGGAAATTAGGGTTTCGAGACACCATGAGGACCCTATAAATAGCCCTGTAAAACACATAAACCATACCTTTTGTTTGAGATTCGAAGTAGTAAGCTTAGGAGAGGAATTGACGACTCGTCTCTCTAGTCTTCTTCAGTTTTAGTTTTCTGTTTTTATTTCATTATATTTAGAATGTTTAGTTTAACTAGCATGTGTAACTAAACTCCTATAGGGCTCGATTGAAGCCCTAGTTATGCTTTTCCACATGTTTATTCATTAATTATCTTTGCTATAGCCTTGTTAGAATGTTTAACTTGATTAATGTCTGTTTGTATTTAAATTCCTCATATATGTGTGTCTGATCAACGTATGCATGTTGTTGGAAATCACCTTAACAAGATGCCCAGGTGGTGATCTTCCAAACACAAAAGTCTAGAATGACTTATAGAAAGAAATACAGCAATCAAAGACAAGAACAGAAAATCAAAGAAAGAAAGAAGACAAGCAATTGTTATCGAGGTTCGGCAATGTGCCTACGTCCCCATGAGTTCCTCCAAACTCTATGTACTAAATCAATGCTTCTTTACAAATACAGAAACCCTCTTCAAGAAGCTCAAGTTCTTGAAGAAACCAAGAAGAGAAGAAAGGAAGAAGATGAGAACTAACAATGCTCTCTATCTAATCTAGACTTCTCTCTCTTTACAACTAGCCTCACTACAATGAGTCCCTCTTATGTTTGATCTTTCTCACTCTCACAAAATTCTCTCTTGTATGACAATTGATCTCACATAATGTCACAATGTAATTCTTGTACTTGTTACATGAGAATGAAGCTAGGTAACCCCTTATATAGTGCACCCACTTCTTATCCATTCTTGTGAGTCAATCTCCACCCTTAGATTTTGATTGCCACTTAATCATGGACCTCCATCAATTCTAAGTGGTACTGCACATTTTAACCTTGCACTCATGCACCCAAGAGGAGGTTAAAGTATGTTGTCCATGTGTGCTTTGGTGTGCCTAGCGCCTAGGTGCTCAACAGGAGGCGGCATGGGGCTGAGAAGGGCACACTTGCAGCCCATTCTGGAAGGCATGGTGCTGATGGGGAGCAGCATGGTACTGGCGTGGGTCAGGGGGTCTTCATTCTGGACGCCTAGGTGCTGGCAAAGGGGTGGGGTGGCGCACACTGATGCTGCCCCTTCACACGGCAGTGTGCACACTAGTGCGCCTACCCTTTCCTTGCTCCAAAGTGATGCACACACATGTGTGCAATCTTTTAACTTGCTGTATTTTAATACTCCAACCTTGGTTTAGACTTTAACCATCTTTGAACCATGTTTAGATATTTTTAAACCTTAGATAAATACCAACAATCTCTACCTTTGCTAATTGTTTAAACCTGAACCATTTTTGCAGAGAGCTTCGGGATCCAAACTCATCTTGAGTCATTAATTAACCAAATCCAATCATAAGTAGTCCAAGGCAATGATTGAACTTACTTAGAGGTAGAACTTTAGTACCCAAATTCGTAGAATTTTCTTCCGTGGCTACCTTGTCCACATGGATGCATCCTTTCGTAACATTTTCCCGAACGAAATGATACCGAACATCCATGTACTTTGTCCTCTCATGGAACACCGGATTCTTACACAAGTGCAATGCACTTTGACTATCTGAAAACACCACAACCTGCTCCTCCAGTACCTTCAACTCTTCCAGCAACCCTTTGCACCACATAGCTTCCTTAATGGCCTCCGTAGCCGCTATGTACTCAGCCTCGGTTGTTGAGAGTGCTACCACTGGCTGAAACTGAGCTTTCCAACTTACACAACATCCATTTAAGTTGAAGAAGTAAGAGTTAAGCAATCTCCTTTTATCCTAGTCTGCTCCATAGTCCGAATCCGCAAAACCCTCAAGGCAGATGGACTTATCCCTCATCTCATAAACCAGCTCTACTTCTGGGCTTCCCTTCAAGTACCTCAGCAACCACTTCATCCCAAGCCAATGCTCCTTTTCGGGATTACTCATAAACCTACTGAGAACACTCATTGTATGAGCAATGTCAGGTCTAGTGCTAACCATGGTGAACATAACAGAACCAACCACATTAGAGTAGGGCACTTTTTCCATTTCTTTCTTCTCCACTTCCGATCTCGGACTTTGATCACTAGAGAACTTGAAATGACCAGCAAGGGGAACCTTCACTAGTTTGCTATCTTCCATAGATAATTTAGATATCATCTTCTCTATGTAGGATGTTTGAGAGATCTTTAATCTGTTTCTCTCCCTTTCTCGGATGATACACATCCCAATGATCTTTTGTGCATGGCCAAGATCCTTCATCTCAAACTCCTCACTGAGTTGAGCCTTCAATTTCTTTATCCTCTCCATGCTGCTCCCAACCAATAACATGTCATCAACATAGATGAAGATGATCACCACTTCCTCAACCTTTTTCCCCTTATAGTACAAGCACGAATCACAGTAGCTCCTCATGAAACCCAAGTTGATTACAAAGGAATCAAACCTCTTATTCCATTGCCGAGGTGATTGCTTCAGGCCAGAGAGAGATTTCTTCAATTTGTACACCAACTCTCCCTGCCTTCCTTCCTCATAGCCTTCAGATTGCCTCATGAAAATGGTCTCATTGAGCTCTCCATGTAAGAACGCCGTCTTCACATCCATTTGCTTAATTTCCCAATCATATTAGACCACTAATGCCAATACTATCCATATCGTCTTGTACTTCACAACCGGTGAGAAGATTTCGGTGCAATCTATACCTTCTTTTTGTGTGAACCCCTTCGCCACTAGACTAGCTTTATACTGGACTTCATCCCCTGGAGTATTCCCTTCTTTGATCTTATATAGCCATCTACAATCCACAACTCTCTGTTTTCCAGGTTTAGGCACCAACTCCCAAGAGTTGTTCTTCATCAAAGAATCCATTTCTTCCTCCATAGCCAGCTGCCACTTTGACGAATCCTTACACTCCATGGCATCCGTGTAAGTTTCTGGTTCAACCTCTCCTTTTATCTGCTACATTAGCATCCGCAAACCCATATCTCAAAGGTGGTCTAACCACCCTCCTTCCCCAGTCTCTTGTGAGCTGGTAGTCATTCTGACTTGCTGCATCAACCTTTTCTTGTTCAGCCTCTTCTTGAGTTTCTTGAGCTTAGCCTTCATCCAAGGGCTCTACCTGGTCCAAATCCTCTTGCCTCCTTTGCTCTACCTGAACCGAGTTCTCCTTGATGCGATGCTCCACAACTTTCGAACTGGTTTGCTCACTAGCCCCTGCAGGGTTAGTTTTCTCCAAATAGGGAAAAAACAATTCATTAAAAATAACATCCCTACTTATAATCAGTTTCATGCCCTTCTTTTCTAAGGACCACAACCTATATCCCTTAACCTCATCACCATATCCTAGAAATACATATTTTCTAGATCTAGGGCTAAGTTTATCCTCCTTTTGATGTGCATATGCAGCACATCCAAAAGTCCTAAGGTTGTTTAATGCAAGGGGTTTTCCACTCCACATCTCTATGGGAGTCTTGAGCTCTAATGCTATAGAGGGTGATCTATTCACTAAGTATGCAGCTGTAGCCACAGCTTCTCCTCAAAAATATTTTGGTAAACCAGATCCTATTAGCATGCACCTAACATTTTCCATAAGGGTTCTATTCATTCTTTCAGTAACTCCATTTT
Organism: Bretschneidera sinensis; assembly: GCA_023935145.1. Classification (NCBI taxonomy): domain Eukaryota; kingdom Viridiplantae; phylum Streptophyta; class Magnoliopsida; order Brassicales; family Akaniaceae; genus Bretschneidera; species Bretschneidera sinensis. The sequence continues at coordinate 90,959,894 of CM043700.1, forward strand.
GCTGAGGTGTTTTTACAACCGTTCTATGTCTTAGAATGCCATTTGATTCACATAATTTATCAAAATCCTTATTGCAAAATTCTAAGCCATTATCGGTTCGTAAAGCCTTAACTACCCTACCCGTTTGAGTTTCCAGCAACTTCTTCCGCACAACAAATTTATTCAAGGCATCAAATTTATTTCTAAGCAAATAAACCCACACTCTTCTTAAATAATCATCAATTAAAGATAAAAAGTAAAAGTTACCTCCATGTGTTGGTGTTCTTGCTGGTCTCCAAAGGTCTGAATGAATGTAGTCAAGAATCCCCTTAGACTTGTGCACTCTGGTGTTGAAGCTAACCCGGTGTTGCTTCCCAAGAATGAAACTCTCACAGAAATCCAGTTTCTCTACTTTGTCTCCTCTAAGTAGACTATCCTTGCTAAGAACTTACAGGCCATTTTCGCTCATGTGTCCCAAGTGAGTGTGCCAAAGGGTTACTTTGTCCATCTCAGCCATCAAGCTTGCTGCTTGATCATTGATTTCTGTCTCTCCGATCATCTCATAGAGTCGATCGTTTATTGCTGCCTTGATCACTACTAAAGATCCCTTGGCTACCTTGATCTTTCTTCCCTCTACTTTGCATGTATACCCCATGGAATCCAACTGCCCCAATGAGATCAAATTTCTCTTCAAATCTGGAAGATACCTCACATTTCACAGCAACCTTGTGACTCCATCAAACATCCTCAATTGGATGTCTCCAATCCCTCTCACTTGGCAAGAATTGTCATCCCCCAAGAAGACCCTTCCATCATTGATCTCCTTGAAATTCTTGAACCATTCCTTGTGAGGGCACATATGATAAGTGCACCCGAAATCAAGAATCCACTTTCCACTGCCTTGCCTCCTGCTCACATTTGAGCACACAACAAGCACATCATCTTGTTGTTCTCCTTTGGCAACCGAAGCCTCTCCATTATTGGTATGGCTTCTCCTCTCATACCAAATCCTCTTTTTGCAATCTTTCTTGAAATAGCCCTCCTTATTGCAGTAGAAGCATCTCCTTCCTCCTCCAAGTCTTTCCTTGGAATGAGATCTCCCATGGTTTTTCCATCTACCTCTTGATTTCTCTTGATAGTTGCCATGGTTGCTATTGCCATTCCGAGTTGCTGGCCTTCCTCTTACGAACAACCCATCTCCACTTGATGTCTCCTTCATCTTGGCTTTGAAATCATGTGCCCTTATGGCATTGATCACAATTTCCTTTGTTAAAGTGTCCCTTCCATACTCAATAGCATTAATCAAATTGTCAAAACAATCAGGAAGAGAATTTAACAAGATAACAGCCAACTATTCATCCGAAAAAATAATGCTATAGCTATTCAAATCTTGAACTAGTATTAAAGACATCAAGATTATCTTGCAACTCTTTACTAGGATCCATTTTAAAAGTAAAGATTCTTTTAAGAAGATAAATCTTGTTAGGGAGAGTTTTGGTAAGAAACAACTCATCCAGTTTCTTCCATATGACAGCCGGATCTTCCGAGTCTCCGCACTCCCTTGTGATGCTATCCGACATGTGCAAGAAAATGGTGTTGTAAGCCATCTTCTTCATCTCGGTCCACTAGTCCTCCATGACACTTGCTGGAAAAGCATCATCTTCTCCAATAGCCAAGTCCTCTTTCTGTTGCATTAGAACAGCTTTGATCTTCCGCTTCCAAAGGGCAAAGTCTCCCTTTCCATCAAACTTCTCAACACAGAAATTTGAAGCCATCTTTTGTGGACAATATCCCTGATTTATGCACTACCCACAAATGCTTTCTTTAACCTCAAGAACACAGATCGAAAATGGATCTTAACACCGTTCTTGAATCACCCTCAAGAACACGATCAGATCTTGATCTTTACACCGTTCTTGAATCACCCAAGAAGTTGATCTTTGATTCTTGGAGTCTTGGCTCTGTCACCTTCTTGTTCTTGCTTCGATACCCAGCTGTGCAAGCTCTGATACCACTATTGGAAATCACCTTGAGAAGATGCCCAAGTGGTGATCCTCCAAACACCCAAGTCTAGAATGACTTGTAGAAAGAAATACAACAATCAAAGACAAGAACAGAAAATCAAAGAAAGAAAGAAGACAAGCAATTGTTATCGAGGTTCGGCAATGTGCCTACGTCCCCATGAGTTCCTCCAAACTCTCTACACTAAATCAATGGTTCTTTACAAATACAACAACCCTCTTCAAGAAGCTCAAGTTCTTGAAGAAACCATGAAGAGAAGAAAAGAAGAAGATGAGAACTAACAATGCTCTCTATCTAATCTAGACTTTTCTCTCTTTACAACCAGTCTCACTACAGTGAGTCTCTCTTGTGTTTGATCTTTCTCACTCTCACATAATTCTCTCTTGTATTACAATTGATCTCACACAATGTCACAATGTAATTCTTGTACTTGTTACATAAGAATGAAGCTAGGTAACCCCTTATATAGTGCACCCACTTTTTGTCCATTCTTGTGAGTCAATCTCCACCCTTAGATCTTGATTGCCACTTAACCATGGCCCTCCATCAATCCTAAGTGGTGCTGTACATTTTAACCTTGCACCCAAGTGGAGGTTAAAGCATGCTGTCTATGTGTGCTTTGCTGTGTCTAGCACCTAGGCGTTCAACAGGGGGCGGCATGGCCTAGGCGCTGAGTAGGGCACACTTGCAGCCCATTCTAGAAGGCGCGGCACTGGTAGGGAGCGGCATGGTGCTGGAATAGGTCAAGGGGTCTTCATTCTGGATGCTTAGGCACTGGTGAAGGGGTGGCGTGGCACACACTGATGCTGCCCCTTCACACAGCAGTGCGCACACTTTTTCCTGCTTGTGTACTGAAGTGTGCACACTAGTGCGCCTACCCTTTCCTTGCTCTAAAGTGATGCATACACATGTATACAGTATTTTAACTTGTTGTATTTTAATACTCCAACCTTTTTTTAGACTTCAACCATCTTTGAATCATGTTTAAACCTTAGACAAATACCAACACATGTGGTATGGATAAGTTAGTCGAATCAATTTGGATGACCAAGTCCTGGGTTCGACATTAGTAACAAGAGATATCTACATTGTATTCTCAGGTTAATCAATATGAGAAACCGGGAGCGGACCAAACCCTAGGTCCCATGTGGTTGCCGATCTCCACAACCTTAATGCTCTCTTAAGGAACAACTCAGTATGCACCTATGCTGAATCCCTTAAGAGAGAAAAGAGTTAGAGTATACACCATGCCTAACTCATTACATAGGGAGATCAATAGCCTAAGGTGTGGACCAAGTCCTTAGGTTGGTAACCATTAAATATTCATGATAAAGCTAGAGCATTGACACCTTACTTAGTGGGAAAGTATAATTAGTACTGGATATCGTAGTCCTATGCTCTCATTATTGTTATTTACTCACAATCAACAATTATTTCTCTTTTTACCTTGAAGAAACTAATTCTAAAACGAAATTCACCAATCCCTGTGGAAATGATCTCGCACTTGCACACTATGCTATCACTGACCTTGTGCACTTGCAAGTAAAACTAGGACTGTTATTTGCGTATTTATTTAGGTAGATAATTGTCATAATAGTTTTGCAAGAGGAGTGCAACAAACCCCATCATTTCTAGATTGTTAAAGATAAACTGAGTATTTTGTTAAGTCATGTTGTCACTAGCAAAGGGTGAAAAGGAGTTTCACTAAATTGCCAGAATTACCTATACAGATCAGTCATTTTTATGGATTAAATTGTATTGATTCAGGAAGAACCATGAGATGAGCCATATATTCTTGGAAAGATCCAGATATCTATTTTCTGGAGAATTTTATGGCTCATAAATATGATTTTTCTAGAGAAAGTTATGGCAGTTTTAGTAGACAAAGGTCAGGCTGAGCATGATATCAGCGTGGTAGAAGCAAAGGAGCTATTAAATTTTGATTTTTTTGGGATTTGCATGGTCTGGACAGTAGCACAATTGGACCAGTTATGGGTAGCAAAAACCAAGCCTGGACAGTAGCAAATGGACAGCCTAGACAGTAGCAGAAGCACACGGCCTGAACAAAAAACCTAGGGCGACTTTTATGTCTACAAAGCCATCTCCATACAGCTATATATAGGATTTTAGACTCAGAGAACAGGGGGCTGAATAGATACACATTGAATTTAAAGAACTATTGTGATTATGTATTATCAGCTAGGCTAAGTTTCAACCAAGACGAAGAGATGAACTCCTAGACATAACAGGTTTGGCTTGTATTTAATTCAATATTTGTGTTTTTAACATTAAATAATTATTTTGAGCTATTCCCTTTGTTTAATATTGAATTTGGTGTTTTGGTGTGACAAACAATTATATTTTCTTCTTCCATAGATTTTATTTAACTTTGGTGATTGTTGTTATTTTTCTCCATATAAGTTCAGTCATGCTTCTCTTATGTGTGGAATTTAGGATGCAATTGATTTCGGTATATTAATTATATATGCTGGTCCTTTACCACGTTATTGTCTTCGGATATATCGTCGATTTAGGATATCATATATGATTGACTGTTGCATTACTTGTAAAAACAAGAGGGGGATTTCTCATATTAATTTACAAAAGAATATTTTTGGTGATTTCGCTATTATTTTTTGATTACATATTTAGGATGTGAAATATGTAGTTGAGTTATAATTACTGAATTGATACAAGTTGAAGTTGTGAAATTTAGGAGGGATTCTTAGACCCTTGTGTTACTCATTATTGATTTTCTTTCACTTAATTCAATTGTATCATTTACTTCTTAACATTTTCTTAATATTAATTTTTAATTTTGTTTCCATTATTTTTTGCCTGAGACTTTGATTGTAGAATGTTCTCTTCATGGGATCGACACCCCATTCTATACTGCTGCTACCGCATAGTACTGTTTGGGTGTAATTCACTAAGGGAGCTTCAGAAAATTTTGGTTTATATCAACCACTGCCTACTCTGGAAGCACCTTGGGAAGATATATCAATGGATTTTGTTCTTGGTTTGCCTAAAATGTAACATGGGTATGATTGCATTTTTGTTGTTGTTGATCAATTCTAAAAAATAACGCACTTTATACCTTACAAGAACTCCCTTAATGCCTCTCATACAGCTACTTTATTCTTTCGTGAAGTAGTTTGTTTGCATGGAGTTCCAAGGTCCATTACTTTTGATCGTGATGTGTGGTTTATGAGTCATTTTTGGAAAACACTGTAGAATCTTTTAGGGACTCGGTTGCGATTTTCTAATGCCTACCATCCATAAATCGATGGGTAAATAGAAGTCGTGAATAGATCACTTGGGAATTGGTTAAGGAGTTTGGTTAGAGATAATCCAAAAAGACGGGAATTCATCATCCCTCAAGCTGAATTTGTTTACAATAGTTCTCTTCATCAGTCTACTAAGAAGCCTCCATTTGAAGTCATTTATGGTAGAGTTTGCTATTACCTAATTAGTTCTATGTGAGAATGGATGCTCAAGAGTTTGCTACCCATATCAAAACTATTCATAACTTGGTTTGTGAGCACTTAAATCAATCTTCTCAACTCTATATATCAAGTGCTGATGTTCATAGAAGAAATAAGGAATTTCAAGAGGGCGATTTGGTTATGATTTATCTAAGAAAAGAAATATTTCCTGCTAGAACTTATAATAAGCTCAAACAAAGAAAATTTGCGTTGTATCGAATACTGAAGAAGTTGGGACCAAATGCTTATTGTATAGAATTATTGAAGGGATTATCAATTAGCATTGTTTTTAATGTAAGTGACTTGTATCCATATCATGGTGATTTGGACATAACTTCAGGTGAATTCAATGATTTTTCTGCTATATTTGCAAATTCTTCATAGAAAACAATTAATATGTTGGATATGCGTTCTATTACTGATCGCTATGTAACTTATACTCAGTATTTAGTTCATTGGGAGGGAAAGTTTAGCTCAAAGGATGCATGGATCTTAGTTGAAGAATTAAAGAAAATGGGTGAGCAACTTTGGCAGGACCTAACTTCAATCTTTAAGCTGAGTTTTTCTCAAGTGGAGGAGAATGATGCAAAGGCATAATTGTGGCTAACAAAATTCAATTAGTCATTGTCATTTCTCTATGCATTGGGGCTGTCAAAGAATTATTATTATTGGACTTAATATTTTGAATTTTGCTGTCCAGGAAATATGTTTTGACTATCTAGTAAGTTGAAATTGTCTTGGAAATGTATTTTTGCATTTAGTTTTTTAGTCTTGAATTCCTAAAATGTAATCTCTATAAATATGAATGAGAATAGAAGAGAAAGTAGCCTTTGATCAGAAAATATTTCTCTAGAAAATCCTTTGCTTTGAAGTTGAGTGATTCCTCCAACAAATCAAGTGTGTGACTTGGTCCTGCTGAGTGACATCCACGATATGCAACCTTGAGAGTCATCTATTGCCCCTGGTTGAGTGACATCTCAGGACTATCAATCATATTCCAGGTTTCGGCCTACATCAATAGTCATCCTAATCAAAACCATACCCAATATTTTACACCTCATTCTAAGTTCTAGAAGCAAATCCTTTGAAGTAAAGTTGCAATTTGTAAAATAAATTCCCATCCAATATACCAGGTTAACAACTTTAACAGCTGCCTTTTCATATCTTACCTTGATTTTTTCAACTATAGCTTACCATAAACAATCCTCACATGAGAGCATGAGAGACTTAAAGTGAAATAAGAAAAATCTAAAAGAAATAAATAACTTTAAAAAATACTTTTGGTTGTGAGTGCATGAGAGTAACATACACACATAAAAAAATATGAAAATTCTATATGCACCCAATAGTATGCTAGCAAGACACATGCCAAAATTTCGTTGCAAACAAATGCATGCACTAAGATTCCAAAACTATGGTTAATATTTTTGTTGCACATATCTCACTATAATGGAACTAGACACTCTGAATCACTAATTCATATAAATATTAAAGCCATAACTCGCTTCCTATACACCTAATTTGCAAAAGAAATCTAAAATGCAGTTGTAAATGTAGCTTTCACCCTGAGTTCATCCTAAAGGTGAACTTAATATGCACACACTGAAGTTGTAAATTTTGTCGCCTTTGATTTTACCTATGAGATTAACTGCCACATTTAGCTCAGAATAAACATTGTCTTTACTGTTAAATTAACATTTTAGGAAATAGTCGCCTTGCTATCTGATAAACAATCAAAGTAGATATTCCCTAAAAAACAAAGAATCGTACTTCCAATAATGCCTAAATAAATAACATAAAATCTTTCCACAATTGTTTTCAAGAGTGTAGAAGTCTCATGTCTAGTTCGTGCACTCCACTACACATGTTTAGAGAATCCAATCATCAAGCTGACATGTTTATTATGTTAGCTTATAATCATCTCAGTTGTAATCTGTTTAGCTCTTTGGGTTCTCTTCCAAGGAACATAGCTATAGCCTGATTTGAAGACTGCTCCAAACTCAAATCTTACAGACCTCTTAAGTCTTGAGTCTCTCATATTTATATAATTTCATTTTCTTTTAGGAAGGGCCCTTTGTTATTTGTATCCACCTTTTATTTTTAATAAATCTAGTGGGGGTCCTTGCCAACCCCCTCCACCTCAAAGAGGTTTTATAAAAAAATATTTTTCACAATTGATTCAAACCCGCTCTGTACTATCAAACATGTAATTGGGATTTCAAAATGGCTTTATACCAATTAGATTGTAATTACATAATCCAAGAATATTAGCATTTCTTTTAACTGGTATAAAGCATTGTGATTAAATAAGGCTAACCGAGTGAGAGAGAAAGAGAGAGAGAGATAGAATTATAATTCTAAATCGGGTTTGGGTTTGATCATTATCCAAATTTATCAAACTATTCTAACTGAATAGACAACCCTAATCTCTTGATACAGGTTGTGTATCAAGTTTATGATGAGTTCAAAAATAGGACTCTTGAATTAGAAGGGAAAAAGAAATCTTTAGAAAAAGAAAAGTTTATAGAAAAAGAAATCTTCTTCATTTCATTACTTGAATGTCAATCTCATACAGAGGTAGTATTTATAGAGTTCTAATGCTACAACTAAGCTAGTACAAGAGCTCAATAAGTAGCTCAGTTAGTTATAGTAGTTATAGTTTTGGCTCTAACAACCTTAACTTCCTCTAGCTGTACACTAATAGCTGAACTTCTTCTCTTCAATTCTTCAGTCTTCTTTCTTTCTTGTAATCTTCTTTTTCAGCTTACATATGAGTCCATCCACTTAGGAGCTTGCTTTGCCCAAGAACTTGTCCTTTTTATCAGGTCTTCTTCTCTTGCTTTATTGTCTAATCCTCTGTTTTGGTCTTTGCTTTCTAGTTCCTTGTTGCTATTGCTTTTCTTCTTTCTTAGGATTGGTAGGTTATTGTGTCACTTGGTGGAAGGATTTTCTAAGATTGCTAATCTATTGATGAGATCAACTCAAAAGAAAGTAAGTTTCATATGAGATGATAATTGTGAATCTAACTTTCAAGATTTGAAGCACTGTTTGATTTCTGCACCAATTTTGACCTTATCAAGTGGAAATAGTAATTTTGTGATTTACAGTGATGCTTCAAAGAAAGGACTAGGATGTGTTCTTATGTATAATGGAAATGTAACTTCTTATGCTTCTAGAAAATTGAAGTCTGATGAAGAGAATTATCCTACACATGACCTTAAGCTAGCAGCTATTGTGTTTACATTAAGTATGTGGAGACACTACTTATATGGAGCATAGTTTGAGATATTTACTTATTATAAAAGTTTGAAATACTTATTCTCTCAAAAAGATTTGAATATGACAAAGAAGATAGGTTGAGTTGATAATGATTACAATTGCACTATTCATTATCATCTAGGTAAAGCTAATGTAATAGTGGATGTTTTTAGTAGAAACACTAGTGTTCCATGTTTAATAATGAGGGAATTGAAATTACTTGAAGATATTTGTAATTGGAAGCTTTTCTTGTCAAGTACTTGTGTAATGTTTACTAATTTGAAACTATGTTGCTACTAAGAATCATGGAAGTGCAAGGGAAGGATCAAGAATTAGTGGATATAAAAGATGATGTAAATCAAGGTTTGAAACTTGAATTTTCTTTACATGATGATGGTTTACTCAGATACCAAGGTTGAGTTTGTGTTCCTAATGATGCTCAGTTGAAACAAAAAGTACTAGAAGAAGCACATCGAGCTAAGTACACTATTCATCCAGGAAGTACTAAGATGTATAAAGACTTAAAATCAAATTATTGGTAGAATAACATGAAACGAGAAATAGCTAAGTTTGTATCCAAGTGCTTAACATGTCAACAAGTAAAAACAACACATCAGAAGCTAGCGAGACAACTTCAACCTTTTACAGGAGCCGAGTGGAAATGGTAACATGTTACAATGGATTTTGTGTATGGGTTATCTAGGACTTGAAATGGACACAATGTTGTTTAGGTCATTGTGTATAGACTCACTAAGACTGCTCATTTTATTCCAATGAATATGACTTACAATTTGGAAAAACTTGCTTGTATCTATATTTGTGAAATAGTTAGACTTCATGGTATTCCAGTTACGAGCATTTCAGATAGAGATCCTCGATTTAATTCTAAGTTTTGGAAGAGTTTGCAAGCAACATTAGGAACATAATTAGCATTCAGTACTGCATTTCATTCTTAAACATACAGACAATCAGAAAGAACAATTCAGACGTTAGAGGATATGTTTCGAGCTTGTGTCATTAATTTGAAAGGTAATTGGAATGATCATATGCCACTTATAGAATTTGCTTATAATAACAGTTATCATTCTAGCATTGAAATGGAACCATTTGGAGTACTTTATGGATGAAAAATGTTGAACACCTCTATGTTGGGATGAAGTTGAAAAAAAAAGATTGTTAGGGCCAGAATTTGTGCATGAGACTACATAAAAAAAATTAAGTTGATTAAAAAACGGCTACTTCCAGCACAAAGTCAGAAAAAAAAAAAAAAAGTTATGCATGTCATAGAAAGAGAAACTTAGGGATCTTGGTGGGAGATCATGTATTTTTGAAGGTTTCCCCATTTAAATGTGTTATGAGATTCAGGAAGAAAGAAAACTTAGCTCATCGCTACGTTGGGCCTTTTGAGGTTTTGGAGAGGATTGGTGAGGTAGCTTATTATGTTGCTTTGCCGCCATCTTTATTAGAGATTCACAATGTATTCCATGTATCAATGTTGAGGAAGTATGAATCAGATCCTTCTCATGGGTTGAACTACGAGCCTATTCCTATTCGTTATGATTTGACTTATGTAGAACGAAAATTTCATATTTTGGATTGAAAGGAACAAGTATTGAGGATGAAAAGGATTCCACTTGTGAAAGTGTTGTGGCAATATCATGGTATGGAGAAGGCCCCGTGGGAGAGAAAAGATGAAATCAGAGACAAATATCCACACCTTTTCCACTAGTCAGGTATGAATTTAGTGACTAAATTATTTTAAGGGGGAAAGGGTGTGAGACCCAATAACTTTCTTACATGTATGAGAATATAATACAAATATGTATGATAATTAATTACATAACTAGTATACCTTAGGCTTGTTTGAATTATTATCGATTAAGAGTGAACTATGACTAGTTTAGTTTTGGTGATGAATTTAAATAGGTAAATGACCATGGTTTAATGAGAAAATTGATTGTTAGGCTCAAAATTTTGTTTCAATTATGAATTTTTAATTAAATCACATTTTGGAATCAGGACGATTGAGTTTTTCTTTTTGGCTTCAAATTGGTCATGAGTGATTTTGGCCATTGGGCTTGGCCCACAAAGGTCTGTTTTATTCATTGCTTCATATGTGTCTAGCATGAGAAGGACTCTTAGCTCTTTAGAGAGCTACTTAAATGGTCCCCCTAATCAGATTTGATTTATCTCATCAAATAAATAAAGAAATAAACCAAAATAAGAATAAAACAAAAGAAGAGAAATGAGAGGGAGAAAGTGGAAAGGTTTAAATCTTGAAGATTTTCAGTGAATTTTTGTTTTGAAAAATTCAAGAAAATTTAGGTTGAACAAGTTCTTTCAGAATTGTTGCTTAGTTCTTGGTGTTCAATAATTTTAATTGTTCAATTTCAAGAAAATCTGAAATTTTTGTGTTAGGCTAAGGTTTCTACCATGAATCATGTTTATTTATGTGTTTCATGCTTTAATTATTGATTATATGCTGAATTCATGCAAAGAATGATTAAAATCATGTATTGTTATAGTTTGGAATCACAAATGTCAAAACTGAATTCAAATAGATAGTTTTTGTTAGAGGTATGTAAATTGTCGTCTTGTTATATAATTAACTTGAATTTTTAGTATGTTATGTTTATATATATCTAGAGATTATATACCAAAGTTGAGCTCAATTAGATGTTTATCATTAAACTTATTACAGCTGCGTTCTCGAAACTAGAATTTGGAAAAAATTTGTAATCCAAATTTAAGATAATGAAAATCTGTAAATGTATGATAAAATTAGACGATTCCTGAGTCTATATTATTATTCTAGAAGTCTAATTTTTTGATTATTTTGAATCACCTAGAAATATTATGTAATGAGTGAGATAATGATGTTTTAGTTGACTGCGTTCAAGCATGGTAGATTCATTAGCTATTATTTTTTATCAACAAATGTGCATGTGTATGTTCTTGTGCATGTGTATGTTCTTGTGCATGCGTGTGAATGAAGGGGAGCTATCAGTACTGAAAGAAGAATTATTGTTTAGGGGGTGCATGTTAGGATATGTCCTAACAAGTTAACCTCCCTATGGGGTGTAAGCTGTGCATGGCGTTACACTATTGATTGTTAGTGAATGATTGAACATTGTTTGGGTATGATACTTGACTCCGTCCTTTCAATGATTGATTGAACGCTATTGGAGTGCTCATGAAGTCTCTACTAGATCAATTAAGATCTTTGTTTGATCAACTTTAGCCTTAAAGGATCGGTTTGGACCAAAGTGAGGTGGGATGAAATTGAATGGCATGGAGAGTATCCTTTCAAGTTTAATTAATAATGCATATGATTGCACAGAGTAGTTGGTTGTAACCACTGGTATGGGCATGGATTACTCACATCGACTCAACATGTTAATGTACTGTGCGTTCTTGATATGATGCATACATGAACATCACTACATTCATATCTCATTCATACATGCATGTATAATTGTACACTTGCACATTTCCGCTGTAGATCCCTACTGAGCATATTTGTTTGGCTGACCCATTCTTTGAATGGAGTACTTTTTAGATCATGAAGGAAGTGTACCTGAGGAGGCTGGAATACCGGGGTCTGCTGGACGAATTCAGAGTTCAGTTGATAAGGGAATCTAGTACCCTGTATATTTGTAAATAGAGTGTGGAAGTTGTTTATATTATTATGTGTGGAAGAGTGTTGTGTTATGTAATAAGACTTAATCAATTGTGTGTGCACAAAGTTGTGTACTAGTGTGAAAAGTTTGAATTAATGCTTCCCCATATTGATGAATTTTAGTTTACTTTGATTACCCTTCGTGGTATTGTAATGACAGATTGAGTGGAGGATGAAATATCTCACCTTAGGATGTTTCGGGTCCTCATAATTATTCTTATGGATAAAGAACAAATTCAATTTTGATAATCTGGATGCGGAAGTGTGAGCATGCATCTTTGATTGAATCTATAGTATTGTGAGATGAATATTTGGAGTCTATAGTAACATAGACGAGATGCTTATCAAATGATAGAAAAATGTTATAAACTCTTTTACTGAAGAGTAGCTTTACTTTTTATTTGTTATATCGATGATGACATCGACATTATAAGTGGGCAGATTTTCATGGTATGCACATTTAAGCACAATGCTAAACGTCACTCTAATCCTTGTGTATGTGTCGAGCTACTAAGTGTCAAGCTACTAAATGTCGAGCTACTAGGCGTCAAGCTACTAGATGTCGAGCTACTACTCGTCGAGCTGCTGGAGGTCGAGCAACTAGGTGTCGAGATGCTAAGTGCTAATGTGATGGGCATCGAGCTACTAAGCATCAAGATACTAGATGTTAAGATGCTAAGCATCGAGGTGCTAAGTGTCGATGTGTTGGGCGTTGAGCTACTAGGTGTCGATGTGTTAGGTTGGCATGATTGAATTTTCATAAATATGGTTTTAAGTGTGAGATAAATAATGGTATTTTTCTATTGTGTATCTTAAAAATATAAGTAGCTTAATGGTGCTTTCGGAATTAGATTTTGGTGAAAGGATGATTTAGTAGGGCTATTTGATGGCTCAAGCATTAAAGATGTTTCCTCCTAGCAATAGTCAAAATAACTTAAGGCTCTTTAGAGGGGTAAGCACAGTTCTCATTTTGTGTTAAGCAGCTTAGGTGTCGAGTAGATTCTACGTGTTGAGAAGTTTACTGGATGAGCCTTGTGTAAACGTTGCTTGGTGGTGCCTTCTTGCCCGAAACAACATGTTGGTCATGTTTCTTGTGTTATCATGAATAAATGAACTTCTTTGAGGGATATATAGTGTCGAGCTCTCCACCATCTAACACTAATATGACTATGAGGCCCACTTAAGAAGCTTTCTAAAGAGTTAGGAATATTTTTAATGTTTGACATATTTCAAGCATTGAATAAAACAGCTTATAGGTGCTAAGCCCAATGGGCGCAAAATCAATCAAGTCCAAAGGTAAAACCTAATCTTTTCGATTCCAAAACATGATTCAAATTAGAAATTCGTAATCTACAAAAAATTCTAGGCTTAGATGTCAATTTTCAAATTAAACCATGGTCATTTGCATATTCAAATTTATCACCAAATCTAAGTTAGTCATAGTTTGCTCTTTATCAGTGATAATTAAAACTAGCCCTAAACACACTACTTATGCAAGTAATAGAGTACATATTTATATTATAAGCTCATGTATGTATAAAAGTTCTTAAGTCTCACACCCTTCTCTCCTTAAAAGAATTATGTTCTTAAATTCATACCTAGTCATCATAAAATGTGTGGATATTTATTCCTCATTTCATCCTATAATCTATAATAATATATTTAGACTACTTGTCGATTAAGGATGGAATGAAGTTTCATAATGAAATCTAGTTCCTAAAACTAGTTGAAGTTTAGGCTAAAAAATACATTGAATCACGAGTCTTGTATAGTCTAACTTTAGCCATGAAATCATCTAATCTTCATAAATCAAAAGATCTAGTTTAACTCCATATAATAACTCAAATCATTGATTCTAGTAATATCCAATCCTTTAAATAATCAATCTACCTATACCAACGGTCCTATACCAGTAGGCATAGATAACATATATAAAAGAAAAGATGTAACATTGGTTACACTCAACTATCAAATATTGGTTCTTTGCCTAGCCAGAATCCATTAATCTAAAACGGCTTCAAGCACTTGTATAGATAGACACTCAACTGTCAAAGATTGGTCATTTGCCGAGCCGAAAGTCATTCAATTGTCAAAGGTTCGTTCTTTTCCCAGCTCGAATTCACTCAACTGTTAAAGGTTGATCCTTTACACAATCGGTGACCATTCATTTGTTAAAGGTTGGTCCTTTTCCTAGATAATGACTACTCATCTGAAATGATATAAAGCTCTTGTTTAAATAGTGTAACTCAATCTCCACCAGTTTCTTAAGATCAAATCCTAATAAATCAAAAGAATTATTTAAGTAAATTTAATAACTCATTCACTAATTCGATATAAATTAAATCATTTCCATTGTCGATCATCTTTCTTCTCTATTCTTTCGGTTCATCATGGTAATCAATAGAAAAAACAAGTCAGGCTCTAACTCAATCTCAAAACTTTCTTAAGATTAAACTTAAACTCTAAACATAATGATTGAATACCCTATCATAGCTAAGCTAACTATAGCTCTGATGCCATTTAAATTTTCTCCCTATTGACCCGAGCATTAGCCTAAGGACAAGGCAATGACTACTTATTCAAAGAATGGGTCAGCCAAACAACTAGGCTCAGTAGGGATCTACATGGATATGTGCAAGTTTACAACTTTGCATATATGAATGAGGTAAAAATGTACTGATGTTCATGTATGCATCATATTAAGAACACAGAGCACACTAACAGGTACAACAGATATGAGTAATCCATCGTCTCATACCAGTGGTTACATCCAACTACTCTAAGAAATCATATGCAATTCATTACTTACTAAACTTGAAAGGATACTCTAAATAACACTCAATACTATCCCACCTCACTTTTGTCCAAACTGATCCTTCAAGGCCTAAACCGATCAAATAGATATCTTAGTTGATCTAGTAGGGACCTCGTGAGCACTCCAATAGCGTTCAATCAATCACTCTAAGGACAAAGTCAAGTATCATGCCCAAACAATGTTCAATTGTTCACTAACATTCAATGGTGTAACGTCATGCACGGCCCACACCCAATAAAGAGTTTAACATGTTAAGAAGTGTCCCAACATTCATCCCTTAAACAATACTTCTTCATTTAGTCTCGATAACTCCTCTTCATTTACATGCATGCACAAGGACATGCACATGCAAATTCATCGATAAAATAGTAGCTAAACGAATTTTCCATACTTAAATATAGTCAATTAAAATATCATTATCTCACTCATTACATAACATTTATGGGTGATTCAAAATAGCTTAAAAATTAGACTTATAGATCTTCAGCATGGACTCAAGAATTATCTAATTTGGTCTAAAAATGACTAAGCTACATTAACTTAAAGTTGAGCTATGGAATTTGTCCAAATTAAGATTTTCATAACGTTGCTGTAATAACTCTAGTGATAGACTAACCTCAAGATATCTAATTGAGCTGAATTTTGGTACTCATTCTCTAGACATGAAAACTATAACATACTAAAAATTCAGGTTCATTGCATAGCAAGAGCACAATATACAAACATATAATTGAACCTATCACTATTGAATCTAGTTTTAACTTATGTGATTTAAAACTATAGCAACACATGATTATAAGCACTATTTGCAAGAATTGAGCATATCAATCATTCAATAAATCATAGAGATCATAAAGAAATATGATGCATGGTAGAAACACTACTTTAACACAAAATTCCAGAATCTCTTGAAATTGAACTAGTTAAAGTGTTGAATACCAAGAACTAAGCAGTAATTTTGAAAGAACTTCTTCCAACTTTATTTTTCAGAATTTTTACTTAATTTTTCAATCAAAATCTTCAAGACTCATACCTTCCCACGTTATCCCTATCTCTCCTTTGTTTTCTTCTCATTTTGGTTTATTTCTTGATTTTTTTGATGAGATAACACCAATATGACTATGGGGTCCACTTAAGCAGCTCTCTAAAGAGTTTGGAATCCTTGCTATGCTTGACATATGTCAAGCAATGAATAAAACATCCCTTAGTGGGCCAAGCTCAATGGGTCAAAAATCATTCAAGCTCAATTCAAAGCCCAAAGGAAAACTCAATCTTTTTCGATTCCAAAATGTGATCCTAAATAGAAATTCATAATCTATACAAAATTCTAGTTTTAAGGGTCAATTTTCACATTAAATCATGGTCATTTGCCTATTCAAATTCATCGCCAAATCTAAATTAGTCATAATTCTCTCTTTACCAATGATAATTCAAACCATAACTAAACACACTACTTATGCAAGTAATAGATTACATATTTAAATTATATGCTCATGTTTTTATGAAAGTTCTCATGTCTCACATTAAATGTCTAGAGTTAGTTTATCATTAGACTTATTACTCTTGCGTTCTAGAAATTTTAACATGGGCTTATTCTAGAATCCAACTTTAAGCTAATGTAACTATATCATTTTAAAACCAAATTAGATGATTCTTAAGTCTACGTTAAATATATAGAAGTCTAGTTTCCAGTTTATTTTGAATCATATAGAAATATTATGTAATGAGTGAGATAATGATATTTTGGTTGACTATATTCAAGCATGACATATTCATTTAGCTAATGTTTTTATTGATGAATGTGCATATGTATGTCCTTGTGCATGTGTATGAATGAAGAAGAGTTATCGATGTTAAATGAATAAGTATCTTTAAGGGATGCATATTGGGACACATCTTAATAGGTTAACCTCTCTATTAGGTGTGTGTTGTGCATGGTGTTACACTATTAAATGTTAGTGAACAATTAAACATTGTTTGGGCATGATACTTGAGTCCTTGAACATTATCCTTATAGTGCTTAATTGAACACTATTGGAGTGCTCATAGGGTCCATACTAGATCAATTGAGATCTTTGTTTGATCGACTTAGATCATGAAATATCGATTTGGACCAAAGTGGGGTGGGATAGAACTGATTGGTATGAAAAGTATCATTTTAAGTTCAGTTAGTAATGCATTGCATATGATTGCTGAGAGTAGTTGGTTGTAACCACTAGTATGAGACGGTAGATTACTCGCATCTACTCAACCTATTAGTGTGTTATGTGTTCTTGATATGATGTATACATGAACATCACTACATTCATATCTCATTCATAGATGCATGTATACTTGCACATATCCACGTAGATCCCCACTGAGCCTAGTTGTTTGACTGACCCATTCTTTAAATGAACTATTTTTATATAATGAAGAGAGTGTACAAATGAAATTTTCCTATCGATATTTGTAAAAGAATTGGATTTAGAATTATATATCATTTGGTGTTATAATTTGTAATAAGTATTTTAATGTAAAAAGTAAAAAAAAAATTAAATTTAATATTGCTTCCGCATATTGATTATTTCTTATGCACTTAGATTACCCTTTGAGGTAATTGTATTGATTAATTGATGGACACTTTGCTCATTTGTAGAGGAAACTCTATAGGTGAGAAGTTGTTGTCTTGTTCTTGGGCTCATGCTTAGGTCGGGGGTGTGACAGGAACCACTTCAAGTTCATTGATGAACTTCTTTATCCAAAAAGCCTCTTTCGTAGCTTCTGATGCAGCAATATACTCAACTTCTACGGTCAAATACGTAGTGGTCTCTTGATTGGAATTTTTCTAGCTCATTGCTCCACTATTCAAGGTGAACATATATTCAGATATTGATTTACTGTCATCTTTGTTAGATTGAAAACTAGAGTACGTGAGAACTGAAAGTTTAAAATCTGTTCTTCCATATATGAGAAACAAATCTTTAGTTATTCTCAGGAACTTAAAAATGTTCTCGTAACTATCTAGTGACCCTCACCTAGATTAGACTGAAATCTACTTGTAACACTTGGAGTGAATATGATATTAGACCTAGTACATAACATTGCATACATGATGGAACCAATTATAGAAGCATATGGTATCCTACTCATGCAATCTCTCTCTTCTTGTGTCTTTGGTGACATATCCTTAGAGAGAGTAATTCCATGACTTATTGGTAAAAGTTCCTTTTTGAAATTTTTTGTGCTAAACCTCTTTAGCACTTCGTCTATATACGCAGATTAGGATAAACCTAAAATCTTTCTAGATCTATCTTTATAGATATTTATCCAAAAAATGTAAGATGTTTTACCTAAGTCCTTCATGGAGAACTTCTTTGATAGCCAAACCTTGATTGACTGCAACATACCTACATCATTCCCAATTAGTAGTATGTCGTCAATGTACAACACTAAAAATGTCACAATACTCCTAGTGACTTTCTTATACACACATGGTTTATCCTCATTCTTAATGAAGTCATACAATTTGATTGTCTTATTAGAGCAGATATTTCAACTTCAAGAAGCTTGCTTCAATCAATAATTGGATTTTGGAAGCTTGCATACCTTGTGATCACTACCACTAGATTTAAATCCCTATGGTCATGTCATATACACATCTTCCTCTATATTTAAATTAAGTAAGATGGTCTTTACATCCATTTGGCTTATCTCATATTCATGGTATGCAACTATAGTAAGTAAAATCCTAATGGATTTAAGCATGGCTACTGGAGAGAAAGTTTCGTTAATGTCAACTTTTTATCTTTTCTTGAAACCTTTCACCATTATTTTTTCCTTATAGGTCTATTCCTTTTCATCTACTCCAATATTTCTCTTAAAGACCCATTTTCAACCTATAGGTGCTATACCTTCAGGTACATCGACCAAAGTTCATATTTTGTTGGAGTATATGGAATCCGTTTTGGATTTTATGGCTTCTAGCCACTTTTAAGAATCTATGTTTGACATCGCTTCTTTGTAGTTACCATGCTCATCATCATCTATAAGTTATACCTCTAAGTCACCATCTATGAGAAGTCTATATCTCTTTGGAACCTTGGGAATTCTACTATATCAACAAATAGTTTGTGCAATAAGAGGATCTATTGATGTCAACTCTTCAATTTGAACAGTACTAGGTTGTGGTTTTTATGACAGTACATCAAGTTCTATCTTACTCCCACTGCTCCCCTCTAGCATAAACTCTTTTTTTTTTTTAGAAAAGTAGTATGCTTAGAAGTAAATACTTTTCTTCTTGTGGGTGATACAAATAATATCTTAAACTTTATTTAGGATATTTCACAAACCTACATTTTTCAGACCTAGTTCCCAACTTGTTTATATGTTAGCTCTTTTCATATGTGGAGCAACCCCAAATCTTAACATGTTTAAGATTGGGCTTTCTCCTTTTCTATGTCTCATATGGTGTCTTAGGAGCTGCCTTTAAGGGAACCTTATTCAATAAGTATATGGCAGCTAGGATGGCATATCCCCAAAAGAATATATAGGAAGATGAGTGTAACTCATAATGGATCGTACCATATCCAATTGAATGGAATTCCAAAAAGAGCCCATTTATGAGAGAATCCCATTTTCTTTGAGATAATCAAGAAAATCATGAGATAGGTATTCAACTCCTCGATTAGATTGAAGATTTTTAATACATTTCCAAGTTTTCTTTTTAACTTCATTTCTGAATTCTTTGAACTTTTTAAATGATTTAGATTTGCACTTACTAAGCACATATACCCATACCTAGAATTATCATCAGCAAAGGTAATAAAATAGGAGTAACTTCCTATAGCATTGACTATTATAGGCCCACATATAACAGTGTGTATCAATGCTAATACATTTGCATCTTTTTCTCCATATCTATTAAAAGTAAATATTGTCATCTTCCCCATGAGACAGGTGTCATAAGTTGGATATGATTCAAAATCCAATAAATCCAAGTATCCATCTTCTACCAACTTGTATATTGTATCCTCATTGATATGATCTACTCTTACGTGCCACATGTAGAAATAATTTAGATTATTATCTCTTTTCCTTTGTTGTTCAATATGAAATATTTTACCATCTATTTCTAGATGATAAAACTAAGTAATAAATCCTTACGACTAATGTAGCAACACTTGCTCCATTTACAAGGAAAAAGGTTGACTTGTCCTTAGTTTCTTGCTTCTTCTCAATGCTTACAAACTATTTCAAATGCGAGAACCATACTTGATATCTAATACCCAAGTAGAAGCATTATTAACTAATAAGCTAATTTCATCGAAGAGAAACTGAGACTTGTCTTCCAAAGGCTTGTCTTACAAGGTGATCCTTGTAGTTTCTCTTGCAATGTCAATATTTGCCATAACGGAACCATTATCCCTTATCCTTCTTGACTTTTAAGGAACTTATCTTATTGACACCTCTTATTGCTTTTTAATGGTTTCTCTTCTTTAAGATATCTTGCCCTTAGGCTTAGAAAAGGAAACCTCAGCGATAAGTATAATGGGAGTCTTAAATTTCTTTCTTTTTTGCTTCTGTAGCCTTTAACATATTAACAAGTTTTAGAAGCATATCTTCAATCTTGTTCATATTATAGTTCATAACAAGCTGTAAGAATGAGTCTTGAAAGGATTAAAGGATTAAGTCATTACTTAACTCCTCATCCATACTAAAACCAAGCTAGTCTAATTGTTTGATATAGTCGATCATCTTTAATCCATCCTCAGGAATTAATGGACCTTTAGGCATACTAACCCTAAATAAGTCCTTAGAGATCTAGTACCTTGCCTTGTGACTATACTCACCATGCAACTCTTGTAGAAAAAAAATCGCATAAGCACATTCCATTTGATCATGTTTCTTCTAAAGTTTATTAGACATAGATGCTAGCATGTAATACCTAGATCACATGTCATTCTCTTTCCACTTCTCAAAAGTAGCTACCTCTTCTTCCAAAACATTATCAGAAACAGTTTCCAAAAGTGATTGATTAAGAACATAGGCTATTTTCTCATAATTGAGACCGTTTCTCGAATTCCTTAGCCAATCTAAGATATAACAATAGATAAAACTAGCATTTATTTATTTTATTATCTACCATAAAGATTTGGTCTTTAATCTAAATGGAACCTTTAACTGTTCTTTTTTATTTCCACAACCCTCTATATGGAATGAAGAAGACCCCCTTGGAAGGTCTCCTAGTAGAGATTAGGATCCTATCACTTGCACACTATAACCTTACGGTAGCGCAACAAACTATGATTCACTTGATAGATAGATAACTTTTATTAATTGTATATCATGAAATTCCCACTCAATATTTAACCTCTTAAATGCATATGACCTTATGATAGCGTAACAAATCACATACATTTTAGTTAAGTCAAAGTTATATCATATGTTTACCTTATGTACATCACATGTTTTAATAGACAATATAATTTTTTAAGAGTGAAAATCTTATAGTGGAGCAACAAATTTACAATGTTAAGAAATTCTCATATTGACTATAATGGTGGAAGGCTACAAACAGTCATTCCTAATGATTTTTGTTTGTAACTTAATATTAATTAATTGCGCACGGCGAGATTTGGTCTTTACATTTAAGTCTCATCATATAGTTATGCATCAAATACATATTAAAATCATATAATCTAATCACATGCATAACATACATACATACATCACATACATATAAGCCTAGGTGGGTGACCATGGACTATCTAAGCGTGATTTACTTGAGCCAATTAAGTAAATGACTTGGTTAAATCCTAGGAAATTATTACATGAATATTTCTCATACATTCATGGGTATTTAATATTCAAATGGTCCACTATGCTTCCTTACGCATTCCTTGATTCGCCTCAATTTAAATCATATCTAACTCTAAGTAACTATACAAATAAAAAAAATATATAAGAAACTTTGATTAGAAGCCAAGGGGAGCTACATTATAGGGAGATAGAATTTTAGATTTGAGATAGAAAAAAAAAAGAAAAAAGAAGAGAAGATAAGACATATTAACCCTATTTAAAATCAAAAACTAAAAATAATACCAATAAAATTTAACAAATTGCTAAGGTCTAGGTCCAATAGTCATCCATTCATATAATCGCATTGCAAATAAATAAAATAATTATATTCTAGTTATAGCCTTATTCTTAGATTTCATAATCTAATCCTATTAGGTTTCTAGAAACTCTTCCTAAAACCTATTCTAAATAGGATTTAGATTTTCTTAATGATTAGAATTCATAATTCTAGTGTGAAAATGATTTTAAGATTTGATTTCCAATCAAACTTGAATTCCTTAAAACTTTAATCCAAAGTTAAGAAAAAAATTTAATTAATTAAATTGAACTTAATTTAAACTTTTGACATTAAAAGACTAACTAATTAAAAACTTATTTTAATTTTGAAGAAATTTGAATCAAATTCAAAACCAAACCGAAATAGAAAAACTGAATTTTACACTAATCGGTCGATTGGATTCATTCCCCGGTCAACCAAAATTAATCTTTGTCTAATTTCTTCATCGGGTCTGAAGGTACGGTCGACCAAACACTGGATTTGGTCAACTGGACCTACGCGTTTCTTTTTACGCGATTTCTTTTCCAAACTCGTTTCAGATCGATTTAAAATAAAATTTTAATCAATTAAATTGAATCTAATCAATCTCTATTGATTTATCATGTTTCAAAAATAATATATTATAACTATATCATTATAACATGATGATAATCAATTCAAGAACATATTATTGAATTTTCCTGACATAGGGTTTCATAAACCTTAATTTGACTTTTATAATTATCTAACTTGCAACCATAAGAATTTTAAGATCAAATCTACAAATCCATAACAATAGAATCAAAGTCTTTCTAATAATCCATAGAGTTGGTTCTAATACCACTGTAAGTCTATCGGCATAGAAACAAAGCAGAAATTAAAAAAATTTCATGCCAATAAACTTATCCCAAGATTTTCTATAGAATATATTAGAACGAGAAGAACAATCTCTATACAAGGTTAAATATTTATAATTTGCTTCAGTGGAGATTTGGGTTGGATTTTTGTAGAAGAGTACATGAGTCGTTCAAGTTTTTGGCCTCTACGCATATCCACCTAAACAACCAAAACGAGGATCAACTTAAGAATGATGCCAAAAACCATACGTGGAGGAGGACTAGAGCTGACCAAAATCTTTGAGTGCTACCTCTTAAGTTTTTCGGTTTTTCCCATAGAGAGAGATTTAGATCTGATCTTAAAACTCAATAATTCCATTAGGATTCTAACAAATAGAAACCTGTTATATAGAGCCTTTACTCCTAAAAGCTCTAAGAATTCTAGAATTACAATTATACCCTTGATTTAATTTAATTTAATTCCTAGAAATCTCTTTATTGACCCTCTAGTTTTCTTTATTCTTGCAATTGTCATATTGTGTGTAACCCTTTAGGTTCAATATTGCACTGGTAGTAGGTCATAACTATTACGCACCCATTCACTTAATTAGAACTCCTTCTAAATAGTACAAATTAGAATCCCTTTTAATTCTCCCTTTAATGAGAATTAATTAATTAAAATTAATTCTCAGGGTTTCTACAAATTATGAATGACACCTAGCAGTATCTCATGATTACCTAAACAATATGAATTTATCGTGAACCTTTTTGTTGTCAATCACTATGCAATTCAATCCTTACATCATGCAATACCCCTGATTAAACCTAAGAAATGAAACCTTAATTATTTAATCATATGTATCTTGATCTCAAGTTCATAACGTAAATGGTGAAATTAGAAACTCTTTCTAGTTTTCATCCCACCTTGGCCAAGGAATTTCCAAGCTATGACTTATTTAGATCATATAAGACATTCTCTTTCTTTTGCTAAGAGTGATAGATCCTCTATTGTACACTCACATAACTCCATGCATAAGTGGTCATATCCAGTTGCTACCTTTATGTGGCCCATGATTAGAACCACATTTAAGTAGCATCAAGTCATGATGACCTATACACAAGGTATCTATGGTACCTCAAGTCTAAGGATCATTTGCATAACTACAACGTAAGAAATCTTATTGACAGCCAATAAAATGTCTATTGAGGTGTTGTTAAGTCGAGCCAGTTCAGTGTACCTGTTCTCTAACAAGCACGTACATATCTTGTTTTAGTGTCTCATACACTAGTGACTATGAGATAAATCACCCTCAACTCCTAGAGGAAACATAGTACATACTAATATATCCTAATTCACTAATGTCCTTCTTAGTAATCCTATGATTAGGAACATTTAAGAATAAAGCGTAAGGAATTACATCTCAACATGTTGTTTATTTCCATTAGTTCTATTCTATGGGCTTTATCATGTAAATACATTTAATAATTATACTTGAAACATGATATATTATTATTACCATAATTAATGATATTGTCAATAAATAAATAAGTTGAATTACAAGTAATATGCCTATACATAAAATGCTATTGGTATGTTAGGCATACTACTATCATAGAAAACTTACTTTAGGATGTTGAGGACCCAAATGCTTAAAAGAATCCATAAAGAATTGCTCAAATTAATTCTTAAAAGAGTTTGTGGAATATGCCTTAAGAAACCTCATTCTACGACACTCTCATAAATAAATTCTTCTCTATTTGGAGAAGATTCTTCATAAGACATAATGGGTGAGTGAAATTGATATGCAAATTTTAAATGCTCGCAAGTGCACGAATCACAAATAGTATTGCGATGAGTTTACTCTCGAGGTCGGTCTCTCAAGGAATCACAGTAGTTTAGATCCTAAATTACTTTCTTAAAATTATTAAAACAAACTCTGAAATTAAATTCTAAACACTCTAATTAAAAGATTGGTGAAGAGAAAATTGAAATAAAACAATAAAATAAAACGAATTATGAAGAGATGAGTATAATCAATGGGAAAAATTGGGAGTTTAGCTTGCTACCCAATCATGAATTGGAACATTTGGTGAATATAAAGAATTAATCAACATCCAAGACTATTGGTATTTTCGCTAAGACTAGAGAATGCCATTGATCGTGTTTATTCTCAATTTATAACTAATTAATTAAATCCCATGGATTGTGTTCATCAATTAATTAGTTAAATTAAGTATAAGGAAAACGCAACCACCTAAATCACAATTTGATTTGAATCATGATTTAAATTCCTATTCAAGAAAGCTTAATTAGGTCTAGATGATTTGTCCTCAACCTAATCTCAAATATTAACCTTTACTATCAATAATAGATGGCCAATCCACAAGCAATAATCAAAGGTATGAAGAATATTGAATAAGAAATAATTTGGAAAATTTCATAAAACTAAATCCACCAAAATATCCAAAACAATCAAGGCAGCTAAGCCAAACACCCAACAATGCGTTCAACCGCTCATATTTAAATCCCAATCACATAATTCAAATACTAAGGTTACAAGCATATTGAAGGACAAAGGATCAAAGACAGAATTTCTTCCAGAATTACAAGATGAATCCTCAAAGTCTTGAAGTGATTGATCGTCATCTTCAATCTCTTGATAAGCCGTCTTGATGAAAGAAACGGTCTCCTCCTTCAATCTCCCAAAACTCCTCTTGATAATATCTCTCCAAAAAAAAAAACCGTAGTCCCCTGTACCTTCTTTGAGTCTAAATTCCTATATATAGCTGTATGGAGATGGCTTTGTAGACTAAAAAGTCGCCCTAAGGTTTCTGTTCAGGTTGTGTGCTTCTGTTGCTGTCCAGGCCCGGTTCTACTGTAGTCCAGGCCCGGTTCTGCTACTGTCCAGGCCGTGTGTTTGCTGTTGTCCAAGCCAGGTTTCTGCTATCCAGAACTAGTCTGATTATGCTGCTGTCCAGGCCGTGCAAATCCCAAAAAAAAAATCAGAATTTAATAGCTCCTTCACCTCTGCCACGCTGAAATCACGCACAGTCTGACCTTTGTCTACTAAAACTGCCATAACTTTCTCTATAAAAATCATATTTATAAGCCGTAAAATTCTTCAGAAAATAGACATCCGAATATTTCCAAGCATATATGCCTCATCTCCTAGTTCTTCCTGAATCAATACAGTTTAATCCACAAAAATGACTGATTTGTACGAGCAATTCTGGAAATTTAGTGAAACTCCTTTTCATCCTTTGCTAGTGACAACATGACTTAGCAAAATGCTCAATTTATCTTTAACAGTCTAGAAATGATAGGTTTTGTTGCACTCTGAATCCCGCCAGCTTTACATCAAATGAACTCCAAAAGCTTGTGAACTTGTAAAACAACGAAAAACAAGTCAAAGTAACAAATTCCTAAGCTAAACATATAAATAAATACTTGAAAAACATACAAAATATTAGGACAAATATTTGTTCATCAAATACCCCCAAACCTAGATTTAACTAGTCCTCAAGCAAAACTAAAAGAAAACATAAACAAAACAAACCTAGAAACTTAAATCAACAAAACCCTCATGACTTAATTCTTATTATGACTCATATCTAGATATCTTATGCACAATTATGTTCATAGTCTCAACACTTCACAATTCATTGCTCAAATCAAGTACACATCGCACATCCATATTCCAATGCTCAAAACATCTCACATCAATTACCCCCAAACCTAACATCAAGAATCCGAATTCGCTTTGACTCTAGGCCTCATTGGATTCACTCATTAAGCACACCGAACCTAGGTTTCAAACACTCATCAAGCATATACAAATAGAAGTTATGTAAATAAGAAATTTCAAATATAAATTCGCATATGAATACGAATATCATCAAAGAACACTTATATGTTCGCAAAATAGGTCTCATAAAAGGAATCAAATGTTAGGATTGCAAAGCTATCACATCGCCTATATCATATCCTTGTCAAACACCTCAAGAAAAACATATTGAGCATGAACCAATGCATAGATGGGCATGGTTGGCCGAACCTGATTTACACCAAAGCTCTTTCTTTTTAACTCTTTATAAGAGTGACTTCAATACCCTTGAAGTATCTCAAGTCCGCTTTCTTGTCTAACAAAATCCTTTTTTAACATGTTTTTCATATATATATATATATATATATATGTATATTGAGTCCTTTATTTTTTTGGTATGAATAGGAATTTGGATCTTTCTCCAGAGACAGTGGCAACTAGGGTGTATAACGATAGGCACATACTCAAACTTCTTACTCAAGTCATTTAACTAAAATAATGAGAATATACAACATGATACTTTAAGTGAGTTATATAATCCTAGCATTCAATGCAAAACCTATAGAAATCATCTAACAATTAAGGTCATAACGAAGAGTGTTTAATAGTACCAAGAAACTAACTCTCAGAATAAAACGCTTATGGCTCAAATAACTCACTTGGTAGTCTCTACTATTTGATTCTCAATTATTAGATCTAGGTTCATCTTAGTTTCAACATCAAGAGCACGGTCTATAGAATATGAATATGCATCAATCCTCATAACACTTGTTAGTGTTAAAGAAACTAAACTCAACATGCATAAAAGACTTGATTACTAACCCTAAACCAAATTGTAGCATGAAAATTTTGTCTCAACAAGTTCTAATTGTACCCCCAAACCTAAACTAAACATTTTCCTCAATGTATGAAATCAAACACGCGTTTAGAAAACATTTAGAAGGGAATAATGAAAATGAAAGAAAAGAAAACATACTCTATCATATGGGTGGGTTGCCTCCTACCAAGCGCTTTCTTTAACGTCTTAGCAAGACGTTGGTTGAACTTATTCAGGATTGTGCACCTCAATGCACTCAACAACTCCCTTCTCATGGACTCCTTCCAAGTCAGGCTTCACATGATGCTTGTTGACCTTGAATGTCACTTAAGTCTTCAGGTTCAGCAACTTTACTGCTCCATGAGAAAAAAACATTGATTACCGAAAATGGTCCGCACCATCTTAACTTCAATTTTCATGGAAATAATTTGAAACAAGTGTTAAACAAAAGAACTTTCATTCCAGGATAAAGAGACTTGTGGATAAGACCTTGGTCATGGTAACACTTAGTACGTTCTTTGTTGATCTTTGCATTCTCATAGGCTTCATCACGAATCTCTTCTAACTCATTGAGTTGTAGTAACCGCTTCTCTCTTGCCATTTCCATGTCCATGTTCAACTCCTTGATTACCAATTACACTCGATGCTCAAGCGCAACCGGTAAGTGGCATGCCTTTCCAAAAAACCAACCGATAGGGGCTCATCCCAATGGGTGTCTTGTACGTCGTGCGGTATGCCCATAATGCCTCATTAAGCTTAGTTGCCCAATCCTTCCATGATGGTCGTACCGTCTTTTCCAGAATTCCCTTGAGTTTTCGATTGCTTATCTCAACTTGACCCGAAGTTTTGGGTGATATGAAGTCCCCACCTTGTGTGTGATGCTATACTTCTTCAACAACCTGTTATAGAGTTTATTGCAAAAATGGGTTCCTCCATCACTAATTATAACTCTCAGTGTCCTAAACCTGCTAAATATCACATCTTTTAAAAATTTCACAGCACAGTTAGCATCTTTGGTTTAAGTTGGTATAGCCTCAACCCATTTGGACACATAATCAACCGCAACTAATATATATTCATATCCAAGTGAAGGTGAAAAAGGACTAATGAAATCAATTCCCCATACATCAAATAATTCAATGACAAGATTGTTAGACAGAGGCATCTCATTTCTCTTTTCAATACTACCAGTCCTCTGACATTTATCACAACACATGCAAAACTTATGAGCATGTTTAAAGAGAGTTAGCCAATAAAATCTAGATTGCAATACCTTGAGGGCAGTTTTCTTACCTCCAAAGTGACTGCCACAATGAAGTTTGTGGCAAAATGAAAGAATGCTCTCATGCTCAGCCTCAAGTATACATCTCCAAATGATTTGATCTTGACCAAATTTGAACAAATAAGGCTTATCCCAAAAGTAACTCCTGCAAGAAGACAAGAATCTCTTCTTTTCTTGAAAAGAGAAGTTGGGTTGCAAGACACGACAAGCAAGATAATTTACAATATCAGCATATCATGGCTCTTGACTTATAGCAAATAATTGTTCATCGGGAAAAGTGTCAACAATTTTCTTATCTTCTTCTTGCTTATGTGATTCAAAGTCCGAAATTAATCTAGAAAGGTTATCTGCAACAATGTTCTCACTACCCTTCTTATCCCTTATTTCTAGGTCAAATTCTTGTAAAAGCAAGACCCACCGAATTAGTCTTGTCTTAGCATTTGGCTTAGTTAATAAATGTCTCAATGCCACATGATCCGAATGCATAATGACCTTAGACCCTACCAAGTAAGGCTTAAACTTGTCTAATGCAAACATGACAGCCAAAAATTATTTTTTCAGGGTGGAATAGTTAAGTTGGACATCATTAAGTGTTCTACTAGCATAATAGATCACATATCAATGCTTATCCTCTCGTTGGCCCAAAACAGCCCCTATAGCATAATCAGATGCATCACATATAATCTCAAAAGGAACTGGCTAGTTAGGTGCCATGATAATAGGCATCGATATCAACTTTTCTTTCAAAGCATTAAAGGTGATAAGGCAATCATCATCAAAAGTAAAAGGAACATCTTTAGACAACAAATTACATAATGGGCGACTTATCTTAGAAAAATCTTTGATAAATCTCCTATAGAAACCTATGTGTCCTAAGAAACTCTTAATCCCCTTAACCGAAGTTGTGGGTGGAAATTTAGCAATCAAGTTAATTTTACCCTTATCTACTTCAGTACCTTTACTTGAAATCACATGCCCTAATACAATTCCCTGTTGTATCATAAAATGACTCTTCTCCCAACTGAGTGTTAAATTACATTCAATGCATCTTTCAAGTACCAAAGTCAAATTATGCAAACAGTTATCAAATAAGGTTCCAAAAACTGAAAATCATCCATAAATACCTCAATGAATTTCTCCATCATATTTGAGAAGATTGACATCATGCATCTTTGGAATGTGGCTGGAGCATTGCATAGGTCATACGACATTCTCCTAAATGTAAATGTTCCAAATGAGCACGTGAATGTTGTATGCTCTTGATCCTCCAGTGCAATCGGCACTTGGTAATAACCTGAAAGACCATCAAGAAAACAATAAAATCATGCTTTACTAGTCTTTCCAACTGATCAATAAAAGGAAGTGGAAAATGATCCTTTCTTGTAGCTGAGTTCAATTTCCTATAATCAATGCACATTCTCCATTTTGTAGTCATCCTAGTGGGCACTAGCTCATTCTTCTCGTTTCTCACCACTGTAATCCCAGACTTCTTAGGCACAACATAAGCTTAGGTGGAGTAATATCTTCCCTAGGTAGGGAACTTGGCAATTCTAAAGGTTTGCTAGACTCTTCTTGGGGTGACACTAGTATTGCACTATCTAACATCTCATACTACCCTTTCGCTTCCTCTTCTAGTGTTTTCTCTACTCTCTCAGTTGTAAGAGCAACTTCAAGCTTGTCCTCTATTTCTGTTTGCAAATAAGTGTCATAAACAACTGAGACCACACAATCAATAAAAGAACACTCATCGTTAGTAGAAATAGAAGAAGGAGTGGTTAGAGAATCAAACACTTTAAATTGTACAGTCTCTTCCAAGACTGTTATCGTTAAACTCCCATTATGGACATCAATAATAGTCTTGGTTGTGGCCATAAATGGTCTACCAAGAAGAATTGTGTGCTCCTTGTCCTTAAATAGGGCTCCTTCCATCTCCAATACCATAAAATCTACAGGCCCAATCACTTTGTCTACCTGCACCAATATAACTTCAACTATTCCCTTAGGATATTTAACTGACCTGTCAGCGAGTTGAAGGGACATAGTTGTTGACTTAAGCTCCCCCAAACCTAGTTGCAAGTATATCGAATATGGCATGAGATTTATACTTGCTCCTAAGTCTAGCATTGCTTTGGTGACCTTCTTGTTTCCCATGGTGATGTTGATGATGAAATTTCTGGGATCTGATAGGTGCTTAAATATTCATATTTAAGCCCCCTTATTTACATTTATTAGGTCCTTAGTTATATTAATTTAGTTCATTTGACTTCATTTGTGTGTTTCACATGTGTTTTATAGGTCTTGGAAGAAAAGAAGCAGTTTTGGCACTTAAAGGAAGAAGCTTGGAAATCCTGGAGCAGTCTCTGGTCAAGCTGTGATTGATCGCACCATGCAATGCGATCGAGTGCACATTGTGATAGTGCGCACACAAGAAAGATCGAGCGCACACTGTGATCGAACGCAAGACGTGTGCGATCGAGCGCACATGTACGGGCATGAACAGTAAACTGCAGAACCCTATTTTGGAAATAAGAGAGTTTTTACGGTTTAAGAAGTCAAGGGTTTCCTGCACCTTCTATGACTATTAAAGCTCTATAAATACACCTGTAAAGCACACACAAATCACCACCTCTTAGAGATCACTTTTATCTTTTGTTTAAGCTTAGAGTTTTAGGCTTTGGAGAGGATTGACAACCCGTCTCCCTAGTATTCTTCGGGTTCTATATTTCATGCTTAGTTTATATATGATGTTTATTTTAGACAGCATGTGTAACTAACTTTCTTATAGGGCTCGATTGAAGCCCTAGTTATGCTTTTCTATATATTTATTCATTGATAATCTTTGTCAATAGCCTTTAATATGTTGCTTAACTTGATTAATGCCTGTGCCTATTTAAATTCCTCATATGTATGTGTATGGCCAGTGTATGCATGTGGTATGGACCTGTTAGTTAGATCAATTTGGATGACCGAGTCCTGGGTTTAACATTAGTAACAAAAGATATCCACACCGGATTCTTGGATTAATCAACATGGGAAACCGGGAGTAGATACCACGCCCTAGGTCTCATGTGGTTGTCGATTTCCATAGTACTTATGCTTTCTTAAGGAACAACTCAAGCAGATACCATGCTGAATCCCTTAAGGAAGAAAAGAGTTAGAGTAGACACCATGCCTAACTCGTTGCTTAGGGAGATTAATAGCTTAAGGAGTAGATACCATGCTCTTAGGTTGGCAACCAGTAGGTATACATGATAAGGCTAGTGCAATGATACATTATACAATTGGGAAAGTATGATTAGTGGTGGATATCAAAGCCCTATGTCTTTATTATTATCACTCACATTCAACAGTTATTTTATTTCTTTTTACTTTAAAGAAACTAATTCTAAAAACTGAACTTTACCAATCCCTGTGGAGATGATCTTGCTTTCGCACACTATACTACACTGTCGACCTTGTGCACTTGTAAGTAAAACTAGTATGATTATCTTCTTAATTATTTAGGTATATAATCGCACAACAAGTTTTTGGCGCCATTGTTAGGGATTGTGCTAAAGTTTCTTTTAGAATTACTTTCGTTTAATCATTATTATTATTATTTTATTTTCTATTTACCATCTTTATTGTTATTTTTCATCAAAACCTAATTGAGTTGCCTTCTGCTTCAGGCATCAAACCCTAGATCACACTTTCTGTGATACTTGCGATCGATCGCAGCCTTCTGTGCGATCGAGCGCAAATAGGACAGAAAGTTACCCGAGCAGCATAGTGAACTGCTGCACTGAAGCTGGTTTGACCTGATTTATGCACGGACTTCGATCCCGACATCCAACATTCTTTCCCCTTGATCCCGAGCTTGAACGGACCATCCAACAAAGTCTTAGAGTTTGAGGAGAACGAAGAAGAAGTCGAGAACGAAATACCAATGGCGGAACAGCTCGAAAACCAGCAACCACCTGCACGAGTACTGATGAAGCACTCCTTCATCCCACAGAACATTGATCAACCATCATGCATTGCATATCAACCTGAGGCGGCGAGAAACTATTACATATCTCCGCAAATATTGAATGCTTTGACTCATTTTAGGGGAACTCCTAATGAAGATCCACACTTGCACCTCTGAGAATTTTTTGATCTTTGCAAGTTCTAGCACATACAAGGCCTAGACCAAGAAGGAATAAGGTTAATTCTGTTCCCTTTTCCCTTTAAAGATAATGCTAAATTATGGTATAATTCTTTGCCTACAGTTTCCATCCACACTTGGGACGAGTTGGCAAGCAAGTTCCTAAGGAAGTTTTTCCCAGCCAAAAAGACGAGGCAAATGAGGAAGGAGATCCAGTCCTTCCAACA
Organism: Bretschneidera sinensis; assembly: GCA_023935145.1. Classification (NCBI taxonomy): domain Eukaryota; kingdom Viridiplantae; phylum Streptophyta; class Magnoliopsida; order Brassicales; family Akaniaceae; genus Bretschneidera; species Bretschneidera sinensis. The sequence continues at coordinate 90,993,340 of CM043700.1, forward strand.
AAAAGATGGAGACCTCTTTTTTGAAGCATGGGGACACTTCAACGAGCTGCTACTTAAATGCCCACACCACAACCTGCCTCAAGATGAATTGGTACAAACCTTTTATGAAAGTTTAAATGACACTAACAAAAGTATTGTTGATTCAGGTTGTGGAGGAGTGTTGATGGAGAAAAGCAGCGAAGAAGCGATGGAACTCTTCGAAACCCTCAGTGAACACACTCAGCAATTCTCCTCTAGAGGTAGACAAGGAGTCAATAGCAGAGGTATGTATGAGGTTACTCTGAATAGTGGACCCTCTGCCCAAATAGTTGCTTTGGAGAGGAAGCTAGATACGAGGCTAGATATGATTGTAAAAGCCATGACTACTCAAAATGCCTCATCCAGCCTACCATCCACCCCACTCCAGGTATGTGCAATATGTTCCCAATATGACCATAATACTGATACGTGTCCTTTGTACTCATCTGCAGATCCGGAACAAGCCAATTACGTGGGGCTTAACAACTATCCACTGAAGAACAACCCATATGCCAACATTTACAACCTTAGATGGTGAAACCACCCGAATTTCTCATGGAACAACAATCATAACTATCAAGGATCGCAACGAAACCCCCAGCCCACTGCTCATGCTATTCCTGAACCAAAGAAGAACCACCTCGAAAGTCTTGTGAGACAACTAGCCACTCAGCAGCAGCAATTAATGACGACACAAAAACAGTTCATGACCCAGCAAAAACAAACCACTGCAGCACATAAGCAAGCAATTCAAAGACTAGAGGTACAAATGGGACAACTAGCTAAGGAGCTTAGTAGCAGAAAGCAAGGAGAGCTCCCTGCTCAAACACTACCTAACCCTGGGGGACATCAACAATTAAACACTGTGACAATCCTGAGAAATGACAAAGTAATAGGGTCCGATGAATCTGCAACAGTATCCAAAGAAAAACCATCGACGTCAAGGGTAAGTGAAACGGAGAAGGTGAATACTCCACCCTTCCCACAAAGGTTAGTAAAACAAAAGAAAGACAATAAACTAATTGATATTTTTGATTCCTTGCGGAAAGTAGAGATTAATATTCCTTTGTTAGATGCCATTAAGCAAATTCCTGCATATGCTAAATTTCTGAAAGATTATTGCACTAACAAAAGGAAGTTTCAGGAACATGAGACAGTTGTCTTAACCAAAGAGATAAGTGCTGTGCTTCTAAGAAAATTACCACCTAAACTAAAAGATCCGGGTAGTTTTACTATTCCTTGCAGGCTAGGTGACCAGCTGTTCGAGCATGCACTATTGGATCTAGGAGCGAGTGTCAACCTGCTGCCATACAGTGTATACGAGACACTAGGTTTGGGGGAGCTTCAACCAACCTCCATCACTTTACAGTTGGCTGATAGAAGCATCAAAAGACCGAGAGGTATCCTTGAGGATGTGTTGGTAAAAGTAGGTAAATTCATTATACCTGCTGATTTTGTAGTATTAGATTTGGAAGAATGTACTTTACCATCACCTCTCCCCATCATCCTAGGACGGCCCTTTATGATAACTGCTGACACTAATATTAGTGTAAAAAGGGGTGTAGTCACTATGAAAGTAAATAATGAGGAGATAGAATTTAAAGTATTTAATACCTCCAAATCAGTCAATGAGGATAATGAATATTCTAATGTGAGCTTCATACAAGATGTTGTTAAGGTAGTTTCTCAAGTCCATCACACTGTTCAATCAGAGACCATACCTAATCACAAGGACACAAGAGTGGATATTCGGCCTGAGGAGGACAATGTGATTAAAGACATCAATACAGCTGCACATCTCTTCAAAAACACACCACAACCGTCAAGTAAGTATGTTCTTCAAATTGACCCTCCTACAATTACTAATACTACTTACTTTATTGACCAGGCACCAAGATTTAAGATGCAGTAGTTGTCAAGGGCACTAGAACCACCAGATGTGGGATCTAAGTGCCCCCTTCCGAACAACTAATACTATGGCACGAGAGCGCTTGAGCAGCTCATATTTGATTACTCATACAGCTCAAGCGCCTCTACTGAGGTTAGTGGTACTGAGGCCATTAACAAATGGTAAGGTTGTACTATTCCAATTTTATCATCTTTCAACTAAGGTAAGTTTTTCTTTTTGCATATGCACAATAATTGCGATCGATCGCAGAATTCCATGCGATCGAGCGCAAGAGTGCAATCGAGTGCGCCAGTCAATATGCTCGAGCGCACAAGTGCGATCGAGCGCAACTCGTGTGCGATCGAGCGCACTCGTGACAGAAGGTTTAGATATAAATCTGCAAATTTTCACTCACACGCACTCAGACTCTCTCACTATTCACTCGCACCCTTACACTCTCTCTCACTCACATCCTTACACTATCTCTCACTCGCACTTTCCCTTCTACCAACACCCTCTCGCTCACATTCTCTTGCACCATCTCATTCACAACCTCCATCACCACCATTCTATCCCTCCATCACTCACACTTGTCACCATCACCACCCCTCACCATCACTGTCGCCACCACGTCCCCCTCTCCATTACACATTCCATACACAAGGTAAGCATTTCCATTCACACACCAATTTTTACATGTTTCATTTACACTTTTAGTATCAATGTATGTTATTTGGTATATGATTGGATATTTCTTGATGTTGCAAGAGGTTGGGATCACATTCAAATCCTCAAGACCATAGCTTGGTCTTTTGGTGCACACGACCTGTTCGAGGAAAAGCTTGACCGTGTGCAATCGAGCGCACGGTACTTGCGATGGAGTGCATAGCACTAGTGTGCGATCGAGTGCATAGCACTAGTGTGCGATCGAGCGCACCAATTTGAGATCGATCGCAAATTAGGCAGAAGCAAACAAAAACATGACCAAACCATCTGCTTCTACCTCTGGTGCATCCAACAGTCGTGCCTCGTCATCCTGGCCCAGTATCGCGCAACGAGAGCTCTTGTTCGAGACTGCCTTCGCCATCGATGAAGTATTTAAGGACATGGACACCACTCAATAGGCTGTCCAAGCCTTTCGACACCGAGGGTTGAAGAGGTTGTTTAAGCCAGTTTACTCCACTGCTTACTCCCAGCTCGTAGTCCAGTTTTACGCAAGCCTATCATTTGACTGCAGCAGACTGGGAGTACTCACTTCTTCAGTCCGAGGCACACCCATCGAGGTAATTAGTGCCGATATAACCGTTTCCCTTCATTACATCGACCAGTCCCCTCTTGAGGACACTGATATCGAGGAGCAGTCGGAGTCTTTTGCCCTGGCCGAGATCATTACAGACATGTGCGCTGGCCAGTATGCCGACAGACATAACAATATGGCCAGCCGGTCAAAGTTACCTCCACGACTTTGGCTCGTCGACACGGTCATACAGCGCAATGTGTGTCCATTGGGGCACAAGACACAGCGGCGAGACCAGTTTCTCCAGTCCTTATATACCTTCCACAGAGGCCACTGGTACTCTATTCCGGCTGTCATTTGGAGCTAGCTACACAAGTTTTGGGATCATGTTCATGGCCGTCAGATCACCACGGCCAATGCATAGGGCCTCCCTTTCCCATTCCTACTCTTATACATACTCAAGAAGAAAGGGATAAAGGGGACTTCCAGCGACGGACAGGTGCGAGAGCATCTCTTCTTCTGGAAGGCTCAGTGGACACACAGCATCTCACACATACCTCGAGGACTCCCAGCACCTGCTCCAGTAGCTGAGAGAGTTGAGGAGGATCGTATGGAGATCAAGTCCCCGGTTATTAGCCTAGTACGAGAGGAGGACCATTCGAACATGGGACCCACTAAGTCCCAGCACTTTCTCGCTGAGCTGTCCTCCTTCCGAGGCGAGGTCTCTACTGTTGTGCGAAAATATACCTAAATAAATAAGTAAATAATCGTACTAGTTATACTTACAAGTGCACAAGGTCATCAGTGTAGTCTAGTGTGCGAAAGCCAGGTCATCTCCACAGGGATTGGTAAAGTTGCTTTTTAGAATTAGTTTCTCAAAAGTAGTGATTTGATAATAATAAAGACATAGGGCTTTGATATCCACCACTAGTCATACATTCCCAATGTGTATAAGGTATCAGTGCACTAGCTTTATTATGTATACCTACTGGTTGCCAACCTAAGGGCATGGTATCTACTCCTTAAGCTATTGATTTCCCTAAGCAATGAGTTAGGCATGATATCTACTCTAACTCTTTTCTTCCTTAAGGGATTCAGCATGGTATCTGCTTGAGTTGTTCCTTAATAAAAAATAAGTATTGTGGAAATCGATAACCACATGAGACCTAGGGCATGGTATCTACTCCCAGTTTCCAATGTTGATTAACCCGGGTACCGGGATAAGATATCCCTTGTTACTAATGTTAGACCCAGGACTCGGTCATCCAAATTGATCTAACTAACCCATCCATACCACATGCATACGTTGGCCTTACACATACATATGAGGAATTTAAATAAGCATAGGTGTTAATCAAGTTAAGTAACATAATAAGCTATCGACAAAGATTTAATCAATGAATAAAATTATGGGAATGCATAACTAGGGCTTCAATCGAGCCCTATAAGAGAGTTAGTTACACATACTAACTAAAGTAAACATTATAAATAAACTAAACATAAAGGAGAAGAATAAACCCGAGAGAAGATGCGTCAATTCTCTCCCAAGCCCTTAACTCCAAGTAAAAGAAAAGAGAGAAGTGTTTTCTATCTAGGGTGTGTTTTTTTGTGTGTGAGTTACAAGTGTATTTATAGGTCCTTGAGAAGTCCTAAGAGACCCATGAGTTCCTAAACCTTCCTAAAACGAAAAATCCTATACTTTCCAAAATAGGGTTCTGTAGTTTACTGTTCACGCCCGTACATGTGCGCTCGATCGCAGTGTGCGCTCGATCCTTGAAGTGTGCGCATGATCACATGTGCGCTCGATCACAGTGCATAGTGCACTCGATCGCACTTTGTCCAGAGAGTGCTCCAGGGCTTCTAGATTTCTTCTTTAAAGTGCCAAAACTGCTTCTTTTTCTCTAAGACCCTATAAAAACATGTAAAACACACAAATGGAGTAAAAGATACCAAATTAACGTAATAAAGGACCTAACAAGTGTAAATAAGGGGGCTTAAATATGAATATTTAAGCATCTATCATCTACCGCCACCATACTCGTGCATCAGTGCATCGATAGTTTGGAGGCACGATTTACACGGCAGGAGGCTATGTTGCAGGCTATTCTTGATCGCTTACCTCCGACACCTGGTACCTCTTCGACTGCACCACCTGATGATCAGCAGTGAGAGGACACCACATCTGGCTGAAGACGTTAAACTTAGTGCTCATGGGAGGCATCCCAAAGAATATCCTTTTTCTTAGTTTATTTCATTTTATTAGTCGTATTTCCTAGTTTATTTTTCTATCTGTTTATTATTACTTGTTTTCCATTTTATGTTTGTTTCTCTTTCTTTTTCAAGGACAGCGTGAGTGTATCCAGTTGATGTTTGGGGGTATGCTACGAGCCATGCCAGCCATCAGTTCTCCATCTCCTAGGTCAGCTTATTCCATGCTATTCACACATTGGGGACAATGTCCAATTTAAGTTTGGGGGTATGGGGACACATTTACACACTCACTATGTCCCACATTTTTCTGTTTTGTTGCTATTTTCATAGATAAATGCATGTTCATTCTGTCCAATAAACTTTTTTTTGGGATCGAAACAAAACTTTATGATTTGACTTCATCAGCGAGTTTAACACTTTGAACATATAGGCCAATAATCAAGTTTTGAACCTAGATCACTGCCTTTTAGACATTTAAGGATTCACAAGTTTGACCTAAATTACCACAAGCACACTAGCATATAACTGTGTGGGGTATGACATGTTATTTGGATGTGTATGTTTCTTTTGCTGAACTGTGAACTAGATGACTTATTATATTGACATTTTAGCATATAAAAATAGAAAAGATTTATTAGTGCTCAAAAGAAGAAATAAATGCTCCTAATGATCAATAAAACTTGTTTTCTGCTGAGTAACTAGCCCTCTTGCCTCAGTAAGCATTGAGTGTCACGTCAAAAGGTGGAAAATCTTAAATGATCATTAAAAAGAACTTTTCACTGAGTAACTGGCCCTCTTGCCTCAGTAAGCATTGAGTGTCACGTCAAAAGGTGGAAAATTATGATTGGTAGCATTAAGACCAGTTAGTTTCGTAGATTTTTCGACTCGAGCTAGTAAGTCCTTAGTGGTGTCTTTACACCTAATGCCCTAAAACAATCTGGTTTAGGAGTCATTGGCTAAACGTTTGTTACATGAGTCAAAAAGAAAGCTTAAGGGAACTAACTTGACAAAAATATCGCAAACAAAAGAAAAGAAGAATTATACCATCCTTGTTGATTCTAATAGGAAATTTGGTGAATCTTGAGGCATCGAAACATACACGTTAGAATTATTTGGAAACCTAATCTTTTATGTGCTAGTTCACCACACACCAAAGTCGAACTCGTGATGTCTTAAAAATGCCTCATGAAACTGATTTGCGTTCAAAGCTCTTATTCATTGCAAAAATATGTTTGTATCTATTAAGCTTGCTCATGAATGTGCATCATAGTTTTGTAAGATCTAAACTTTTGTTGGACACCATAAACATTTGATTTATCTATTTTTTCGTTTTAGTTCTTAATTTTGTATTGCTAAGGGACTAGCAATATGTAAGTTTGGGGGTGTGATAGGTGCTTAAATGTTTATATTTAAGCCCCCTTATTTATATTTATTAGGTCCTTAGTTATGTTAATTTAGTTCATTTACTTCATTTGTGTGTTTCACATGTGTTTTATAGGTCTTGGAAGAAAAGAAGCAGTTTTGGCACTTAAAGGAAGAAGCCTGGAAATCTTGGAGCAGTCTCTGGTCAAGCTGCGATCGATCGCACCATGCAATGCGATCGAGTGCACATTACGATCGTGCGCACACAAGAAAGATCGAGTGCACACTGCGATCGAGCGCACAAGTACGAGGGTGAACAGTAAACTGCAGAACCCTATTTTGGAAATAAGAGAGTTTTTACGGTTTAGGAAGTTTAGGGTTTCCTGCACCTTCTAGGTCTACTAAAGCCCTATAAATACACCTGTAAAGCTCACACAAATCACCACCTCTTAGAGATCACTTTTATCTTTTGCTTAAGCTAGGAGTTTTAGGCTTTGGAGAGGATTGACAACCCATCTCCCTAGTATTCTTCGGGTTTTATATTTCATGTTTAGTTTATATATGATGTTTATTTTAGACAGCATGTGTAACTAACTTTCTTATAGGGCTCGATTGAAGCCCTAGTTATGCTTTTCTGTATATTTATTCATTGATAATCTTTGCCAATAGCCTTTATTATGTTGCTTAACTTGATTAATGCTTGTGCCTATTTAAATTCCTCATATGTATGTGCATGGCCAGCGTATGCATGTGGTATGGACCTGTTAGTTAGATCAATTTGGATGACCGAGTCCTGGGTCTAACATTAGTAACAAAAGATATCTACACCGGATTCTTGGATTAATTAACATGGGAAACCGGGAGTAGATACCATGCCTTAGGTCTCATGTGGTTGTCGATTTCCATAGTACTTATGCTTTCTTAAGGAACAACTCAAGCAAATACCATGCTGAATCCCTTAAGGAAGAAAAGAGTTAGAGTAGATACCTTGCCTAACTTGTTGCTTAGGGAGATCAATAGCTTAAGGAGTAGATACCATGCCCTTAGGTTGGCAACCAATAGGTATACATGATAAGGCTAGTGCATTGATACATTATACAATTGGGAAAGTATGACTAGTGGTGGATATCAAAGCCCTATGTCTTTATTATTATCACTCACATTTAACAGTTATTTTATTTCTTTTTACTTTAAAGAAACTAATTCTAAAAATTGAACTTTACCAATCCCTGTGGAGATGATCTTGCTTTCGCACACTACACTACATTGTCGATCTTGTGCACTTGCAAGTAAAACTAGTACGATTATCTGCTTAATTATTTAGGTATATAATCACACAACAGGATCTTTCAGCTTAGGTGGCAAGCTTTGTTGGAGCACTGCACTAGAAACTTCTGACACCATCACTTTCTTGTTTTTCTCATATTTCCTCCTTTTGGTGTTAAATTCCTTAAAGAATTTCATATATGATGGCGCATTCTTGATAACATCCAAAATAGGCAAATCAATATTCACTTTAGAAAGTATGTCAAAAATATCATAAAATTGCTTATCCTGTTTAACATCCTTCATACGGCTTGGATAAGGAATAGGAGGCCTGTAAGGCTCAGTTGCCTTGTGCAGTGCCATGAAAGAAGATGGCTCCTTCTCCTTACTCTCCTCAGATTTTTGAGAAGATTGTGGATCTTCAGCTGGATTTCCTTTAGGAGTGTCATGCTCCATTTGCTTCTCAATTGATTTTCCTGCATCATGTGGCAAGTCATAAGAAATTTTATCATTTGAATTGTTGTTAAAAATTTTACCACTTCACAGCACTGTGATAGCCTTTGCTTACTCAGGTTGGCCAGGCAACTTCCCTTTTTGATGTACTTGTAATTGTTCAGCAAGTTGCCCAACTTGTACTTCCACCCTCTTCATTGATGCCTCTAAGGAATCCAACCTTTGGCTATGTCTCTCATGGTTCACTTTTCTAACTTGAATAAAAACAATCAAGTTCTCCTCCAAAGTTGGATTTCTAGGCTGATTGGGTGGTGCAACTTGGTTTTGATATTGAACCGGTCTTAAACTTTGAGCATATGCCGAAGTGTTGTTAGTCTTCTAGGAGAAATTGGGATGATTTCTCCACCTAGGGTTGTAGGTGTTAGAATATAGATCATTCTTCGGCCTAGGGTGGTAAGACTCAATTGTATTAACTTGTTTTTGTTCATTTCCTGCATAAGATTCATAAGACAAAGACCAAGTGTTAGCACCGTGACCAAAAACCCCACAAACTCAACATACCTCATTATTGGGTGTGTTTGTGGTAGTGAGAAATTTGACTTGTTTGGTCAACTCTACAAGTTGCATTGCATATCATTGTTGGAGCTCAATTCATTAACCCCAACTCTCCTTCTTCTTACACTCTTTTATTAGGAATTAGCACCCAACATCTCATATAGCTCGCATGTCTCCTCAGCAGTCTTTTCTCTCATGGCTCCACCGGCAACGTTATCAACCGTATATTGACACTGTTGTGTCAATCCATCATAGAAGAATTGATTTTGTAGCTACAATGGGTATGATGGTGGGGACACTGGATTAGAAGCATCTTGAACCTGTCCCATGCTTCATGGAAGGATTCTGCCTCCATTTGTGATAACGTGGCAATCTTAGTTCTCAACTCAGTGGTCTTCTAATGGGAGTAGAATTTGTTCATGAACAGATTGTAGACCGCTTCCCATGTAGTTAAAGAACCAGGTAGAAGAGTCATCAACCACGCTTTTGCTCTATCTTTTAATGTGTAGGGGAAGCATCTCATCTTGAGTTGATCCTCATTCAGCCCTTGTAGAGGAAAAGTCTGCACTGTTGCATAGAAATCCCTTATGAAGGTTAATGGGTCTTCATTTGGAATTCTGTAGAACGAAGGGAGCATGATAAAGTGGATATTTTTTATCTCATAATTCCATGCAGCTTCCCCCAATTAGATGCAAGATGTGGAAGTGCCGATGATCAGCCTTACATACTCCTTCATCATAATTTATCTTTCAGCTCCTTCCATTCATTCAGGCTCCTCTTTTTCTATTCCCTCAACCTTCTCTTATTCTTCCATAGGCTATAATGTCTCCTTTAGCCTATAGATGTTGTCTATTGCTGGCACTAGATTTCTCCCTTGGGATCTTCTACCATGCATGTACCTGAAGAAAACAAAAGAAAAATTAAACTACCAGGAATCAAGAGAGCAAAAATCAAGAAACAAATTAATACCAATTTAAATCAAGAAGCAAATAATGAAAATTTGACGAAATAAAAATTACACCTAAAAGAAAGAGAAGAAATAAAATAAAAACAAAGAAAATAATTAAAGAATTAAACGCCAATTCCCCCCACAACGGTGCTAAAAACTTGATGTGCAAATTTTAAATGCTCGCAAGTGCATGAATCACAAATAATATTGAGATGAGTTTACTCTCAAGGTTGATCTCTCAAGGAATTACAGTGGTTTAGATCCTAAATTACTTTCTTAAAATTACTAAAACAAACTCTAAAATAAAATCCTAAACACTCTAATTAAAAGCTTGGTGAAGAGAAAATTGAAATAAAAACAATAAAACAAAATGAATTATGAAGAGATAAGTATAATCAACGAGAACAATTGGGAGTTTAACTTGCTATCCAATCATGAATTGGAACATTTGGTGAATATAGAGAATTAATCAACATCCAAGACTATCGGTATTTCCACTAAGACTAGAGAATGTCATTGATCGTGTTTATTCTCAATTTATAACTAATTAATTAAACCCTATGGATCGTGTTCATCAATTAATTATTAAATTAAGTATAAGGAAAACACAACCAACTAAATCAAAATTTGATTTGAATCCTGATTTAAATTCCTATTCAAGAAAGCTTAATTAGGTCTAGATGATTTGTCCTCAACCTAATCTCAAATATTAACCTTTACTATCAATAATAGATGTCCAATCCACAAGCAATAATCAAAGGTATGAAAAATATTGAATAAGAAATAATTTGGAAAATTTTATAAAACTAAATCCACCAAAATATTCAAAACAATCAAGGCAGCTAAGCCAAACGCCCAATAATGCGTTCAGCTACTCATGTTTAAATCCTAATCACATAATTCAAATACTAGGGTTACAGGCATATTGAAGGACAAAGGAGCAAAGATAAAATTTCTTCCAGAATTACAAGATGAATCCTCAAAGTCTTGAAGTCATTGATCATTATCTTCAATCTTGATGAAAGAAACTATCTCCTCCTTCAATCTCCCAAAACTCCTCTTGATAATATCTCTCCAAAAAAAATCACAGTCCCCCGTACCTTCTTTGAGTCTAAATTCCTATATATAGCTGTATGGAGATGGCTTTGTAGACTAAAAATTTGCCCTAGGGTTTCTGTTCAGGTTTTGTGCTTCTGCTGCTGTCCAAGCTCGGTTCTACTGCAGTCCAGGCCCGGTTCTACTACTGTTCAGGCCGTGTGTTTGCTGCTGTCTAGGCCAGGTTTTTGCTGTCCAGAACTAGTTCGGTTTTGCTGCTGTCCAGTCTGTGCAAATCCCAAAAGAATCAAAATTTAATAGCTCCTTCACTTCTGCCACACCGAAATCTCGCACAGCCTGACATTTGTCTACTAAAACTGCCATAACTTTCTCTAGAAAAATCATGTTTACAAGCCATAAAATTATCTAGAAAATAGACATCTGAATCTTTCCAAGCATATATGGTTCATCTCATGGTTCTTCCGGAATCAATACAGTTTAATCACCAAATTGACTAATCTGTACGGGTAATTATGACTATTTAGTGAAACTCCTTTTCACCTTTTGCTAGTGACAACATGACTTAGCAAAATGCTCAATTTATCTTTTACAGTCTAGAAATGATAGGTTTTGTTGTACTCTGAATCTCGCCAGCTTTACTTCAAATGAACTCCAAAAGCTTGTGAACTTATAAAACAAAGAAAAACAACTCAAAGTAACAAATTCCTACACTAAACATATAAATAAATACTTGAAAAACATACAAAATACTAGGACAAATATTCGCTCATCAAAAAACTTGTGCAAAACAAGTGAAATTTGAAGAAACTTAAAGAAAAGATGAAGAAAAGAAGAAAAGGAAAGGAAATGAGAGTTGTCGGTCCTTTTAAGAGTAACTGCTCCTTTTAATTTCCTTTAAAAGATGGTTATATGTTAGGACTCAAAAATAAAAAAATGTCAAAAACAAACCCTCAAAATTTTGAGAAATTGCAACTATGACCCCATGAGATTTAAAGCTCTGCCAAAAAGACCTAAATAGCAAGAAAAATGTAATGTTTTAACGAAAATTAAAATCTTCTAGTTGGAAGTGATATCAAATTCACAAATATGAGATTAAAATCTTCTAATTAGAGGTGATAACCAATAAAATTATCAATGGCGAAGTGTTGACAATCAAATTGATAGCAAAAATAACGAAAGAAGCAAAATTGTAATTCTCCTTTGAAATTATAAATCTATAATTTCATGCATGATTAAATTCTTTGAAATTACAATTCTATAATTTTATAAGAAATTAACATTTTTTTTTAATTGTAAAGGTAATTAAAATCCTTATTAAATCGTAAAGATAACAAACAATTAAACCCTTTTGAATTGTAAAAGTGAATTAAAATCCTTTTTGAGTCGTAAAGGTAATAAGAAAACTAAAATCCTTTTTGAATCATAAAAGAGACAAGCAATTAAACCTTTTTGAATTATAAAGGTATTAAGAAAATTAAAACCTTTTTAAGTTGTAAAGGAGATAAAATAAAATCCTTTTTGAATTGTAAAGGTATCAAGAAATTTAAATCCTTTTTGAATTGTAAAAGTAACAAGAAAAATGAAACATTTTGGAGTTGTAAAGGTAATTCCTAGTGCGAGTTAACGATTATTCAACAAACCCATATACAATCCAAGTAAGCGATTTTAAGTTTTCATAAGTACAATGAGGGGTTAAACCTCAAGTTGGAAAATTGGAATTTGCCCCATGTTTGCTTAACTAAATCCCATCTGATCCTAAACAAAGGTATATAGGTAGCTGAATGAGTTAAGTATGACAATTTGCATTTGCATGTTGTGTGCAAACATTTTTACATGCATGATACTTATCATTTAAATGAGTAAAATCACTTGTCTCTATAGCTTTGAACACCACATATATGTTTCATATATGTGTCGTGAAAGAGGGAAAATAGTAGACACTTTATTTTGTACCCATTTAATTAATGTATATCATCCATCTTGAATCTCAATGAAAACAGCTAAGATACAGATGATAGAGAATTTTGAAGTGATTTGTAACAAGGAATTTTAAAAATTATGGCTACAAGAATATGTCAAACTTAAAAAAGTTAAATATGGGTAAAAAGGTAGAAAAAAAGGTTTTAAGCACATACAAAAAAGGAAAAACATGGACAAGGACATTTGGGCATTTTTGCAACTCTAGAGTTTTGCAGATTTATAGAGCAATACAAACCTCAAAACAAAATTCTGAGTTGACAGACAATCTGCACATTTCCTCAAAAAGCTACAGTGAAAACAGTTTTGCAAACAAAGCAAAAATGAAGCCTACACATATATAGAGTTGCACAAGCTTCTTACGCATATCTAAATATCTGTGGGTTACAGATAAGGTCAAAAACATGAATAATTTTTTTAATAGCCTTATCTCATCCATTAATCTCAATTGACCAAATCAGAGTAATTAGACTAGCTCTAGATAATTTTGTTTTTATCCATACACCTAGAGACCTATCAATGATCAACCCTATCACTTTAGAACTATAAATAGAACCCTTGGGTTCATTATTTGAAATAGAAATACAAAGAAAGATAAAGACAAATATAATAAAATAGTTAAAACGTTGAACTTAGAATTTTAGTTATTTTCTCTCTAGATCTATTTTGAGTGTTCTTAATGAGTTACATTCTTTTAAGAAATAGAGTGAATTCTAAACACGAGTGTGAGATTTAATTTTGGGCATATTTAAACACAAAGAAAACATTTGAATGAGGATTGTAATTTTAATTCTTTCCATCACCATAATGCTAAGACATAATTGAAGGAAAAATTGTTGTAGTCATCTCTAAAAGTTAGAATTGACATGTTCTTCTTAAGAGCTTTAAGAGAAAACCACAAATTCAAGCATCCATATCCTAATGAGAGGCAAGCGTGGGCTAGGAACGTACAATTACATGGATCCAGTAGTTCACCCTAAAGGTAAGTGTGGATGTATTTATTTTAATAAAAATTATGGTTTGTATGATTATCTTCCTTGAAATACCATGAGATTAATTGTTTGGATTATTTGATGTGAAAGCATGATGTCATGTTTAGAAATTATGTTTTTTGGAATCATGTATGTCTAAAATTTGTTGTAAAATGATCGTTTGATTATTACATGAAAGTAGAATTTGTTTTGTTTCTGAATTTGTTGTAAGTTTGAGCTAGGATTTCACCAAAGTATGTGTTCATTTCGTCGTTTTCGCTAAAAATTTGACAGTAACTCAAAAATTTGGTGTCCAAGTGAACTGTTTACTTTTTTTACTATTTTTTTTGTTACATGAAGGTTGTGTATATCTAGAGTCTTACAAGTTTTCATACGCCACTCTAGATATGCGCAAGCTATATTTGAAGTCAAATTGTGTTAATTTTTTTCTAGTAGCTTAGAATTTTGGTGTACACTCCATCTGATGTGTTAAGATTGCTTGATAACACGCTTAAGTATGATGAACACCAACATGCATGATTATGTTTGTAAATCGAACAAATTGTGATTCACATCTTAAACATGATTTGCTATGATGAACTGATTAATGAAATTGGCATGTTATACCAACTAAAAATTCACATGTCCATGCATGCTTATTTGATTGGTTGAGAATATGATGCTCTATCTTCTGTACACTTGTATATATTTTGTTTTATTTATTTGCTTAGGTGTAATTGCTATTCATTCATCCTTATATTGCATTCTTCATATTGTTTCTTATGTGTTTGATCGTGGAATTAAAACTTGAAAAATCTTAGTAAATGATTCTTAATTAAATTCTACTTTAATGAGCAAAAGTAGAGACTAGGTCCTTTGTAGCCTAGGTATGTGTGGGGTTCTCTTCCTTTTTACCTTCCCAAATGTACTATAAGTTTTGAATCTGATCTCTTTCTTTGACTAATGGCTAAGGGTTTTTGGTTCCCTAAATTAACTAAGTGGTGACTCCAATCAAGTTTCCCTACCTCTGACTTTGTGTCTTACGTTCATTACTTCTTTGATTGGAGTTGACCAATCGAATTAGTCCATGTTCAAAAAGATAAGGTTCATAAGACATTGTTGCATTATTAAAAAGATTTAAATGAGAAGTAACTCATAAACGTCTTGACACTTAAAAGTGCACCTATCACGAAGAGCCCTCTTACTATCAATAAAGGGTTGTGAAAGGTGTAGTAGAACTCTCATTTTCCATTATGTCGAACCACTTTGATCAGCACCCTCGCTCATTGATCTTCAATTGGAAGGAATAGCCTTAGCTATTTAGTGGAAGTTATGAAAGAGGTGGAGCTTTGAGAGGGTACCATACACCGACTCGATTAGTCCTAGCCATCACACAAATCTTCTATATTTCATCTTTATTGTAGGTCTTCTAGATTTCAGATTTTATTACTGGAATATTCCAAGAATATGGTGAGAATATATCGATTTTGGAAATCCCCTTATCACTATCCCTTTCGACAACCGTCGATCTCACCATTCCTCTTGATTTACCACAGATTCGTTTTTACATATATATACCCCCTCCACCACCATTCTCGACACCCTGATAGACACTGAAAAATATGCAGGACAAAAAAAAATACACGATATTCTCGCCATCCTAGCCAAATCTCCTTTCAATCTCTTACACGTGGGTATTTGGGTAGCCTTTTGTAATAGATTGGGTTCACTCAAAATACCTCATCCTATATTAAACTCACTAGCCAAATTATTCATTTCATTTGTACTATGTACTATATTCCTATATTCAAACATAATTCAAGATTCTCAAGTCCATCCATACAAAAGAAGCAACAGATCTTTGAGGGAACTCCAAAAATCTATATGTTGTTCCCCAAAGCCACTCTTAAAGGTTAGTAGAATTCTTATTATAATCTTGGTAATTTAGAATTGGCTACTACTTTCATGATGCATAAACCACCATGAAATTTATGATAGTAGTCTAACATATCATTTAGTCTACGATTCAAAACTTTGAATTTGCATGACGTAGTAATGGTTGAATATTTCTATATATGTATTTGGCATGAATATTGTAATAAATGCTTTAGACCGAATCTATTCTTCTTTTTCTCTCACTCTTTAAGTTCCTATATTTGATATGTATAGACCAATCAGTCCCCATGAGACCTGATTGGTTAGAGTGGTCAACACATCGTGCACCTTAAAGAGCCTATCGGCCAAGATCTAATCTAAACAGTAGTTCTGCTTTACGTTGGGTGATGGATCAATTATCTACTTAAATAATTAGGCAAATAACCGTTCTAGTTTTACTTACAAGTGCACAAGGTCTATGGTAGCATAGTGTGCAAGTGCGAGATCATTTCCATAGGGATTGGTGTATTTCTATTTAGAATTAGTTTCTTCAAGTTAAAAAAAGAAATAGTAGTTTGTTTGTAAGTGAATAACAATAATAAGAACATAGGGCTATGATATCCACCACTAATTATACTTTCCCACTAACTAAGGTTTCAATACTCTAGTCTTATCATGAATATCTAATGGTTGCCAACCTAAGGGCTTGGTCCACACCTTAGGCTATTGATCTCCCTATGCAACGAGTTAGGCATGGTGTATACTCTAACTCTTTTCTCTCTTAAGGGATTCAGCATGGGTGTATACTGAGTTGTTCCTTAAGAGAGCATAAGGGCTGTGGAGATCGGCAACCACACGGGACCTAGGGCTTAGTCCGCTCCCGGTTTCCCATGTTGATTAACCCTGGAATCCAGTGTGGATACCCCTTGTTACTAATGTCGAACCCAGGACTCGGTCATCCAAATTGATTCGACTAAACTATCCATATAACATGCATACATTGATCAAGCGCATACATATGAGGAATGTAAATATAAACAGGTATTAATCAAGTTAAATACTCTAACAAGGCTATAGCAAAGATAATCAATGAATAAATATGTGCTAAAGCATAACTAAGGCTTCAATCGAGCCCTATAGGTGTTTAGTTACACATACTAAGTAAAGTAAACATGCTAAACATAATTAAGTAAAACCAGAAAACTAAAACCGAAGAAGACTCGGGAGACGAGTCGTCAATTCTTCTCCTAAGCTCTCTACTTCAAGTCTCAAACAAAAGGTCTATGTTATGTGTTTTATAGGGCTATTTATAGGCTCTTCATGGTGTCCTGAAACCCTAATTCCATTTTGGAGTCGGAAGACATCTTTCCAATTCTGGCTCTACCGCCTCTGGAGTAATTGCGCTCGAGCGTATACGGGATGCGCTCGATCGCATGTGTGCACTCAAGCCTTCTTCAAGTGCGCTCGAGTGTTTGTGCGCTTGATTATAAGGGAGGTGCGCTTGAGCGCACCTTGCTGGAGGCAGAACTTCACTTTTTGCTTCTAATAACTCCATTTTGTTATCTTTTTGTCCAAGTCCTGTGGAAAACACATAAAACACAAAAATGAAGTATAATATACTAAAATAGATAAGTAAAGAGTCTAACAAGTGTAAATTAAGGGGCTTAAATATGACTATTTAAGCACTTATCACACCCCTAAATTTACATATTGCTAGTCCCTTAGCAATACAAAACCAAAGACTATGTTGAAACAAAATTTTAAAGATAAATTCATTTTCATGATACTAAAAAATTTAGGTTGTGCATAAAACCATGATAACCGTTCATGAGTAAGCTTATAATAAAAACACATTTTGGATTGCAAAAGGACTTCCAAAAGTTTAATGTTACCCACTTAAGGTTGGCTTAAGGCATCGCAAGTTTGATTTGTGTGTGATGAATTAGCATATATGAGATGGGGCTTCCACATAATTTTGGTGTATAGTGTTTCGGTGCCCAAACTGTTCGAATTTCTTACCAAAGAGAACAAAATGGCATAATACTTGCTTCTTTTTTTCTTTTTCTTTTATCATGCGATCTTTGCCATATTGAGTTCCATCGGGCTTTTTATTTGACCCTTGTAACAAGTGTTTGGCCAATTACTCCCAAACCAGATGGTTTTAGGGCATTAGGTGTAAAGACACCCCTAAGGACTTATTAGCTCGAGTCAAAAATGCTACAAAACTAACAGGTTTTTAATGCTTCTTAATGAAACTTCCACCTTTTGACATGAACACTCAATGCTTACTGAGGCAAGAGGCCCAGTTACTCAGTGGAAAGTTGATTTTTGGAAGCTTTTTTATTTTTCTTTTTGCATAATGAACATTTTTCTTTTATGTTTCTTATGCCAAAGGGTTCTTTTTAACAAGTTATCCGATTACAGTTTAGGTTATGGAAACACATACAAAAGAATTATATGTCATACCCCACACAAATGCATGCTAAATGTGCTCGTGCAACTTTAAATCAAACTCGTGAATTCTTAGGTGCCTTGGGGTGGTTAGCTCAACTTTGTAAAATTCCTAATACAAGACTATGTGTTCTAGCTTGTAAGCTTACTAATGAGGTGTTATCAAATTTTAAATCAATCAAAATTTTTGTTTACCTATTGATCATGCATTTATCTTTCTAAAGAAAACTGGGACTTAGTGTGTGCATGTGTTTCAAGTGCGTTTCAAGTACATGTGTGATAATATCTAGTATCTCCCACTACCCCCAAACTTAAAATGCACATTGTCCCCAATGTGTGTGGCATGGAAAGATCTGACCTGGGAGATGGAGAACTAGGTTACTTGCATGCTTGTACACACCCCCAAACTTGAACTGGATACACGCATTAAGTACCTGACAAAGGAAAACAAACATTGTTCCGGAAAACAAAATATAAATAATAGATATGTAAATATGACTATAATTAAAAGAAAAGTACTAAAAAAGAAAGGATATGTCTGGGGTGCCTCCCATGAGCGCTAAGTTTAACGTCTTCAGCCAGACAGGGTATCCTCTCACTACTGATCATCAGTGGGTGCAATCAAGAAGGTATCAGGTGTAAGAGGTAGGTGGTCAAGGATAGACTATAGCATGGCCTCCTGTCGTGTAAACTGTGCCTCTAACCCATTGATCCTCTGATGGATCAAATGGGCTGCCTCACGATCCTCCCGACGGATGTTGGACAACTCACAGCGGAAGGAGGATAGCTTACCTAGGAGGTGCTGATACTCTATGGATCCCATGAATGTCTGGTCCTCCTCCCATGAAGGGCTTACCGGTGGATGCTCGGCCTCTATTGGATCATCCGCAATAGACTCGGTGGCTAGTATCTGTGCCCAGGGTCCTCGGGGCATGTGCCACTAGCTGAGGCTCCACTGTGCTCTCTCAAAGAAGAAATGGTCACTAACCAGGCCATCTATAGAGGATCCTCTAATCCCCTTCTTCTTGAAGATATGACTGAGTAAGAATGAGAAAGGAAGACCCCAAGCATTAGTTGTGGTCATCTGCTGGTTATGCACCCCATCCCAGAACTTGTGTATCTGACTCCATATGATTGTTGGGATGGAGTACCAATGACCTCGGTGGAAAGCGTAGAGAGCTTGCAGAAACTGGTCCCGTCTCTGTGTCTTGTGCCCCAAGGGGCACACATTACGCTGTAGGACTGAATCGACGAACCATAGATGGGGAGGCAGCCTCTACCGGCTTCCTGTATTGTTGTGACGATCAGTATACTGCCCCGCACACATGTCCTCAACAATGTATGAGAGAGGGAACAAGTCAGGCTACTCCTCTATGTGGCTGTCCTCCAGTGGAGTCTTATCGTAGCAGTGTAATGAGCTGGCTATATCAGTGGTGGTCAACTCTATGAATCTGCCATGGACTGAGGAAGATAAGATTTATGGCCTGGTGCAGTCGTAGGTCAGGTTCTCATAGAAATTGATTACAAACCGTGTGTATGCCATTGAGCAGACCGGCTTGAATAGCTGCTTGAGACCCTGATTCTTGAATTCTTGGACTGCCCATCTTGTGGTGTCCAAAGGCTTGAAGTCCTCTTCTACATTGAATGTTGTCTCGAATAGTATTTCCCGCTGTTCGAAACTGGGCCGGGATGCTTGTTGGCGACTGCTTGAAGCACGAGAGGTGGAAGCCATGAGTTGTGGGCAAATAGTAGTGCTTTTGATGTAATTGCGCTCGTGCGCAGCTGGTGGTGCGCTCAATCGCACAGATTGAAGTGCACTCGATCACGACTACCAAGCGCTCGATCGCACTCGGTCAGGTAATATGTCGAACACCTTATGTGCACTAAAAACCTGAAGCTGTAAAATGCATACACCCTTGACCCAAAACCTCCTGCATGGAAAAACTATCCAATCAATACACATGAAGATCATATATAGATTATGTATATGTGAACTAAAGATCAGAACAGTGTGTGTAAGTAATAAAAAAGGACAAAACAAAAACATGTGTGTACCTTATGTGTGTGGGAAGGTCGCGTATGTGCAAGGGTGAAATAGAGTGGCTAGGTCTGGTGGTGGGCTTGGTGATATGGTGAGGTGATGATGGTGTGGTGCGCCGGATGAGAGTGGAAGGTAGAGTTTTGCTGTGTGGGATGGTTCATGTGAGAGAGAGAGAGCAGAAGTGTGATTGAGCGTAAGTGAGTGAAGGGATGGGAAACTGTTTATAACGTGCACGTGACCCATCTGCCCCGATTGCGCTCGAGTGCATTTGTGAAATGCGATTGAGCGTACTTGTGCGCAACTGTTTTATTGTGATGCACTCGCACGCAGTGTAAGGCAAGGTGGTGTTCAAGCGTATATGGTGTGCGCTCGATCGCAATGCAAAACTAGTAAAAAGAGGTTATATAAAGAATTAAGGTAAAAAGTGGGAACGATACAGTCATACTGATTTGTAGTGGCCTCAGTACCACTAACCTTGATAGAGGCACTTGAGCTATATGTTAAGCAATTGAAATTGCTCAAGTGCTCTCTATAGTAGCTTTAAGGCTATGTTCCTTGAAAGAGGCACTTAGGGACCCCATCAGGTGGTTCTAGGTCCATTGATAGCTGTTTTGTCTCCAATTTTGGTACCTAGTAAATAAAACAAGGAAGAGTAGTATTAGTAGGTACATGATTTTTAACTTGAGGATTACACTTACTTGAAGGTTTAGGTGTGCTCTCAATGGTGTGCACAGCTCCATGGACATCTTTAATCACATTATCCTCTTGCCCAACTTCTAATCCCATGTCATCATGGATGGTCTTCAACGGATCAGTGAACTGGGCCTTGGACACTTTCTCATCAATTCCTTACATGAAACTCACATTGTGACACTCATCATTAGTATTAGTGGAGTCTAGTGTATTAAGAATTTTAAATTCTACCTCTTCATCATTTACTCTCATTGTAACAAAGCCTCTTTTTACATTAATGTTTGTGTCAGCAGTGATTATAAATGGTCTCCCTAGAATGATAGGGAGTGGTACAGGCATATGGCACTCCTCCATGTCTAATATGATAAAATCAGCAGGTAAAATAAATTTACCTACTCTTACCAAAACATCCTCGAGGATACCTCTTGGTCGTTTGATGCTTCTGTCAGTCAATTGTAATGTAACGGAGGTTGGTTAGAGTTCCCCCAAACAAAGTGTCTCAAATACACTGCAAGGTAGCAAATTGACACTTGCTCTTAGATCCAATAATGTGTGCTCAAAAAGCTGGTCACCTAGCCTGCAAGGAATAGTAAAACTACCCGGATCTTTTAGTTTAGGTGGTAACTTTCTCAATAATACAGCACTCACCTCTTCAGTCAAGGCTACCGTCTTATGCTCCTGAAACTTCCGTTTGTTAGTACAACAATCTTTTAAAAACTTAGCATAAGCAGGTAGTTGTTTTATTGCCTCTAATAAAGGAATATTTATTTCTACCTTTTTCAAGGTTTCAAATATGTCAATCATTTTAGTTTCCTTTTTAGGTTTCACCAACCTTCGAGGGAAGGGTGGAGGTGTATTTACCTTTTTTTTATCTCCTTTACCTTAGATGCAGAGGTTTGATCTGGAGACGCTTATGTAGGCTCGTTGGTACCGATGACCTTTCCACTTCTTAAGGTAGTTATGGCATTCAGCTGCTGATGTCCTCTTGGATTAGGTAATGGCTGGGCCGGGAGCTCTCCTTACTTTCTACTACTCAATTCCTTGGCCAACTATCCCATTTGTACCTCTAGTCCTTGAATGGCTTGATCATGCTTGGCAGTGATTTGCCTCATTTCAGTCCGAAATTTCCTTGACTCTTCCATGAATTGTTCATGCTTATTCAGGATTTGTTATTGCTGAGTCACTAGTTGCCTCACAAGAATTTCGAGGTCATTCTTTTTGGGTTCAGGAGCAGATTGGGCTACTGGTTGGAAATTTCTTTGCTGCCCTTGACTGTTTTGGTTGTTGGTCCACGAGAAGTTCGAGTGATTCCGCCATCCAGGGTTGTATGTGTTGGCATAGGGGTTGTTCTTTGGCAGATAATTGTTTAGACCTACAAAGTTGGCTTGCTCATGATCTGCAGATGAATTTAAGGGACAAGTATTAGCATCATGATGAAACTGTGAGCAAATGGCACATACCTGTAGTGGTGCGGCTGATGGATTAATTGAGGTGTTCTGAACAGCCATGGCTTTCAGTAATAGGTCAAGTTTTCTTTCTACAACAGCCATTTAAGGAGATGATCCTCCGTTTAAGCTTACCTCATACATATCCTTATTTTTGGTAATGTGTCTACCTCGAGAGGAGAACTGCTGTGTGTGCTCACTCAGGGTTTTGAAAAGTTCCATTGCCTCTTCGCTGCTCTTTTCCATCAGTACCCCTCCACAACCTGAATTAATAATATTTTTGTTAGAATCACTCAAACCTTCATAAAAGGCTTGTACCAGTTCATCTTGGGGTAGGTTGTGGTGTGGGCACTTGAGTAGTAGCTCGTTGAAGTGTCCCCATGCCTCAAAGAACAGATCTCCATCCTTTTATTGGAAGGATTGTATTTCTTTCCTTATTTTCCTTGTCTTCTGGGCTGAGAAGAACTTCTTTAGAAATTTGCTCGCCAACTCCTCCCAAGTGTGGATGGAAACTGTAGGCAAAGAATTATATCATAATTTAGCATTATCTTTCAAGGGAAAAGGGAAAAGAATTAACCTAATTCCTTCTTGGTCTAAGCCTCGAATGTGCTGGAATTTGCAGAGGTCGAAGAACTCTTGAAGGTGCATATGTGGATCCTCACTAGGTGTACCTCTAAAATGAGTCAGTGCGCTGAGTATCTGTGGGGATATGTAATAATTTCCTTCCGCCTCAGGCTGATACGCAATGCACGAAGGTTGTTCGAGGTTCTGCGAGATGAAGGATTGCTTCATCAGCCTCCGCTGAGGTGGTTGTTGTTTAGCTATCTGTTTTGCCATTAGTATCTCTTCCTCACTCCTTTTCCTACCTTTTTCGGGTTATCCCTAAACCTTTGTCGGATAGACCTCTCAAGCTCGGGATCAAAGGGAATGAATGTTGGATTCTTAAACCGTCATCCGTGCATGAATCGGTGGTTGATATGTGAGTGCAGCAGTCAAACACTGCTGCTCGGAGCACTCCCTGCCTCAATTATGCTCGATCACACAAGGGAGTGCACTAGATCGCAAGTGGCACAGAAAGCTTCCTGGAGCATCTAAAACAGAAAAAGAATTTGATTAGGGTTTTTAATGATATAAATAAGATAAGATAAAAATAGAATAAGAAATAATGGTAACTAAATGAGAAATTAATTCTAAAGGAAATTTTAGTGCAATCCCCGGCAACGACGCCAAAAACTTGATGGAGCGATTATCTATTTAAATAATTAGGCAAATAACTGTTCTAGTTTTACTTGCAAGTGCACAAGGTCTGCGGTAGCATAGTGTGCAAGTGCGAGATCATTTCCACAGAGATTGGTAAATTTCTATTTAGAATTAGTTTCTTCAAGTTAAAAAAGAAATAGTAGTTTGTTTGTAAGTGAATAACAATAATAAGAACATAGGGCTATGATATCCACCACTAATTATACTTTCTCACTAACTAAGGTTTCAATGCTTTAGCCTTATCATGAATATCTAATGGTTGCCAACCTAAGGGCTTGGTTCACACCTTAGGCTATTGATCTCCCTATGCAACGAGTTAGGCATGGTGTATACTCTAACTCTTTTCTCTCTTAAGGGATTCAACATGGGTGAATATTGAGTTGTTCCTTAAGAGAGCATAAGGGCTATGGAGATCGGCAACCACACGAGACCTAGGGTTTGGTCTGCTCCCAGTTTCTCATGTTGATTAACCCTGGAATCCGGTGTAGATATCCCTTGTTACTAATGTCGAACCCAGGACTCGGTCATCCAAATTGATTCGACTAACCTATCCATACCACATGCATACGTTGATCAGGCACATGCATATGAGGAATGTAAATGTAAACAGGTATTAATCAAGTTAAATACTCTAACAAGGCTATATCAAAGATAATCAATGAATAAATATGTGGTAAAGCATAACTAAGGCTTCAATCGAGCCCTATAGGTGTTTAGTTACACATACTAAGTAAAGTAAACATGTTAAACATAATTAAGTAAAAACAGAGAACTAAAACCGAAGAAGACTCGGGAAACGAGTCGTCAGTGCTTTTCCTAAGCTCTCTACTTCGAGTCTCAAACAAAAGGTCTATGTTATGTGTTTTACAGGGCTATTTATAGGGTCTTCATGGTGTCCCGAAACCCTAATTTCGTTTTGGAGTCGGAAGACATCTTTCCAATTCTGGCTCTGCCACCTCTGGAGTAATTGCGCTCGAGTGTATGCGGGATGCGCTCGATTGCATGTGTGCACTCGAGCCTTCTTCAAGTGTGCTCGAGTGTTTGTGCACTCGATCATAAGGGAGGTGCGCTCGAGCGCACCTTGTTGGAGGGCAAAACTTCCCTTTTTGCTTCTAACAGCTCCATTTTGTTATCTTTTTGTCCAAGTCTTGTGAAAAATACATAAAACACAAAAATGAAGTATAATCTACTAAAATAGATAAGTAAAGAGTCTAACAAGTGTAAATTAAGGGGTTTAAATATGACTATTTAAGCACTTATCATTGGTTCATGCATATTCATTTCAATTAAAATACTTTTGTCTAATCACTTGTTTTATTTTGGCAAGAATTATACTTATGATTAGTGCATTCCATAATATTTTACTTATGTTATTACTTTGTGTTGTGAGTTTTAAATTACTCGCAAGTGCACGAGTCATTTGCAATATAGTGTTGTGCAAGTGCGAGGTCGAATTCACAGGGAATTATGTTATGAAAATATATTTTTATCTAATCTAACCTTATTTTAACCTAGTTCCGAATTTTGGATTGTATCTTGCAAAGAAATATAAACTAAACTAAATTGATTTAAAAACAACTGATAAAAACACTAAGGTTTTCTGAATCCACCCCACCAAAGTAAAGCATATGTCTTCATGTTCTATATAAAAATAATCTATCAAATCATTCCATGAATCCACCATTATACAAATCATGGCGAATACCCAAACTAAACCAAAACCATCCAATGTATCCGTTTAATTCACAAATCACAATGGATATCCAATCTAATTTGAATGATCCGCCATATCCGGCAGATGAAACACAAGGAATATCCAATTTAACAATTTAAAAGAAATCAATCATAAGATTTTACTCAAATAATTGAACAGCACATTTATACTAAAAATATCATAATTGTATAAACAAATCTGAAAAATATTATGCCAAACAATGGCGAGGCTTCATTTTCAATCTTAGATGAAGATTTTAGCCTCTCATAATTATGAAACTAAAGTTCACAATAAAAGTGCTAAAAATTGAACTTTAAAACTAAAAAGGAAATAAATTAAAACTAGCTATACATTGGAAGAAATTTCACTTGCTGTTGGGCGGCGCTTCCCCTCATGGTAGCAAAGCATTCGAGATCCACCAGAATGCTAGAAGAAGTCTTCCGGATTGCACATCAATTGCTTTAGTGAGGTGGGACTTTTATAGAGAAACTCAAGAGTGCAATGTGTTTCAAATTCGATGTGGGATACTACCCGAGTGCGCTCGATCACAGTCTTGTGCGCTCGAGCGCAGCATTGTGTACTGTCTGACCTTTGTCAACTAAAACTGCCATAACTTTCTCTAGAAAAATCATTTTTATGAGCCATAAAATTCCTCAGAAAATAGACATCTGGATCTTTCCAAGAATATATGGCTCATCTCCTGGTTCTTCCTGAATCAATACAGTAAAATCCACAAAAATGACTGATCTGTTACGCTGAAATCACACACAGCCTGACCTTTGTCTACTAAAACTGCCATAACTTTCTCTAAAAAAATCATTTTTATGAGCTGTAAAATTCCTCAGAAAATAGGCATCTAGATCTTTCAAAACACATATGGTTCATCTCCTAATTCTATCCTGAATCAATATAATAAAATCTACAAAAATGACTAATCTGTACAGGCAATTCTGGCAATTTTAGAAAAACTCCTTTCCGAGTGCTTATAAACCTGTAAAAAAATGAAAATAACTCAAAGTAATAAATTCCTAAGCTAAAAAATGTAAATTAAGGGGCCAAAATATGCAATATTTGGCACTCATCAAATACCCCCAAACTTACATTTTGCTAGTCCCTTAGGAAAACAAAATAAAAAAAACTAAATGAAAAACAAAGAACATAAAGATAAGTTCATCACTCATGGTATCCAAAAATTTAAAGAGCTCTCAAAACCATGATATTCATTCATGAGCAAGCTTAAAAAAGATATAATCCATCTTCGTAATGAATAGCAATTTTAAAACCTAATTAATTACAAGAGGCAGGCTAAGACATCATAAGCTTGAATCAGTGTACAGTGAATTAACATATACAAATAAGGTTTCCAAATAACTTCAATGTACAATGTCTCCATGTCTCAAGATTCACAGAATTTCTCATCAGAATGAACAATGATGGCATAGTTTTATTTTATTTTTTTATAATTTTTTTATTATAAGGCTCTGCTATGTTTAGTTCCCTTAAGCTTTCTAATTGACCCATGTATCGAGTGTTGAGTCAACGACTCCCAAACCAGATAGTTTTAGGGCATTAGGTATAAAGACACCCCTAAGGACTTACTAACTCGAGTCAAAAAGGCTATGAAACTAAACTGGCCTTAATGCTACCAAGCAAAATTCCCACCTTTTGGCATGAACACTCACTGCTTACTGAGGCAAGAGGTCCAGTTACTCAGTGGAAAGTTTATTGATGATCATTATAAATTTTTCTTTTTTTTTCTTTTTTTTTTCTATGCTAAAGTGTTTATCCTACAAGTCATCCAGTTTCAGTTAAGTCAAGGAAACATACACATTGAAATCGCATGTCATACCTTACATAATTTTGTGCTCGTGTCATATTAGATCAAACATATAAATTCTCAAATACCTAAAGTAAGTAACAAAGTTTTAAAACTCTATCATCAAATCATGTGTTCACAATTTTAAGCCCACCAAAACATCACATCACAATATTTGTTTAGATCAACTAAAATTTCAAAATAGCATGAGCATGCATTTACCTTCTTTCTTTTTCTTTTTTTTTAAATGAAGAAAAACAACAACAAATTAGGACAAAGTGTGTGTAATGTGTCTCCCATACCCCCAAACTTAAATTACACATTGACCCCAATGTGTGAATAATATGGAAAGAGCTGACTTGGGATATAGAGAACTATCTGGACTGGTATGGCTCATAGTATACCCCCAAACTTGATCTGAAGTATGCTTTGTCCCTGAAAAATAAAGACTGGAAAACAAAAAACACTAGAGAAAAACAGTAACAAGAAACATATAAAATAATAAACAAACGGAAAGGAAATGTTGTGAGGTGCCTCCCATGAGCGCTAAGTTTAACGTCTTCAGCCAGACCCAACATTAGTAATCGTGCCCAGCTAAGCTCTCCACCATCTAATCAATAAATTGGAGTGGAAAATGATCATTCCTTGTGGCAGCATTCAACTTACGATAGTCTATACTCACTCTCCATCCTGACTGCACACGAGTTGGAACCAACTCGTTGTCTTTATTCATCAGTACCGCCAATCCAGCCCACTTTGGTAAGACATGAATCGGGCTCACCCACTCGCTATCAAAGATTGGATAAATGATCCCTATATCAAACAACTTAATCACTTCAGTCCTCACGACCTCTTGCATAGCTGGGTTGAGCCTTCTTTGTGGCTCCCTCGATGGCTTGGCATTCTCCTCCAAATGTATCTTGTACATCACCACCGAGGGGCTGATTCCCCTGATATCCTCAATAGTCCAGCTGATAGCTTCCTTGTACTCTCTTAAAATGTCCACTAATTTCTCCTCTTGAGCCTCAACCAAATCTGAAGCTATAATCACAGGCAAAGAATCTGCTGGACCTAGGAACTTATACTTAAGATTGTCCAGTAAAGGCTTAAGTTCCTTCTTGGGGGGTTCAGGTGTTATGGTCTCCTCCGTCTCACTGCTCTTCTGAGAAGCAGACTCCAAAATAGCATTTGCTTGCTCAATCAACTTATCCAAATCCAAATCCTCTCCAAACTGAGCAAAGCATGCCTCCAGGGGGTCCTCAATGCTTGATTCACCCACAGTCTCCTCCGTCTTACTGCTCACCCGAGGAGCAGACTCTAAGATAGCATTTGCTTGCTCAAGTAGCTTAGCCAAATCCAAATCCTCTCCAAACTGAGCAAAGCATGCCTCCACAATGTCCTTAGACTGCCCTTCTTTCTTAGGCGCTTGTAATCTCTCAGGGTAAGGTGCTTTAGGTACAAACAACCCAGGAAGATCCTTAATAGTAGGTGTGGCTGTAGATGGCTCAGCATCTCTCTTCTCCTTGTTGCCACTTTTTTGCCCTTGCTGCATAGTAGGGTTCTCTTCCACTTGATTGTCCACTTGTCTCCCAGACCTCAATATGGCAATCGACTGCACTTGTTCCTGTCCGTGCATAGGAGTCGATGAATTTTCCATCTCAAACTGTTCCTTCAAGTTGGGCATAGGTTGACTGGGGAACTTTCCCTTCTCTCCTTCACCCATGTGACTTGCGATTTGATCCATTTGACTCTCTAGTTTGGAAATCGCTTGGATGTTTACTATTTACGCACTCCTTACTTCGCTGATGAAGTGGCCGGTCATTTTCATGAAATCCTTGAGGGTGTCCTCTAGAGACTGTGAAACCAACACTGGCGCTTGAGTGGGAGCATGGTAAGTGAGTGATGGTATTGGATGGGTTGAACAACCATGACTTGGAAATGGTGAAAGAAATCTGGGAGGGTATTGATTGTGAGCATGATGAAGGGCTCCTCCCTGATTCATCAGTTGGTTCTGCTCCCATGAAAAATTAGGGTGGTTCCGCCACCCTGGATTGTACGTCTCGGAGTAAGATCCATTTGATTGCCACCGATAGTCATTGAAAGCGTTCATTTGTTCTATGGGATACTCGGCAAAAGCCGGCGTAGATGGACAATTCTGTGATAAATGCATAGGACTAGCACAGATGGAACAGCTATCAACATTGAATGTATTGGCTATATTGATGGACTGGCCGGTCATCTTCATGAAATCGTTGAGGCTGTCCTCTAATGTTTGTGGCTTTAGATCAAAATGGGTAGCATTAGTTGGTGGCAACACTATACAAGAAGGGGAGTTAGTCGCAACAGGTGCAAACAAATCCCCAAGGGATGTAGTGAAGTCCACGTTCCAAGCTCTAGGTTGCTCTACATGCTCTAGTTGATTTGCATTCCTAAAATTTTCTCTCATCTCAATTGTCTCTCTTTCAACTAGTGCTCTTTTCTGTCTCCTAAGAGTTCTTTCTAAGTCAGGATCTAAAGGTATCAATTCTAAATTCAGGGATCTCCAACCAAGCATACACCAAACAAAAAACAATAAAATAAACTAACTAGCAGAAACAACAGAAGAAAATAAAATAAAATAAATGGAAAAACAGCAAACGCAATACCCACAAAATGAGCCAACAAAAATAGGTAAATTTTTATTATTTATCTTTTTATTTTTGATTTTTATATATTTTTTATTTTTTTATAGGCCGTTGCAAATAGAAACAAATAAACAAAAATAAACTCGCAAAAATAAAAAAAATCCTAACTAAACTAGTAGAAAAATAAAATCAATTCAGACAAAAAATTTAATTTTCGCAAACCAAACAAATCCCCGGCAATGGCGCCAAAAACTTTTTGTGAGTTTTAAACTACTCGCAAGCGCACGAGTCGTTTGCAATATAGTGTTGTGCAAATACAAGGTCGAATCCACAGGGAATTGCGTTGTGAAAATATATTTTTATCTAAACTAACTCTATTTTAACCTAGTTCCAAATTTTGGATTGTATCTTGCAAAACAATATAAACTAAACTAAATTTATTTAAAAACAACTGATAAAAACACTAAGGTTTTCTGAATCCACTCCACCAAAGTAAAGCATATATCTTCATGTTCTATATAAAAATAATCGATCAAATCATTCCATGAATCCACCATTATACAAATCATGGCGAATACTCAAACTAAACCAAAACCGTCCAGTGTATCCGTTTGATTCACAAATCACAATGGATATCCAATCTAATTTGAATGATCCGACGTATCCGGTAGATGAAACACAAGGAATATCCAATTTAACAATTTAAAAGCAATCAATCATAAGATTTTACTCAAATAATTGAAAAGAACATTTATACTAAAAATATCAGAATTGTATGAACAAATCTGAAAAATATTATGCCAAACAATGGCAAGGCTTCATCTTCAACCTTAGATGAAGATTTTAGCCTCTCATGATTATGAAACTAAAGTTCACAATAAAAGTTCTAAACATTAAACTTTAAAACTGAAAAATAAATAAATTAAAACTGACTATACATTGGGAGAAATTCCACTCGTTGTTGGGCGGCGCTTCCCCTCATGGTAGAAAAGCCTTCGAGATCCACCAGAATGCTAGCAGAAGTCTTCTGGATTGAACACCAATTGCTTTACTGAGGTGGGAATTTTATAGGGAAACTCAAGAGTGCAATGTGTTTCAAATTCGATGTGTGATACTGCCCGAGTTCGCTCGATCACAGTCTTGTGCGCTCGAGCGCAGCATGGTGCACTGTCTGACCTTTGTCTACTAAAACTACCATAACTTTCTCCAGAAAAATCATTTTTATGAGCCGTAAAATTCCTCAAAAAATAGGCATCCGGATCTTTCAAAGAATATATGGTTCATCTCCTGGTTCTTCCTGAATCAATACAGTAAAATTCACAAAAATGATTGACTTGTACAGGCAATTCTAGCAATTTTAGTGAAACTCCTTTCCAAGTGCTTGTAAACCTGTAAAACAACGAAAATAACTCAAAGTAACAAATTCCTAAGCTAACAAATGTAAATTTAACTATAAAAAATTTAACTATAAAAAAAGGTGTGAACTTTAACCCGAAGTATAACGCGGTAGTTGTAGCACAGCTTTGGGGTGTCGATTCCACAGGGAAAAAATTTAACTATAAAAAAAGGTGTGAACTTTAACACAAACGATAAAAGATTGATTGAAAGAATCTGAATTGTGTGAAAATAGTGTGAAGGAAATTGTGTAAATAGATTTATGATGGAGAAACAACAAGGTTTCGGGAATCCTCTCTAGGTTCGTTTCCCTAATTCTAACTTGATTCAATTGTTTTTATCTCGATTGCAAGTTTCACATCCCAAACAGGCAATCGGCAATTATTCAATTAAAGCACATATATAAGCCCTAATGTAACTTATATGAATTACTCTTTAGTTTCAAGCACATATGACCTAACTTATAAATTATCAAGAGATGATGATATATCCACATGACAATATCGCAGCAATGGATAAATCTATAAAAGAGATCTACCGGACTCAATCACACCCAAACAAATACACATAAGAAGAGCATGACTAGACTTATATGGAAGAGAAGCATGCAATCACCGGATTAATAGGAAATCTTCTAATTAAATTAAGAATAAATCATAACAATGTTTAATGAAAATAATTCAAAACTACAACTGAATCAAATAAAGGAAGATAAGAACAACTACACCTGGGGATTCATCCATTTGCCTTGCTTGGAGACTAGTCGGCTATGGAGCTCATGCTTCCTCGAGCTGCCTCGGACCTCCCAATGATCATCTCCGGCCTCTAATTTTCCTCCTAAGGGCCCTCTGGATTGCTTCTAAAGGCCCTCTGGATTCACTTTCTGATTATCTCAAATGATCCTAGATGATTCCCAAAGCTGAAGTGGAGTAGGTCTTTTATAGGGAAATACCACGAGTGCAATGTGTTTCCAATCCGACGTGGGATGTGGGATATAGAAATGTGTTTCCAACCAATGTGGGATGTGGGATTTAAGCCCAAAAACTTCTGCTCACGCTGAAATCCCGCACAGCCCGAACAGCCTGACCTTTGTCTACTTAAACTGCCATAACTTTCTCTAGAAAAATCATTTTTATGAACCGTAAAATTCTCCAGAAAATAGACTTCCGGATCTTTCTAAGAATATATGGCTCATCTCCTGGTTCTTCCTGAATCAATACAGTTTAATTTTCAAAAATGACTGATCGGTATGGGCAATTCTGGCAATTTAGTGAAACTCCTTTCTTGGTTTCTCTTCATATTGGCTCTTCCGCGACCATTATCTCACTCGAGTATTCATTGAAGCTTTGTGTTAAAATGATGATAGCTTTTCTATCTCTTTTTTAAGCTCAAAGCACCTGAAAATGCACTAAAATAAGTCAACGATTCAAGAATAACACTTTAGAGTTATTAAGGTATAAAAGTGTAATTCCAACCTCAATCAACCCTAAAATGCTAACAATTAAGTATTGTTTAGATGCATTTTATGACTCTCATCATGAGGTAAATTTAATTTAAGTTAATCTTTAACTATTTTTCCAAGAATATGATAGCTAAGTTTTGACCTAGGCAAAAGGAGAAGCTCTAATTTCTTCTGCTCTTGCATCCCAAACTCTCACTTTGAATCTTTCACATACCAATAACAAGGGATTTTGCCCACTGCAAGGTTAAATTATGGCTCTAGTTACCCACTATCTTAGCTTTGTGCTAAGATGACATGTCCCTCAAAAATTTGTATGTCGTGCACAGTGGGATATCCCAAACATAGCAAGTTCTAA
Source organism: Bretschneidera sinensis (assembly GCA_023935145.1). NCBI lineage: Eukaryota > Viridiplantae > Streptophyta > Magnoliopsida > Brassicales > Akaniaceae > Bretschneidera > Bretschneidera sinensis. The sequence continues at coordinate 91,026,414 of CM043700.1, forward strand.
TCCTATACCACTCCACTTCGATCTGCTTCCTCTCTCATTGATCTTTCTTTAAAAAGAATAGTCTTTGGTATTTAGATTAAGTCATGGGGAGGCAAAAGGAGTGGTCGTATAGAAGTGACAAACAAGTCCTAGTCTTATTGTGAGATGAATGTAAAGAGGTGAGATATGTCATTAGGTTCATCACATGCATGCAATCACAAAAAGTTTCACTCATTTCACATGTCATACCAATGTAATAAACTCAAATCAAGCACACTTATCACGTGTACCTAGGTTAAGTACAAAACATACTCATATAAAGTCAAAGTGGATAAGAATGGCAAGTAAAATATGTCGATGAGCATGAAAATTGGAGTGATTAATGCATGATTAGGCATGATGACAAACATAGGTTTATAAATATTCAAGAAATCTCACATGAACATAGAATAATCAAGCAAATCAATCATGACAATATTTATGGAAGAAATCTCGCATGGAAATGGAATAGTCAAGAAAAATTATCATGACAAGAGTGTCTAAATGAAGCAATGCATAGAATGAATAATTAGGCATAATTGATTAATTTTGGAAAAAAAGGTTTTCATGCAAGCAAACACTCATGGTTAATTCTTCAAGTATGGATGATTAGTCCCTTAAGTTCATTAAAGCAATTGGTGTTCAAGAAATGGGGAAGAAAACATGGTAGTGATGCATTCATTCAAGGATACCCACAAATTCTAGAAAATAATGCGTTATTAGAACAATTGAGTATATGACTTATGGTTCACAAAAGGGAAAACACCAAGACATACATAGGTATGTATAAGAATATAATAAATTGTTTGGGTTATAGTTTGTATAGGATGAAACTTTAGACATGTGCAAGCATGTATAAGTGCTACACTCAATCACGTGTCATATTCATTCCTATAGGACAAAACTCTAAGCATACGCTGTCATGAATAATCTCTACACTCTATTACATGACTTATGGCTTGTATGGGACGAGTCTCTAGGTGTGTGTGGGCACACATAAGCACATGGATAATAAGTCATCATAATTGACAAAGAAGATGATACATGCTAACACGAAATGCTTAAGTAAAGACAAATCAAGCAAGGATGAGTATTGGACCTATTTATTAACTCGAATGAACTTCTGAATAAGGAACGGTTAGGTTGGTACAACCATTACATAGGATGCTTGATATACCTTCTAAGTTTGTAAAATTTCCATCAAGGTCAAACGGTACTTCACCATCCCTTAGTGCGTGTTATGGAATGAACTTAACAACTATCATGGGATGAAGGGACTATGTGGGTTACATCTTGGCATCGAATGAACACCTATGCCCATTTCTTCCTCCCCAGAGGTTTTCCTAGAGTTTGACTCGATAAAGAAGTGTGTGCAAAAGGGGATGAAAAACAACTAAAATAATTATTAGAGTTAAATACATTTTACTCCCTGAGGTATGGTGACTAGTGCATTTACTTCCTCCTATTTTCAAAACAACCACTTACCTCTCTTGTCCTATTCAAAAATTCAAATTACAAATAGTCAGTCATTTAGAAATTGGTCAAACCCAGTGCCATATCAATTGTTACTGGAAACTCGAAGATACCCTTACTTGGAGATTTTATTCTTACTTTTTATTTTTAAAAAATTAATTTCTTGATATTTTTAGTCATTCTTGGATTTGCAGCTAATTGTTTCTTCCTTTCTTCTTTATTTCTCTTCAATTCTCTATCAATTCACCTCAACGGCTCTCTCTCTTTAAGTTCATCCCAATGACTTTAATCTTCTTTCTTCTTCCTCTAAGGTCATCTTCTTCAACTGATATGAACCTTCTCATTTTATCTCTTAATTTCTCCTTATTTTCCTTAAATTTTTCTTATCATTTCGTACAGATAAGTCAATGAAGCTTCCTTTTTCAATGGACTATCTCCTCTAATGGATCAATCTATCTCAAGCACCACTGTTTCATCCCTACAAACATCATACCTAAAATTGGCAACATTGGGTAATAAATTTTTTTTTTATTTTGTACAGTGTAACACATTTGAGTACCACTTGTTTGATAAAATGCATCAGTGGCCAAAATGTTGTTTTTCCTTGCACGTAGAAACAAAAAATGTCTTCTTCTAGTGTCAATGACAGTGGATCTGACATGAAGTTCACAATCTGAATATGTAAATGCGATCGAAGAGCTGCAATAAAGATTTTAGAATAAAAAAAAACAAATAAGCTTTACTATTGTTGTGAGGGAAGTGGGTATCAATTTTTTAGTTAGTGTGAGCCTACAAATGACCCTCATACATTGCCAAAAATGCATGAAATTATGGATGAAATTCGAAGCATGAGGGGTCAACTCGAAGCTTATATGGAGAATTTGTTGTGATAAAACAGTTTGGGGGTGGTCTTCAAATGTTGTTGTTCGTTCTTCTTCTTTGTAATGGTGTTATATTCTTGTTGGTTCTTTGTGTTTTGTTCAAAATTTGGTGATCAAAAAACAAAAATGCAAGCATTATTTCTGCTTTGTTGTAAGCTTATATTAAAATGAAAGCATGCACTATTTTTGTCTACATAAAAGGATAATGAAAAGATAATGCCCTATTATTGGTGTGTAACTGACCAAAACATAATCATATGTGTAAATCATTCAATATTAAAATCCAAATATTAAGTCAATTAAAAATATTTCATTCATTCTTGTCCAATTATTTTGACAAGTGCACTGCATTCCAAGTATTGAGACAAATGCACCATGCACACATCATGACTACCTCTTCAAAAAAAAGTGGTCCAAACACTATTAACTATTCCAATGAGCATCTAAAAGTGCAAGTCCTAGCTCATATGCACACAAAATCTAATGGTATCTGCAATCTATCCTATTATATAAACAACCACTTGCCAATACATCATCTTAATCATATAGTATTTTAAAAGGATTGATTTAGATAGCACTATAGATTCTGCCCACCACCACTTTGATTTTGTCCTCCACCATTACTCTATTGGATTCCAAAAGTTCCTTGGAATGGGTACACCATGTTGAAGTTACTTCTAATAGATGTTCCATGCATATACAAAGTACAAAAATAAATAGAATTCTACAATACAAACATAAATTACACAAACCACAAAAAGCACAAACAAATTTTCACCTGACTCATACAAACACCAAATCTAGCCTCACCTCTATCAACAATTTTCCCTCTAGCAACACTTCTGGCTCTACCAAAGCCACTATCTCGAGCCACACCTCTCTATCCAACCAAACCTTTATCTTAGCCTCTACTAAATCCAATCCCTCCGACCATACCTTTACCTCCACCTCCACCAAATCCACTACCTTCACCCAAACCACTTCCACCAGTTCTATTGGATCTTACATTATCTCTGCCAAATCCCCTGCCTATAGTCACACAACCTCCACCAGAGCCAATCCATCCAACTCTGCCATTATTAGCAACTCTCATTCTAGATCTGCCACTATTTCTACCTTTTTATATACCTTTTCCATTCTCATTTTTCTCACCATTTTTGCCCTTGCCACCATCATTTCTCCCTTCAGATCTTTCCCTGCCACAACCATTTCTCCCACTAGATCTTCCCCTGCCACCAGGATTTCTCCCTCTAGATATGCCTATGACTACAACACTACTACCTATAGGCTCACTTAGAGTGCTTGCCCCAGTTGAAGCTCCAACAGTACCAGGTATCTGAAAAAACACAATCAATTTAGTCAATCATACAAATAATCCACAAAATGAATATTAGTTTATTTATAATAAAAATGGAACCTCCTTACATTATCTCTGTTTACACCAGTTCTCCCTCTAGATATATCTACAGTGCATCACTAGTAGAACTCTCAACACCATCTGAAGGTCCAGATGAAATGCCAACCCTAGTCGAAGCTCTAGCAGTACCAAGTACTTCAAAAAACACACGGTAAACTTATTTAATTATATGAAACAACACAAAAAATACTTACCAACACACAAACTAATTACAAAATTCCTTACATTATCACTTTGGCATGTTATAGATTTGTGTACAAATCCTCCACACACTCTACATCTAACTGTGCATGATCTTTTTCTTACTGTGGATAGGCTAACCTCACCAACCTCTCTTCTTATGTTTTTTCTAGGTCTACCAAGAAACCTTTTCAATGGAGGTACTTTTATACCTTCATCAATACTATTTGAAGTCAAATCATCTTCTGGCAATGGATTCATTATCTCACTATAAGACTCTAGGTATGTCTTCACATGTAACATTCATCACAATAATCTTCACATTTGTCCTCGTGTTGAATACACACCACTGCATGCATATAAGGGGATTCCATTGATTTTCCAATAGTTTGAATTGCAAGTTCTCTTATCTAAAACTTATCTCTCCCTCATGCAGTAAACCTACACCACCTTGAAGCATGAATAATCTAATTTAGTTTTTATCTTATTTTATGAGTGACCTTACTCTTCCATATACAACCCTCTGTGTATCTCTTATGAATTCTTCTTTTAAGCTTCAACCTAAGTATCTTTAGCAGTACCAAGATAGGTTTGTTCAGTAGTTCCTTAACCCAAGCATTGAAGGATTTGTGTAGTTTTTTTTAAAGAAAACCTCCTTGAGATTGAGGGGGGTTTAGGATACCCCTACTAGTTTATTAATAATAACAAAATAAATACAAAAGATGGGGGACAGCAGGGCTTACCATACCTAGTATAAAAAAACTAGAGGCAACCCTTAGCCTTACCCTAGAAGGAGTGGCAAACATCCTAAATACAGGAAAAATATTAGCTTTTCCTAAGTGTCACTATATCATTCTAATCCAGATTAAAAGTAGATTTAAAATTAGGAGGAAGAGAAAAAAAGGACCAAAATAGAATAATCACTGAAATGGAGTAACCATGATAAGCTAAATTATCTGCAAGCTAGTTGCCTTCCCTAAAAATATATGAAACTAAATTTCAATGTGGAAGCATATCCTCGATCTCTTTGATGTAGTAAGTAAGATGCCAAGGAGAGGAAACCAAGCCTATAACCTTATCAAATAAAACCTTTAAGTCTCATTCGATATGTGTTATCTAAATTTAATGAAGAGAGGCCAGTTGTAGACCTTGAAGAAGAGCATGAATTTCAGCATTTATAATTGTATTAGGACCATAATTGCTATAGAAAGCGAGAATAACTTCCCTTGAATCATTTCAAAAGACCCTTCTACCTATCGCAATGCCATTCTTAGAGGATCCATCACAATTAAGTTTCACCCCATTAGCTAGAGGAGGAAGTCATTTAATCCAAGAAACCTATTGAGGCCAAACCATGTATATAGAAACCCCAATAGCTTTAACACTATATCTAGGAAGGAAATTGAAGAAGAATGGGAGAAAGCACGCTGTAACTCCCTAGTCCAATTTTGCACATTGAAAATTATGCGATTAGAAGACATTTATGCAGACTGGAAAATTTCCTTGTTTCCACTCAACCATATCTCCAAGCAAATACAACTGAAAATAACAATTTTGATCAAATTGAACTGGTTGGAAATGTTAGTTGTACCTAGCCAAACGTTTTCCAATACAGCAAAGGAGGTATGAAGAGAAAAATTCAAACGGGTTCCAAAAAAGTTTTAGGTTTCTGATGTTGTAGCTCCTTCAATAAACAGATGATCTATAGTCTCTAAGCAAGGGTTAACTCTACAGCAAACACATTTCAAAATGAAAGGAATACCCTGTGTTTTAATATTTGCATTTACTAGCAAACCTCCATGAAACAGTTTCCATAAAAAAAAAAAAAATAGGAAGTCTTATAAGGATGCCATTCATTCCATACTTTCTTGAACAATTTGAAATCCACCCTACCTTTGTATCTTATAAACTCCCAGTATTCTTTTGCTGAAAAAGTATCAGAATGTGACCTTTTCAAAACCAGCTTATCTTCTTCACTATTCATTCAAAGAGATTGAATTACCTCTGTAAGAACCAGATTTAACTCCAGGATATCTTGCTTCGTGATTAAAATTTTTAGCAATAGAACTCCTTGGATAAAGACGATTTGATAACTGAATTTGCACATTATGCCATTTAGCATGCCAAAATAGTATTTTACCTTTACCTATAACCCAAGAGGAGTTTTCTTTTATATCATGTATATGAGGGAACACTGCACACTAGTAGTGAGAGTTGAAAGAAGAACAACTCATGTTGGAAATCACTTTGACAAGATGCCCAGGTGGTGATCTTCCAAACACCCAAGTCTAGAATGACTTGTAGAAAGAAATACAGCAATCGAAAGCAAGAAAGAAAAGAATACAAGCGATTTGTTATCGAGGTTCAGCAATAGCCTACGTCCCCGTGAGTTCCTCTGAACTCTCTGCACTAAATCAATGGTTCTTTACAATTACAGCAACTCTCTTCTTGAAACCTCAAGTTCTTGAAGAAACCAAGAAGAGAAGAAAGAAGATGATAAGAAGTATTACAATGCTCTCTATCTATACTACTTTCTCTTCTTTACAACCAACCTCTCTACAATGAGTCCCTCTTGTGTTTTGTGTCTTTGCACTCTCATAAAATTCTCTCTTGTATTTTGTCTTGTCACTCTTTACAATTGATCTCAAAGTATGTCACAAACTTATGTTGAGAATGAAGCTAGGTGACCCTTTATATAGTGCACCAACTTCTTGTCCAATCTTGAGAGTCAATCTCCACCCTTAGATCTTGATGACAACTTAACCATGGCTCTCCATCAATCCTAAGTGGTGCTTTGCATTTTAACCTTGCATCCACACACCTATGAAGAGGCTTAAATAAGCTGTCCATGTGTGCATCAGTGTGCCTAGCGCTGCGGCACTGAACAGGGGGTGGTGCGACGCTAGGCAAAGCACCCTTTTCACCACTTGCTGGGTGGTGCGGCGCTGGTGAAAGAGCGGTGCTGTGCTGCCCTCCATCAAACTACCTTCTTGCTGGGTGGTGCAGCATAGGTGAAGTAGCGGTGCGGTGCACACTGATGCTGCCCTTCACACAACTGTGCGCACTCCTTTGCCTTGCTGAATAGGGGTATGCACACACACCCAAAGTGATGCACACACATGTGTGCACTCCTTTAACATGCTAAAATTTAATCTTCTAACCTCGGTTTAGACTTTAACCATCTTTGAACCATGTTTAAACCATGTTTAAACCTTAGAAAAATACCAACAATCTCTACCTTTGTCTAAGTGTTTAAACCCGAATCATTGTGCAGAGAACTTCAGGATCCAAACTCATCTTGAGTCATCAATTAACTGATTCCAATCCTAAGTAGTCTAAGGCAATGATTGAACTTACTTAGAGGTAGGACTTTAGTACCTAAATCCATAGGATTTTCTTCTATGGCTACCTTGTCCACATGGATGCATCCTTTCGTAACATTTTCTCGAATGAAATGATACTGAACATCCATGTGCTTTATCCTCTCATGGAACACCAGATTCTTACACAAGTGTAATGCACTTTAACTATCCGAAAACACCACAACATGCTCCTCCAATACCTTCAACTCTTCCAGCAACCCTTTGCACCACATGGCCTCTTTAATGGCCTCTGTAGCTACTATGTACTCAGCCTCGGTTGTTGAGAGCGCTACCACTGGCTGCAACTGAGCCTTCCAACTTACACAACATTCGTTTAAGTTGAAGAAGTAGGAGGTAATTGATCTCTTTTTATCCCGGTCTGCTCCATAGTCCAAATCCGTAAAACCCTCAAGGCAGATGGACTTACCCCTCTTCTCATAAACCAGCCTTACTTCTGGGCTTCCCTTCAAGTACCTCAGCAACCACTTCATCCTAAGCCAATGCTTCTTTTTTGGATTACTCATAAACCTACTGAGGACACCCATTGCATGAGTAATGTCAGGTCTAGTGCTTACCATGGTGAACATAAAAAAACCAACAGCACTAGAATAAGGGACTTTTTTCCATTTCCTTCTTCTCCGTCTCCGATCTCGGACATTGATCGCTGGAGAACTTGAAATGACCAGCAAAGAGAACCTTCACTAGTTTGCTATCTTCTATAGAGAACTTAAATATCATATTCTCTATGTAGGAAGTTTGAAAGATCTTTAATTTGTTTCTCTCCCTTTCTCGGATGATACACATCCCAAGGATCTTTTGTGTATGGCCAAGATCCTTCATCTCAAACTCCTCACTGAGTTGAGCCTTCAATTTCCTTATCCTCTCCATGCTGCTCCCAACCAGCAACATATCATCAACATAGATGAGGATGATCACCACTTCTTCAACCTTCTGCCCCTTGTAGTACAAGCACGAATCATATTAGCTCCTCATGAAACCCAAGCTGATTATAAAGGAATCAAACCTCTTATTCTATTTTTGAGGTGATTGCTTCAGGCCATAGAGAGATTTCTTCAATTTGCACACCAACTCTCCCTGCTTTCCTTCCTTATAGCCTTCGGGTTACCTCATGTAAATGGTCTCATCGAGCTCTCCATGTAAGAACGCTGTCTTCACATCCATTTGCTCGATTTCCCAATCAAATTGGACCACCAATGCTAAAACTATCCGTATCGTCTTGTACTTCACAACCGGTGAGAAGATTTCAGTGAAATCTATGCCTTCTATTTGTGTGAACCCCTTCGCCACCAGCCTAGCTTTATACTGGACTTCATCCCCTGGAGTATTCCCTTTTTTGATTTTGTAGATCTATCTACAATCCACAACTCTCTGTTTTTCTGGTTTGGGCACTAATTCCCAAGAGTTGTTCTTCATCAAAGAATCTATTTTTTCCTCCATAGCTAGCTGCCACTTTGACGAATCCTTACATTCCATGGCTTCCATGTAAGTTTCTGGTTCAACCTCTCCTTCTGTCCAAGGAGTTGCGCATCCACAAACCCATATCTCAATGGTGGTTTAACCACCCTCCTTCCCCGGTCCTTTGTGAGCTGGTAGTCATTATGACTTGCTGCATCAACCTCTTCTTGAGTTTCTTGAGCATGGCCTTCATTCAAGGGCTCTACCTAGTCCGAACCCTCTTGCCTTCCTTGCTCTACTTGAACCGAACTCTTCTTGATGCGATGCTCCACAACTTTCGGACTGGTTTGCTCACTAGCCCCTGCAGGGTTAGTTTTCTCCAAGTAGGGAAATAACAATTCATTAAAAATAACATCCCTACTTATAATGAGTTTCGTGCCTTTCTTTTCTAAGAACCACAACGTATATCCCTTAACCCCATCACCATATCCTAAAAATACACATTTTCTAGATCTTGGGATAAGTTTATCCTCCTTTTGATGTTTATATACAGCACACCCAAAAGTCCTAAGGTTGCTTAATTTAAGGGGGTTTCCCACTCCACATCTTCATGGGAGTCTTGAGCTCTAAAGCTCTAGAGGGTGATCTATTTACCAAGTATGCAGTTGTAGCCACAGCTTCTCCCCAAAAATATTTTGGTAAACCGGATCCTATTAACATGCACCTAACCTTTTCCATAAGGGTTCTATTCATCCTCTTAGCAACTCCATTTTGCTAAGGTGTTTTTACAACCATTCTATGCCTTAGAATGCCATTTAATTCACAAAAATTAACAAACTCCTTATTGCAAAATTCTAAGCCATTATCGGTTCGTAAAGCCTTAACTACCCTACCCGTTTGAGTTTCCAGCAACTTCTTCCACACAACAAATTTATTCAAGGCATCTGATCTATTTATAAGTAAATAAACCCACACTCTTCTTAAATAATCATTAATTAAAGATAAAAAATAAAAGTTATCTCCCTGTGTTGGTGTTCTTGCTGGTCCCCAAAGGTCCGAATGAATGTAGTCAAGAATCCCCTTAAACTTATGCACTCCGATGTTGAAGCTGACCCGGTGTTGCTTCCCAAGAATGCAACTCTCACAGAAATCCAGTTTCTCTACTTTGTCTCCTCCAAGTAGACCATCCTTGCTAAGAACTTGCAGGCCCTTTTCGCTCATATGTCCTAAGTGAGTGTGCCAAAGGGCTGCCTTATCCATCTCAGCCTTCAAGCTTGTTGCTTGATCATTGATTTATATCTCTCTGATCATCTCATAGAGTCTATCGTTTCTTGCTGCCTTGATCACTCTCAAAGATCCCTTGGCCACCTTGATCTTTCCTCCCTCAACTTTGTATGTATACCCTATGGAATCCAGCTACCCCAATGAGATCAAATTTCTCTTCAAATCTGGAAGATACCTCACATTTCGCAGCAGCCTTGTGACTCCATCAAACATCCTCAATTGGATGTCTCCAATCCCCCTCACTTGGCAAGAATTGTCATTCCCCAAGAAGACCCTTCCATCATTGTTCTCCTTGAAATTTCTGAACCATTCCTTATGAGGGCACATATGATAAGTGCACCCGGAATCCAGAATCCATTTTTCGCTGCCTTGCCTCCTACTCACATTTGAGCACACAACAAGAACATCATCTTGATGTTCTCCCTTGGCAACCGAAGCCTCTCCATTGTTGGTGTGGCTTCTTCTTTCATCCGACATCTTCTTCTTGCAATCTTTTCTGAAGTAGCCCTCCTTGTTGCAGTAGAAGCACCCCTTTCCAAATCTTGATTCGGAATGTGCTCTCCCATAGCTTTGCCCTCTATCTTTTAATTTCTCCCGGTAGTTGCCATGGTTGCTACTGCCATTCCGAGTTGCTGGCCTTCCTCTTACGAACAGCCCATCTCCACTTGATGTCTCATTCATCTTGGCTTTGAAGTCATGTGCCCTTATGGCATTGATCACAATCTCTTTGGTTAAAGTATCCCTTCCATACTCAATAGCATTAATCAAATTATCAAAGCAATCAGGAAGAGAATTTAACAAAATGACAGCCAATTGTTCATCTGGGAATTTAATACTACAACTAGCTAATCTTAAACTAGTTTATTAAAGACATCAAGATTATCTTACAACTCTTTACTAGGATCCATTTTAAAAGCAAAGATTCTTTTAAGAAGATAAATTTTGTTAGGGAGAGTTTTGGTAAGAAACAACTCATCTAGTTTCTTCCATATGATAGCCGGATCTTCCGAGTCTCCGCACTCCCTTGTGATACTATTCGACATGTGCAAGAAAATGGTGCTGTAAGCCATCTTCTTCATCTCAATCCACTGGTCCTCCGTGACACTTACTGGAAAATTATCATCTTCTCCAATAACCAAGTCCACTTTCTGTTGCATAAGAACAGCCTTGATCTTCCGCTTCTATAAGGAAAAATCTCCCTTTCCATCAAATTTCTCAACAACGAAATTTGAAGCCATCTTTGTGGACAAGATCCCAGATTTATGCAATATCCACAAATGCTTTCTTTAACCTCAAGAACACGATCGAAGATGGATCTTAACACTGTTCTTGAATAACTCTCAAGAACACGATCTGATCTTGATCTTTACTCTGTTCTTGAATCACCCAAGATGTTGATCTTTGATTCTTGGAGTCTTTACTCCGTAACCTTCTTGTTCTTACTCCGATACCTAGCTGTGCAAGCTCTGATACCACTGTTGGAAATCACTTTGACAAGATGCCCAGGTGGTGATCTTCCAAACACCCAAGTCTAGAATGACTTGTAGAAAGAAATACAGTAATCGAAAGCAAGAAAGAAAAGAATACAAGCGATTTGTTATCGAGGTTCAGCAAGAGCATACGTCCTCGTGAGTTCCTCTGAACTCTCTGCACTAAATCAATGGTTCTTTACAATTACAGCAACCCTCTTCAAGAAACCTTAAGTTCTTGAAGAAACCAAGAAGAGAAGAAAGAAGATGATAAGAACTATTACAATGCTCTCTATCTATACTACTCTCTCTTCTTTACAACCAACCTCTCTACAATGAGTCCCTCTTGTGTTTTGTGTCTTTGCACTCTCACATAATTCTCTCTTGTATTGTGTCTTGTCACTCTTTACAATTGATCTCAAAGTATGTCACAAACTTATGTTGAGAATGAAGCTAGGTGACCCTTTATATAGTGCACCAACTTCTTGTCCAATCTTGAGAGTCAATCTCCACCCTTAGATCTTGATGACCACTTAACCATGGCCCTCCATCAATCCTAAGTGGTGTTGTGCATTTTAACCTTGCATCCACTCACCTAAGAAGAGGTTTAAATAAGCTGTCCATGTGTGCATCAGTGTTCCTAGCGCTGCGGCACTAAACAGGGGACGGTGCGGCGCTAGGCAAAGCACCCTTTTCAGCACTTGCTGGGCAGTGTGGCACTGGTGAAGGAGCGGTGCGGCGCTGGTGAAGTAGCAGTGCAGGGCACACGGATGCTGCCCTTCACACAGCTGTGCGCACTCCTTTGCCTTGCTGAATAAAGGTGTGCACACACACCCAAAGTGATGCACACACATGTGTGCACTCCTTTAACATGCTGAAATTTAATCTTCCAACCTTGGTTTAGACTTTAACCATATTTGAATCATGTTTAAACCTTAGAAAAATACCAACAACTCAAATTCTAAAACATAGTGCCATATTTCTCCTTCATGAACCTAGCCCATAAGGATTCCCCTTGTAAGAAGCTCCATGCCATTTTACTATGGAGATAACTCATAACTTCTTTCAAAGATCTAAGGCCGAAACCTCCTTCCATTTATGGCTTACATACTCTCTCTTGGGAGATCCATTGGTGTCTAGAAGCACAACCTTGATTCCAAAAGAAGTCTGCAAACTATTTTTGTAACTTGGCTATAAGAAGTTTAGGAATAGGGACTATAGCCAGCATATGCAAAGGTGTAGAACACAAAACATTTTGTATAAGGGTTATTTTCCCATCATTGAAAGCAAATCCACCTTCCAGTTTTCCAATCTAACTCTAATATTAACTCTAATATTATCTTTAACTCTGATAAAATGACTTGATGAACAACGACCCTTAAAAGGACTCCCAAACAGTTAATAGGAAATTAAGCTTACTGGAAAGAAGTCCATTGTTTGATCAATGAAACTCTACTACGATTAAATCTTTGAGAGATGAAAAATGAGCTTTTTTGCTAATTAACCCTTTGCCCAGAGACTTGTTCATACACCTTTGGAAGGTCAGTGCAAGTTTTAATTGAAAATTTCTTACCGTTTAAGAAAAGAAGCATGTCATCCTCATATAGGAGATGAGAGATCCTAACTACAAAACCCAAAGTCCTATATTTGGTAGTAAGGCCTGCATCCGCGAGCTGATTAAAATTTCGAGACAGAATGTCTTCAGCCAAAATAAAAGGCAAGGGGGATATAGGATCTCCTTAGCATAAACCCCTTAACGATTTAAGAAAACCATGTTATTAACTATTAAGCGTAATGGTATACTAGTAGTTAGCAACACAATAAAAAATTAAATCGCACAAATTCTCAAAAAAATCAGAGCTCCTTAAGACCCTAAAAAGGAAGCCCCACTTCGAACAACCATAAGCCTTTGACATGTCAACCTTCAGAACCAGATTACCTCCAAAGACTTTCTTGTCAATATCCTACACCATCTCATGAGCAAGAGCACTATTCTCATGGATACTACAACCACGAATAAAACCTTATTGCTCCTTAGAAATATGAAGAGGAAATAGAGGGGATAACCGGTTGGAGAGAATCTTAAAAATTATTTTATGCAAAAAAGTATAGAGACTTATTGAGCAAAGATCAATTAAAGTTTCAGGATTACTAGTTTTAGGCAAAATGATAATATTTGTACTAGATATAGCCTTAGGTAGTGAGCTACCTCTAAAAAAAATCTTGTATAACTGGCACTACATATTGTTTGATAATCTCCTATGAGAACTGAAAAAAATTTCTCGTAAAGCCATCAATGCTTGGAGCACTATCTGAATTTAAACCCTGAAAACAACTTTCACCTCATCAAAGTTAGGTAAGGCACATAAGTCCCTATTAATCTCCTCTAAAATAACACTAGGAATACAACTCAAAAAATAATTATCCATTGAAAAACTTGTAGAGGAGAGGAGAAAAAAAAATAAGAAATAGTAGTAGAACCTAAAACAACATCATCTATAACAAAAGTCTCGTCCGACTGTCTCATTTTAAACTTAGAATGCAGCATCCTCTCCCTAATTGTGGCATGAAAATAATTGGTCTTTTTGTTGCTTTCATTAAGCCACTTCACCTTAGCTTTTTCTTTAGTCATATATTCCTATTTGGTTAAGAGCTCTTCTAGTTGACGTTTTGCTGAACTAAAAGCTTATAAATTCTCTGGCAAGTTGAAATTTTGAAGGGTATTTTCTGTGATTATTATACCATCCTAAGCTACCTCTATTTTCCTATGAACATTTCCAATCACTGTCTAGTTCTAGACCTTTAGTTTTTGCTTTAAAAACTTTAGCTTTTGGTGAAAATAATTAAAGGAGGGCCAGTAAACTGAACTTTCCAACAAGGTTTAACGACAACAACACAAGTAGAAGTAAAATAAATTAACAAAGGAGAATGATCTGACAAGATTCTGGCTAAATTAGTGACCTTAATTGGAGGAAACAATTGCAGGAACTCATTATTGATCAACAATCTATCCAACTTGCACCATATATGAGTATTATCCTAGTGATTGTTTCTCCATGTAAACCTACTCCATTCAAAACCCGGATCAATAAAACCATTTGCTTGAATGAAATCAATGAACTCTTTCACAACATGCTAATCTATTATAATGATACCACATTTCTCAATGGAGGAAGCCACCACATTAAAATCCCTAGTTGCAAACTAAGGACCTGGAACAGAACATATTAGATAAGACGATGTCTACCACAGTTCCCTTCGTTCTTGCTTTGTACATTTAGCATAAACCAGAGCATTGTAACAAAAAATATTAGTTATCAAATAATGAAGCTTAATAGAAATTAATTTACCAGTTGCATGAAGAATATCTATAGAGATGTCATCCTTCTATAAAAGCCAAATATACATGTTACTAGGATTAGCATGAGTGAACTATATGAAATGTAATTTTTTTGGCAAAAATTGTTAAGTGATCTCCTACGTGCTTTGGCTCTATGATCACTAAAAACAACACCCTATTTTGATAAATACTTTCTCTCAAAAAAATAATTTTATTTGGGTTGGCAACACCCTTGGCATTCCAAATTAGACCACTAATCATTAAAAAAAATGTTTTAGAAGCGATTTGGGAAGCCTTGGCAACCGATCGAGCTACCTTTTTCCCTGGTTCTATCTTAGCATGCATGGGTTTAGCACCATATTTTCCTTTCATTTTAACAACCAAGTTTTTTTTAGAACAGTTTGAAAGCTACCACTTCATCCCTTAACAACAGAGATCTAACCTCCTCATCTAAAGCATCGTTAATAGATGCTAAACTCTTAGGCAAAGAGACTTGCTTTGGTTTAGCAACAATATAATCATCAATACAAGTGAAGAATTTAAAATTGGGTCGAGAAGGACATATCTCATCAGTATCTGATGGAAGGATTACTGCTTTAGAGGATTGCCCTTTTTTAAACAAACCATCAAGATTCAAGGAGGAATCTAAGTTTGAAATAATCTCAAGTTCGTGAACCACAATATCTATGGTTTTGCTTATGTCTTCAATAAGAGGCACTGATTGCACAAATAACGCAAGCACACCCTCATTAGATGGAACATCACTAGTACAATCAAAAGATTAAACCTCCTTAGATTTGTTTTTAGCCCTTTTAAAATTACTTGTTTTTGCTGAAAGAGACGAAGGTTTCCCATTATCCTGGTGAGCCTTAACAGAGTTAACTAGATTTGAAGCAATAAGTTATCTCCTAGTAACCGCTTGCAAATGGACTCATCACGACCTTACAAATGACAATGAGAGTAGAAAGATAGTTTGCCTTCAAACCCCACTCTTTGCCAGAAACCATCTTTCTTACTAGTACCTATACATACCCTTTTAGGATGAGATTGAGTGAGATCAAGCTCCACACACACCTGAGCACAGCTTGGCCTCTCCATAAAGAGAGTTTTATCATCTACCTACAAATATCTCCCAAAGAAACTAACGATTCTTTTAAGAAAATAAAATGAAAACATGGTAATGGAAGCCTTGGAAAAGAAATCCAAATAGTCGCCAAAGTGGATTTTGTTTTTGTATTGAAGTTTGGTGTCCATATAAACATCCTGTACAAGAAATTGTCTACTTAGTGATTGTTCTAAGATTACGCAATGATTAGATCCTCTTGCGAGGCCACTAACACCATAACATGTCAATGATCTATATTACCAATAACATGATCCTAAGATAGATTCCAACCAGTAATGTGCCTCTTAATCTGAGGCATAGAAGGAAAACTTTAGGATGACCGTAGTATTAAAAGAAGCTATTGCTTTCGAGAACTCCATCTGGTAGACCAAAAGGGTTTTTCGAGTAGGTAATGTTGTTTTAGGGTTTTGAAATCCTTGAAAAACTTTGGTGAAAGAAGGGGCCAAAGAAGAAAGGGATTTCACAAGTTGAGATTAAGAATGAGGAATAGGTTTGGGATGAAACCCCCTTTCGAGGAGGGGTCACACGGAGCTACCATAGAGTAAGGTTTTTAGTAGGATTTTTAATCATTTTTATTTTGATAAATCTAAAGAACATTGTGGTTGTTTGACATGATCACATTTAGAAGTCTTGTCAAAGTTAAACTTGACCAAAGTCAATTCCTTCTCTATTAACCAAACCCAAGCTGCTTTAGAATGCCCTTTCATTTCCAATATAGATTTTGTCCAACTATCCTAATGATGTTATTTTAATGCCCACCAAAAATATATTCTAAAGTCAAAGCCTAGGTGTTTAGTTTTGAAATTGCTATACACATTCTTAGTATAATTTCTGTGAGAGACATATGGAAAGTACTCAGCAACATTATCCATAATATCTTGATAACAATGAATGAAAACACATATCAGTCACAATATACACTAGATGCACTTAAGATTACAAAATACCATAATGCAAGAGATAGAAATAAGGAGTTACCTTCTGCTTATCAGACATGAATGTCAAAGGCTTTTCTATGCCTTAAAGATAGTTAGGCATCTACAAAAGAACCTCCAACTATCTTTGTACTATATATCAACTATTGCAATTGTTAATGGGAATAAACCCATATTCCCATCAAGTGTAACTACTGATAAAAGGATCCCACCATAGGGATCTTTAAGAAAATTCCCATCTAATCAAATGAATGGTCTGCATCCTTTTTGGAATCCAATATGCATTGTTCTATAGCAAATGAAAATACTTTTAAACATTGGTGACTTCGACAAGTCAGTGCTTTCATGTACCTGAATCCTCACCATAGTGCTAGGATTCTTGTTCACTAATAATTATGCATACCTCGTCAGCTTGTTGAAAGAGTCCTTGTGAGACTCATATGCTTCCTCCTTTATTTTGGTTCTAGCCCTCTATAACTACTTAAAATGATCCTTAACTCCATATTTTTCTATCAAAGAAACAACCATTAGGTCATAGCTCATGGCTAGATCTGCTTTAAGTTATATCTATCATTCTTAACTACCCTAACATAATTATGTTCATCTTAAAGAGTTTTGACCATGAAGGTATTGTTATCAGAAAGCACTGAGGCATAAATTCTTCATGGATAACTTCTACTTTACATGCACAAACTCTTTTGGGATTATTCTTGGGCTTCTTGAAGTTATACCCACCTTCTGCACCATAATCTGTCAAAAATTTTGTGGAGTGTATAACACCAGTAAACATTTGGCCAATTTCAAAAACTATTTTACCATCCTCTTTTTGCTTAAATGGCTTAGCTTATAACTCTCTAATGTTTGTAAAAGGTATAAGTTCTGACTCTATTTACACTGTCACACTATCTTCACCACCACTTGCACATTCAACAAAGTCCTCAGAAACTACAACACTTAATTTTCAGTCAAAATCTCTTGGTTCTTCCTCTAAGCTCCTCCCACCATCGTCAATAGCCTTACCATTCTCATCAGTGTACTCCTCCATATCATCTTCCCCAGCAATCCACTCATCATAATCACATGAAAATTCAAACTCATCCTTAGACAAACTCAACATTCACTTAAGCGTTCTCATTCACTTCAACATTAATTTTCATTCTCATTCTCATTCACATTCTGACTAGGATCATCATTCTTATTCACTCCATCATTCTCATTCAAACAAGAATTATCATGCTCATGCACTTTAATGCCATCATTCATATCAACTACACAACTATTTCCCTAAATAAATCCAACATCCTCATTCCCATTCAATTCTGCTCCACTATTATGATTCACTCCAACTTCCTCATTCTCATGCACTTTAAACCCACTATCTCCAGGAGACAAGTTAACCCCATCATCCCTATCAACCACACCACTATCTCCCTAAGTAACTTCAACATTCTGGTTGTCATGCACTTCAACCCTCTCATTCTCTTTCAAATTCACTTCAACCCCATCATCCATTTTCACTTCAAATCTAATATCTTCAACATCCTCATTGTTATTAATTTCAACCCCATTTGCCTTAGAAAATTGAGCCCCATCATCATCATCTATCTCAATAACTTGAGCATCATCTCCTACTTTAAATGAATCTATACTATGCTTCTTTCTAGTAGGAGTAGCTATTGTTATAGGTTTGCAAGACATCTCTTCATCAACATAGAAACTGACTATATCAACATCTCTATAATCCATAAACACATCATGTAAATCTTGGACTGTCTTAATAATCCTACCATTACCTGCTTTGATTATGAAAATTGTTGATTTCAATTCGAAGTTGGAGAACATATAATCCATCAAGTCGTAAATCATGTAACGATTTTTGTCCACGTATATCCACCCACTTGGATCAATATTATCATCACCAATGTAAAAGAAAACCTTATATATGGAATCCATTGGAACCTGGAACCACGAACAACATAACCCTAATCAATATCGGATTCATATTACTACTACCGAAATCACAAAATTAGGGTTTTAAGTGTTTGGGGATTTGGGGGTTTCAGATTTAATTGAAAAATGAAGTAGTGGGAAATAGAAATTAAATAAAATCTTGAAACAAGAAAGAAAAATATTTCTCATGCAGTTTGGGCATATGGGTTTGATATCAACTACTATGAAATGGAAATTACAAGTAAATCATAAAATTAAAAGGGAAAAAATTCAAGAGTTAAGGTTTCATATCAACAACGACTTACCTCTGTTAAAGATTCCTTTCTTGTGTTGTTCGATTTTAGTAAGTTCTTCGATTTCAAATTCGTGCTCCAAAACAAATTAGAAGTGTTCGTCGATTTAAAATACATGCTCAAGCTCAAACACAAGAAGTTCTTAGATTTCACACTTTTGATTTCAAGATTATTTGATTTTGAAACTAGAGTTAGGATTTTATCAGTACAAATTTAGGGCTTAGACATGACAGATCGAGGTAGAAGAGAGAGAGAGAGCGATATATATATATATATAGAGAGAGAGAGAGAGAGAGAGAGATAGAGAGAGGGAGGGAGAGAAGAGAAGATATAGGTACTATTTCTGAGTCAACTGGTCAACATTAGGTTTATATCAATGGTATAGTAGTAGTTTCTCTAACTTCATTAAAACTTAACAGTTTCCATTCGATTAACAAAAGTCAAGGGAGGTAAGTATCTTGGCCCCAAACCTTAGGGAGAAAAATGTATTTAATTCTAATAATTAATGATAAAAAGTTCTATTTGAATGCAATTTTAGGTTTAATATCCCTAGTGAAGTCGCCAACTTTGGGATACGAGATGGTACCTTAAAGTCATCACTCAAAACACTATAAAAGTCAAATTGAAAGGGATAAAATGAAGCAACAGTCCGAATAGACATAACTTATTCTCAATGGATTATCCAAAAGAGTCATTCTAAGGGGCATGCCAATGATACAAGGCCATTGATGGATAGTCACATAGAGGAGTCACAACTTGCTTTCAAGGACTAAGAAACCTTTAGCCACTGGTCAATTAACAGTCGAGATTTGTGGGTATAAAGATTGGGTACATGATGGGAAGGTCACTATAATTTATAATGAATTATTAAAGAAGGACCTAGGATTCCTATGAAGAAAGTAAAAGTTGGTGAGGTAGAAGCCATAATTCCTAAAATTAAACAAGAATTTGATGTGATGATTATAGAATGATGTCCTTAAATAGTATAGCTACTAGTATGCTTCATCATACTTTAGAAATTAAAGAATACAACAAAAATTTTGCTTGTGTTTCAACTAAAGAAATTTGGAATAAACTTCAAATCACATATGAAGGCACTAATCAAGTAAAGAAATAAAAAATCTATAGATTAGTTTCTGAATATGAAGCTTTTAAAATGTCCCATACCAAAACTATTTTTAAAATGTATTCTCGATCACTAATATTATTAATGGTTTAAAGCTTCTTGGTAGGATTTATGAAGATTGTGATTTGGTTAGAAAGATTCTTGGATTCTTACCTCCAGTTTGAGAATTAAAGATGACAGCCACTGAGGAAGCCAAAAACCTTGACCAAATTGATGTTGACATACTTTTTGGTTCATTATTAACTCATGAGATGAATGTGATAAATTGAGTTGTTAATGATGAGTCAAAGAAGAAGAAGATCATTGCCCTCAATGCCGCCTTAAGCAATCAAGTAGAAGAAGATGAGAATGAAATGTTGGTATTTGTCTAAGGTTTAAACATGTCTAAACATGGTTCAAAGATGGTTAAAGTATAAACCGAGGTTGGAAGATTAAAATACAGCATGTTAAAGGAGTGCACACATGTGTGTGCATCAATTTGGGTGTGTGTGCACACCTCTAAACAACAAAGAAAAGTAGTGCGCAATGCTGTGTGAAGGGCAGCATCAGTGTGCACCTCACCACCCCTTCACCAGTGCCTCACTGCCCAGCAAAGAAATAGCTTGGAGAAGGGCAGTGCCACACCGTTCCTCCACCAGCACTACACCATCCAGAATGTGGTGCAAAGAGGCTTTGCCTAGCGCCTCACTGCCCCCTGTTAAGCGCCTAGGCGCTAGGCACACTGATGCACACATGGACAGCTTGTTTAAACCTCCTCTGAGGTGGGTGAATGCAAGGTTAAAATGTACAGCACCACTTAGGTTTGATGGAGGGCCATGGTTAAGTGGTCATCAAGATCTAAGGGTGGAAATTGACTCTCAAGATTAGACAAGAAGTTGGTGCACTATATAAAGGGTCACCTAGCTTCATTCTAGACATAACATTGTGATATAATTTGAGATCAATTGTAAAGAGTGGCATACAAGAGAGAATTGTGTAAGAGTGCGAAGATATAAAACATAAGAGGGACTCATTGTAGAGAGGTTGGTTGTAAATAAGAGAGAGTAGTATATAGATAGAGAGCATTGTTAGTTCTAATCATCTTCCTTTCTTCTCTTCTTGGTTTCTTCAAGAACTTGAGGTTTCTTGAAGAGGGTTGTTGTAATTGTAAAGAACCATTGATTTAGTGCAGAGAGTTCAGAGGAACTCACGGGGACGTAGGCTATTGCCGAACCTCGATAACAAATCGTTTGTCTTCTTTTCTTTCTTGCTTTCGATTGCTGTATTTCTTTCGACATGTCATTCTAGACTTGGGTGTTTGGAAGATTACCACCTGAGCATCTTGTCAAGGTGATTTCCAACATTAAAGTAGTGAGGAAGATGGAGAAATGGCTCTCATCACAAAAAGGTTCCAAAATTTCTTGAGAAAGAGTAAGAATCCAAACACAAAGGATAGTTCAACCAAGAAAGATTCTATTGTGTGCTTTGGTTGCAAGAAACTCGGGCACATCAAGGTGGATTATCCTTCAACAAAGAAACTGTTGACCCTCACCTTTGTTTTAATGATGACAAAACACAACTTCTTTTATACTAACGATGCTATCTAAGTGTATTAAGCAATAAGAGCATTCAACCAAGGATCAAAGTGCAAGAACTCAACCCAATCAAACATCAAAGTGAAGACAAAAGAACTAGAATAGGTCTATGGTATTAAAACAAGTTGAGTTGTAGTCTCACTTGTTCAGGTATTTAGCTTGTCCAATGGCTCTTTTTGAAAAAAGTATTTTAATATAACCTTTTTAAACAAATGTTTTTAAAGTTAAAATCTATTCAAACACATGAAAACTGGGTTGTTAAAGCAACTCAGTCGACTGGGCACTTATACCAGTCTTCTGGTATAAAGGTCAGTATGTTCCCAGTTGACTGGATGCTTCATACTAGTCGACTGGTGTTCTGTACAGAATTTTCCCAGTCGATCGGTAAGAACAACCCAGTCGACTGGTACATCCAATAGCCTTAAAAATGAGATTTTTAAAGTGGACCCAGTCGACTGGTATTAAGACCCAATCGACTGGTAATTCAAAAAATATGACCGTTATGGCACCAGAGCTTTACATTTGATGTACAAAAGCATACCAAAACAGTTCAAAATGGATATATTACATCAAGGCTATTTAAACCCACACTACTAAGCATTTAGATAGAGAGCTTTATACATTAAAATAAGTTTTTACTCATTGATATAAAAAAAATAAAAAGCTTTGAAAAATTGACTGTTGAGCCATTCTTCAAGCTTTACCTAGAAAGAGAGATATTATTCAGTTGTATAAGCTTCCATTATTATCTCTCTATTGTTTTCTTTACAGTATTTATTGTAAAGGGATTTGCTTCCTAAAAGAAGGGAGTTGCTTCCAAAAAGAAGGGGTTTTTGCTTCCGAGAGGAAGGGATTGTAAAGTTTGTGCAACACTCGTGAAGTTGCACGACTAAGTTTCTAAGTGGAGTACTTCAAGGAGGTTCCATGAAGAGAGTGGACGTAGGGTCGGAACGATTATGATATTGTCGAACCACTATAAACTGGGTTTGCATCCTTTATTCCTTAAACTCTTTATTTACAGAACATATTACCTATTTATATGCTTGTTGTGGTATCTGTTTTATAAACTTATGTTTTAATTTGCAAAAAAATTGTAAAACCCAATTTACTCCCTCTTGGGTTGAAACCTCAGTCTACAATTGGTATCAGAGCCTCGTTCTCAATTTTAGGCTTAATATCCTTGAGTTAATCCAATGGCAGCAAATAGCTATTCTGAGGGACACTCATATACTAGGCCTCCTTTGTTCAATGGCTCCAACTATAACTATTGGAAAAATAAGATGAAAATCTTTGTTGAAGGACAAGATTATAATCTTTGGAGAGTCATTGAAGAGGGACCTAGAATTCCATCAAAGGAAATCACTATTGGAGATACCATTCATACAATGCCTAAACTCAAAACTGAGTACAATGAGGAGGATTGTAGAATGATGTATTTCAATAGTAGAGCAACAAGTATTTTACATTATGCTTTAGATATATCTGAATACAATAAAATCTCTGCATGTGTTTCAGCTAAGGAAATATGGGAAAAATTACAAGTGACATATGAAGGAACTAGTGAGGTTAAAAAATCAAAAAACTATATGCTAGTATCTGAATATGAATCTTTTAGAATGTCTCTTAATGAAACAATTTCTCAAATGCACTCACATTTCACAACTATTGTTAATGGTTTGAAGCTTCTTGGGAGGAACATTGAGGAATTTGAATTAACAAGAAAAATCTTAAGGTCTTTGCCATCCACATGGAAAGCAAAGAAGACTATTATCACGAAGGCCAAAGATCTTGACAAACTTGATGTTGAGACACTTATTAGGTCATTGTTGACATATGAAATGGAGGAAATGAATCTCATTGTCAATGATGATGAGGAAAAAAAGAAAGTGATTGCTCTCAAAGCCTCTACATACAACAGAGAAGAAGAATCGGAAGAAGAGGCAGTGAGCAGCGAAGAAGATGGTGATATGGCTTTAATCACCAAGCAGTTTCATAAATTCTTGAAGAAAAGCAAGAAACCTTACACAAAGGATCCTACCTCAAAAAGGGAACCACTTGTATGTTATGGATGCAAGAAGCCCGGTCACATCAAGGCCGATTGTACGGCTATAAACAAACCATACAAGAGCTTAAAGAAGAAGGCTATGATTGCAACCACTTGGAGTAATGACAAAGAAGAAGAAGAATTCTCAGATAAAGAAGTCAGATATGAGGAAATTGCCAACCTATGCCTTATGGCAATTGATGATGAAAATGAGGTATTATCTTCTCCCTCTTTTAAAAACAACATTGTGAGTAGTAGTGAAGAATTGTTAGAAGTTATAAATGAAATGCATGATGAATTGAAGAAATTCGATTCTAGAAACTCTACTCTTAAGAAAGAGGTGTCAACCCTTTCTAAAGAAATGATAAGTCTAAGAGAAGAGAAAGAAAAATTATCTTCATTGTTTTATGATGCTTCTCAAAACTTCCTCAAAGATGAAAATGAGAATTTAAAGAAGAAGATATTAGAATTAAATGGTACTATATCTAGACTCATGCTTAGTGAAGAAAAGCTTGATGAAGTGCTTTCTTGCCAAAGATTAAGTGAAGGAAAATTTGGTTTAGGATACTCTCCATTAGGCAAGCAAAAAATCAAAAGTTGGCTTATTCATGAAAGTTTCACGTGTGAATGAAGCCTCTACTTCTAAGGTTAAAATCACACCTCCATTGAATGATAGCATGTCTAGAAATACCAATTCTAATGCTAATATAAGATTGAAGAATCCTAGAAATACTCATGCTTATATATATGCTCATTCAAGGAATGCTTATGCACATGTTAGGAATAATCATCATGTGCATCCTAGGAACGATTTGTATACCCAAGACTTGCACACTGCACAAGCATATCCTAAGAATTACTATCATAATTATTCTAGAAATAATATGCATACTAATGATAATGCAAGCATGTATCCTAGGAATCATCATCATACATTGACTGGAAATGACATGTCTATTCATATTCCTTATAATAGAAACATGTATCCTGGGAACTTATATCCTAAGCATTATAGGCATGCACAACAAAGAAATCATAGAAATTTCAATAACTATTATTCTAGGATTGTTCATCA
The DNA here is from genome assembly GCA_023935145.1 of Bretschneidera sinensis. Taxonomy (NCBI): domain Eukaryota; kingdom Viridiplantae; phylum Streptophyta; class Magnoliopsida; order Brassicales; family Akaniaceae; genus Bretschneidera; species Bretschneidera sinensis. Next base: position 91,051,377 of record CM043700.1, read on the forward strand.
TCAACACGTCTATAGATCACCATATGCTATTAAGAAAGTATGGGTCTCAAAAGGAACTGTATTTTCAAGGACTAACCCCAAAGGACCCAAGAAATTTTGGGTAACTAAAAATGCCATTGTGTATCCTTGTGTGATGTAGATATGTCTCCACACCAAGGAAAAGGGTAACTGTTGGTACATTGATAGTGGATGCTCAAAACACATGACCGGTGATAAAAGTGTATTCGAGGAACTAACTCTAAGAGATGATGGACTTGTCACCATTGGAGACAACAAAAAAATAAAGATCATCAGGCATGAAAAAGTTGGTAATGATTTCTCAACCATAGATAATGTACTGCTAGTACAAAGCCTTAAGCCAAATTTACTAAGTATTAGTCAACTTTGTGACAAAGGCAACAAAGTCACATTTAAGACCTCTCATTGTCTAGTTATAGACATCAAAAGCAACAAGATTAAATTTGTTGGCCATAGACATGAAAATGTCTATATAGTTGATTTAAAATCCTTGCATTCTGAAATGAAAAATGTTTTCCTACAATTAGTGAAAATCCATGGCTATGGCATAGAAGGTTTGGTCATGTGAACATGAACTTGCTGAAAATCATTTCAAGAAAAGATTTAGTCATTGGACTTCCCAAAATCAATTTTGAAAAAGATAAAATATGTGATGCTTGTCAAATGGGAAAACAAACTAGGATTTCTTTTAAATCAAATAATGTAGTCTCAACTACTAGACCTTTGGAACTTTTGCATATGGACTTATTTGGTCCAATAAGTACCATTAGTCTAGGTGGCCATTAATATGCTCTTGTTATTGTTGATGACTATTCAAGATATACCTTTGTTATTTTTTTTGCTTACAAGGATGAAGCTTTCAAAGGATTTGAAAACTTTTGCAAAAAGGTTCAAAATGAAAAAGGAATTTGTATTTCAAGCATTAGAAGTGATCATGGAAAAGAATTTGAAAACCAAAGTTTTTCAAAATTCTGTGATGAAAATGAGATTGACCACAACTTTTCAGCCCCTAGAACTCCTCAACAAAATGGAGTTGTTGAGAGGAAAAATAGAGTTCTAAAAGAATTTTCAAAACAATTCTTTGTGAAAATAGTTTACCAAAATACTTTTGGGCTGAAGCAGTAAACACTTCTTGCTATATCTTGAATAGAATTTTAATTAGGCCTATTTTAGACAAAACTCCATATGAATTATGGAAAGGTAGAAAGCCTAATATCTCTTATTTTCGTACTTTTGGTTGTAAATGCTTCATCCTAAATAACAATAAAACTAACTTAGGTAAATTTGATTCTAAGATCGATGAAGGAATATTTTTAGGATATTCAACCTCTAGTAAGGCTTATAAAGTTTTCAACAAGAGAACTCTAGTGGTAGAAGAATCCGTACATGTAACTCTTGATGAGTCTAACCCATTTAGTAGTAGAGAAGTTTCTTTTAATGATGATGCAGATTTTATTCCAAGATCAGAAACTCCTACTCCCATTGTTGACCCAAAGGAGAGTCCACCTCAAACAAATGGAGAGATGTAAACTCTCAAAGTAGACCAACCATCTACAAGTCGACAAGAGGATAGTCTTCCTAAAGATTAGAGGTATGTAAACTATCACCCGATTGATCAAGTGATAGGTGATCCTTCACAAGGGGTAAGAACTCGTTCCTCTATTAGAAATATTTGCAATTATGAAGCTTATTTGTCTCAAGTAGAACCTAATACATTTATTGAAGCTGAAAAGGATAATGATTGGATAATTGCAATGCAAGAAGAAATAAATCAATTTGAAAGGAACAATGTATGGAATCTAGTTTCTAGACCTAAGAATCATTCAATAATTGGAACTAAATGGGTATTTAGAAATAAGATGGATGAAAACATAATAGTAACTAGAAGCAAGGCTAGACTAGTTGCTAAGGGATATAGTCAAGAAGAAGGAATAGACTTTGATGAGACCTATGCTCTCGTAGCTAGATTAGAAGCTATTTGAATAGCCTTTGCATGCTTTAATAAGTTTAAATTATTTCAAATGGATGTAAAGAGTGCCTTCTTAAATGGCTTTATAGAAGAAGAGGTTTATGTTGAACAACCTCTTGGATTTGAAAATCCTAGTCTTCCAGATCATATCAACAAGCTTTCTAAAGCTCTATATGGGTTAAAGCAAGCTCCAAGGGCATGGTATGAAAGACTAAGTAAATTTTTTATTGACAATAACTTTATCAGAGGTAAAGTAGACACAACTCTCTTCACAAAGACTCACAAAAATGACACTCTTCTAGTCCAACTATATGTTGATGATATTATATTTGGTGCTACTAATGAATCTATGTGTCAAGAGTTTGCCAAGTGCATGCAAGGTGAATTTGAAATAAGCATGATGGGAGAGCTTACCTACTTCCTTGGACTTCAAATAAAACAACTGAAAGGAGGCATCTTCATCAATCAATCAAAGTACACTAAGGACCTATTAAAGAGGTTCGGGATAGAAAGCTCAAAGCCACTTGGAACACCCATGAGCACTTCAACAAAACTTGATCTTGATGAAGGAGGAAATGTGTAGATACTAAATATTATAGAAGCATGATAGGAGCTTTGCTTTATTTGACTGCAAGTAGACCTGATATAATGTTCAGTGTATGCATGTGTGCTAGATTTCAAGCTAATCCTAAGGAATCATATGTAGTTGCAGTAAAAAGAATCCCTAGATATCTACAAGGAACTCAAACCATAGGATTATGGTACTCTAGAGATTCATCTTTTGAGCTTGTAGGATATTCAGATGTTGATTTTGCTGGGTGTAGGTTAGATAGAAAAGCACAAGTGGAATATGTCAATTCTTAAGTGCAATGTTAACCTCTTGGTTTTCCAAGAAACAAAACTTAGTTGCACTATCAACCGCCGAGGTAGAATATGTTGCAGCTGGAAGTTGTTGTGCCTAAGTGTTATGGATGAAACAACAACTAGAAGACTATGGCATGATCTTTAAAAGTATTCCAATTCATTGTGATAACACTAGTGCTATCAATCTAACTAAGAATCCTATTCAGCACTTTAGAACTAAACACATAGAAATTAGATATCATTTCTTAAGATACCATGCTCAAAAAGGTGATATAAGACTAGAATTCATACCATCAGAAGATCAAATAGCTGACATTCTTACAAAACCTCTAAGTGAAGCTAGCTTCTATAAAATTATACTATTAATGGGATTGTTGGATTATGATAAACTGAATGTCTAATTGCTTCATCATTCATCATTGTGCATATTTGACATCCAGTGAATGAGTATTAATCCTTGTTTAATATCTCTCTCACACAAGATGGCATAGATAAACAAATTTTGTGCTAAGACTCAAAACTGAAAATTTTCTCAAGAGTCCAGTCGACTGGTAAGTCTATCCCAGTCAACTGGAAAGTCACTGCCTAATTTCCCAGTCGACTGGTAAGTCAATACTAGTCGACTAGTTCAACTAGACCTTGTTTGGAGCCAAAATTTTGAAATTCAGTTATCACCCCAGTCGACTGGTAAAAACTACCCAGTCGACTGATATCTCTCTGCCTATTCTTCTAGTCGACTGGTACCCTAACCCAGTCGACTGGTATGTAAAATTGTTCATCCTTGCAAAGGACCCAGTCGACTGGTATCCTTACACCAGTCGACTGGTATCGCGATTCTATAAATAGGCTGTTTATTTTTTTTAGATTTTTACGCCATTTTCAAAAACCCTAGCTTTCTCTCTCTACAAAATCTCTCCATTTTGATCCAAAAACCATCAAAACAACACCTAAACACATCAATCTACTCATCTAAAACTATTTTTTCAACTTTCTACGGTTGAAATCACTTATTTCCACCAAAAAAACTCCTTTTACCCTAAAACCCATTTTTCCCAAAAATGTCAAATAGAATCCGAGTGAAATACACTACTAGGGGACTAAATGCGCCTACAAGGCCAAGGTCCACCAAATCCATGGATTCAGAGTGACGGGGGAAGGGCATGGCGGGCTCATCACCCAAGAAGCCTAGAACAGAGCTTGATGAGTCTCTATTTTCCAGTCCTGCAACGAAGGCCAGGTATAATTCAATCATTCGCAACAAGAAAATCATAACGGGTAGAGTTGTCGACTTCGACTCTATTCGTCATGGTAATTTTGATATCTTACCTGCCTTCGAGGCAATACACTTAACCCCACTGGTCAAGGTACATGAGAAATACTACCCACGACTGATTCACCAGTTCTATGCGAACTTGGTGAAACCTAGTCCACTAGCTCTGAGATTCAGAACCAGTGTTATGGGTGTGGAGTTTGAACTCAATACTAACCTCTTGATGAGCATTTTGAGGATCCCTATTGTGTGATTATCTACCTAAATAAATAAGCAAATAATCATACTTGTTTTACTTGCAAGTGCACAAGGTCAACAGTAGCATAGTGCGCAAATGCAAGATCATCTCCACAAGGATTGGTAAATTTCACTTTAGAATTAGTTTCGCAATAATAAAATAAAAACAAGATAAATAAATATTGAGTTGGAAATAATAAAGATAAAGGCATAGGGACTTGATATCCACCACTAATCATGTTACCACAATAAAACAGTATGTCAATGCTCTATTTATGTCATGAATACCTAATGTTTGTCAACCTAAGGTCATGGTATCTACTCCTTAAGCTATTAATCTCCCAGAGCAACGAGTTAGGTATGGTATCTACTCTAACTCTTTTCTTTCTTAAGGGATTCAGCATGGTATCAATTGAGTTGTTCCTTAAGAGAGCATAGGACTTATGGAAATCGACAACCACATAGGACCTAGGGCATGGTATCTACTCCCGGTTTCCCATGTTGATTAACCCAAGAATCCGGTGTGGATGTCTTTTGTTACTAATGTCAAACCCAAGACTCGGTTATCCAAATTGATCTAACTAATAAGTTCATACCACATGCACATATTGATCAGACATATACATATGAGGAATTTAAATAAAAGCAGATATTAATCAAGTTATGCAACACAACATAAATATCGCAAAGGCGCCAATACTAAATTTATTGAGTAAACATAATTAGGGCTTCAACCAAGCCCTACTAAAAGTTAAGTACACATAATAAAAATAAAGGAAAGAAGAAACCTGAGAGAAGAGTCGTCGATTCCTCTCCACGGTCTCTTTTTGGCCTCCGACCTCCCTACCTAAAACTAAAGCTAAAAGAAGATTGAAAGATAAAAGAAGGGATATCTAATTTGTGTTTTTACAAGTGTATTTATAGGGGTTGAATAATCCTAGAAGACTCAGGAAACCTTAAATTTCCTAAAATATAAAAACTCCTTTATTTCCAAAACTGATTCTGCCACTTTACTGTTCACGCCCGTACATGTGCGCTCGATCGCGAGTAGAGTGCACTCGATCGCAATGTTGCGCTCGATCGCTCTTCCTGGTAGTATCTGCTCCAGGTTTTCCAGTTTTCTTCCTTTTAAGCTCTAAAAGCTTCCAAAATGCTTCCTTTTCTTCATAGACCTATAAAAACCATGTAAAACATATAAATGAAGTAAAATGGACTAAAATAATATAAACTAGGGCTTAACAAATGTAAATTAAGGGGCTTAAATAATATTTAAGCCCCTATCACACCCCCAAACTTACATATTGCTAGTCCCTTAGCAATACAAAACTAAAAACTAAATGAAAAATAAAGGTACATAGATAAATCCACTGTTCATGGTGTCCTCAAAAGTTTAGGTATCGCACAAAACCATGACGTGCATTCATGAACAAGCTTAAAAATACAAACACATCTTCATAATGAATTCGAGTTTTAAACGTTGATTACTTACATGAGGTATTTTAAGGCATCACAAGTCTGATTTTTAGTGTGTGGTGAATTAGCACATAAAGATTTAAGTTTCCAAATAACTCTAATGTGTAGTGTTTCGGTGTCTCAAGATTCACCAAATTTCCTATCAGAATGAACAAACAACGGCATAGTTTTATTTCTTTCTTTTTCTTTTATTGTGAGATTTTTGCCAAGTTGAGTTCCCTTAAGCTTTCTATTTGACTCATGTAACGAGCGTTTAGATAATGACTCCCAAACCAGATGATTTTAGGGCATTAGGAATAAAGACACCCTTAAGAACTTACTAACTCGAGTCAAAAAGACTACGAAACTAACTGGTCTTAATGCTACCAAGCAGAAATTCCCACCTTTTGACGTGAACACTCAATGCTTACTGAGGTAAAAGGCCCAGTTACTCAGTGGAAAGTTCTTTTAATGATCATTATGGGAAAAATTCCCACCTTTTGATGTGAACACTCAATGCTTACTGAGGCAAGAGACCCAGTTACTCAATGGAAAGTTTGTTTAATGATCTTTAGGAGCACTTTATTTTCTCTTTTTGCGCAATAATAATATTTTTTCTATTTCCCTATGCCAAAGTGTTCATCTAATAAGTCGCCAAGTTACAGTTAAACCATGGAAACATACCAATTAAAGCTACATGTCATACCCCACACAATTATGTGCTAATGTGCTCGTGTCGGTTTAGATCAAACTTGTGAATCCTTAAATACCTAAAAGTGAGTAATTAAAGTTTAAAACTCAATTATTAGACCATGCATTCATGGTTTTAAGTTCACTTATGAAGTCAAATCATACTATTCGTTTAGATCAACCAAAATTTTTAGAACAAAATGAACATGTATTTATCTTTTAAACAAAAAATTGGGACAAAGTGTGTGAATGTGTCTCCCATACCCCCAAACTTAAATTACACATTGTCCCCAATGTGTGAATAACATAGAAAGATCTAACCTGGGAGATGGAGACTTAGCTGGGCCGACATGGCTCATAGCACACCCCCAAACCTGAACGGATGCACACATTGTCCCTAAAAAAGAAAAACTAACATAATACGGGAAAACAAAAAGCACTAAAAGTAAATAAATAACAGTAAATATGAACAACAATAAAAATAAAAGGATAAGCTGTGGGGTGTCTCCCATGAGTGCTAAGTTTAACGTCTTCAGTCGGACCAAGCCTTATTTTTCCCCAAAACTAAGAGTGGCAGCAGCTAGTATAGAAAGTGTCTTATTCTCTCCCATATAAGCATAAGGTAAGTGTTTTGGCAACTGCTTGAATTCCAAGTTAGGTGTCTGTACAATAAAAGGGAAAATAGTATTAGTAGGCACATGAGGGTTAAATGGATCGATGTACTTACTTGGATGCTTTAGAGGGGCCTCTAGAAGGTGCATAGTTTTAATGATGTCATCAGTAACATCTTCAGATTTTGGCTCAATATCTGATCCTTTGAAATAATGGGTGAGAGTGCTCTCTAATGGATCAATGTGATGAAAAACTTGCTCAACAACACCTTGCTTTCGCTCACTTAGCTCTTTAGCCAATTGCCCCACTTATACTCCCAATCTTTTAATGGCTTGTTCATGCCGTGTAGTGGTTTGTCTTATCTTAGTTCAAAATTGCCTTTCCTCTGCCATAAACTGATCTTGTGAGGTCATCAATTGTTGTTACTGAGTGGCCAACTGCATCACAAGACTCTCTAGGTCATTTGTCTTTGATTCCGGAACTGTTTGGGCTGCTGGTTGGGAGTTCTTTGCGAAGTTGGGGTGGTTTCGCTATCCATGATTGTAAGTATTTGCATATATGTTGTTGTTGTTCGGTCCCACATAATTTGCTTGCTCTTGATCTGTAGATGAATACAAAGGACAAGTGTTAGTAGTGTGATCAAAATGAGAACATATAGCACATACCTGGAGTGGTTTGCTTCGCGGACTAGGTGATATGTTTTGAGTAGTCATGGCGTTTATGAGCATATCTAGCTTCCTCTCCATAGCATTTAGACAAGCATATCTAGCTTCTGTCATTGGTATTTCTCCCTTGAATGAATTTATTGAAAAGCTTCAATGCAGCAGTTTCAGTACTACTACTCGGGTACTCTCTGGAGCTTTTGCGCTCGAGCGCACACTGAACTGCGCTCGATCGCACAAGGCACTGTGCAGTGAGGACAGAAACTCCTCTGCTGTACACCTGAACAAAAGAAAACGGAAAGAAGGAATAAATCTGATTTTTGATAAAACTAAAAATAAAACGGAATGGAATAAAATAAAATTAAATAAAACTAACGAAAATAATTCCAAAAAGAAATTTAGCACAATCCCCGGCAACGGTGCCAAAAACTTTTTGTGCGATTATCTACCTAAGTAAATAAGCAAATAATCATACTTGTTTTACTTGCAAGTGCACAAGGTCAACAGTAGCATAGTGTTTGAATGCAAGATCATCTCCACAGGGATTGGTAAATTTCACTTTAGAATTAGTTTCGCAATAATAAAATAAAAACAAGAGAAATAAATATTGAGTTGGAAATAATAAAGATAAAGGTGTAGGGACTTGATATCCACCACTAATCATGTTACCACAATAAAACAGTATGCCAATGCTCTACTCATATCATGAATACCTAATGTTTGTCAACCTAAGGGCATGGTATCTACTCTTTAAGCTATTGATCTCCTAGAGCAACGAGTTAGGCATGGTATCTACTCTAACTCTTTTCTTTCTTAAGGGAATTAGCATGGTATCTGCTGAGTTGTTCCTTAAGAGAGCATAGGACCTAGGGCATAGTTACTACTCCTGGTTTTCCATGTTGATTAACCCAAGAATCTGGTATGGATATCTTTTGTTACTAATGTCAAACCCAGGACTTAGTCATCAAAATTGATCTAACTAATAAGTCTATACCACATGCACATATTGATCAGATACATATGAGGAATTTAAATAAAAGTAGATATTAATCAAGTTAAGCGACACAACATAAATATCGCAAAGGTGCCAATACTAAATTTATTGAGTAAACATAATTAGGGCTTCAACCAAGCCCTACTAAAAGTTAAGTACACATAATAAAAATAAATGAAAGAAGAAACCCGAGAGAAGAGTCGTCAATTCCTCTCCACGGTCTCCTTTTGGCCTCCGGCTCCCGACCTAAAACTAAAGCTAAAAGAAGATTGAAAGATAAAAGAAGGGATATCTAATTTGTGTTTTTACAAGTGTATTTATAGGGGTTGAATAATCCTAGAAGACTCAAGAAACCTTAAATTTCCTAAAACATAAAAACTCATTTATTTCCAAAACTAGTTCTGCTGCTTTACTCTTCACGCCCGTACATGTGCACTCGATCGCGAGCAGAGTGCGCTCGATTGCAATGTTGCGCTCGATCGCTCTTCCTGGTAGTATCTGCTCCAGGTTTTCCAGTTTTCTTCATTTTAAGCTCCAAAAGCTTCCAAAATGCTTCTTTTTCTTCATAGACCTATAAAAACCATGTAAAACACATAAATGAAGTAAAATGGACTAATATAATATAAACTAGGGCTTAACAAATGTAAATTAAGTGGCTTAAATATGTATTTAAGCTCCTATCAATCCCTATGGGAGGGATCCAATGGAGTCTGGATGGATAGCCAGACAATTTTGATGTTAAGGAGGCATGTCAGATAGTTAGAGGTGACCCTAACTATGTGTACTGACCCACTACATTTCATACATGTAGTGATATGCCCCTAAACTCAAAATTGTTCAACCTCATCGTGAGTTAAACCATCTACCCGAGACTAGAGAGTCGGGGGTATCTATCTATGATAGATACAGTATTGATTTGGTGCCTTAAAATAGGGCACCACTTCAATATATACCCTCTGCTGCTCGCCAACATGATTAATGGCGAAGCAAGTGACTCTGGGTGTATTCTCTACGGGATGCTCATCACACTCATACTCCTGCACTTCCAAGTGCCTCTCCCCTCCTCCGGGGCTTAGGACATCGGGCCAAAGGACATCATCAATGTCTCATAGCTGAAAAAGATGGGATGCACGGTCCGCGACGGCCTTATCTACTCAAAGGCCAGGAAGCACATACGGATTAGGGAGGATGACAGCAGTGATAATGAGGACGAGGATGCTGTTGCTGCTGCTGATATGGATACAGATGCCCGAGCACCTCCTCTGGGTGACTTGAGTGCTGGTCAGGCTGGGTACAGCGATCTACTTCAGGCTATCACGAGCCTCCAGCTGACCATGCTATCCGGATTCCAGACCTTGAGCTCCTACATTGAGACCCTCCGGGATGACTTCGAGCTGCACGGAGAGCGCACCGAGAGTTCACTGGCTGAGATTCGTGATCTTATTCATGATAGCTCAGACTCTCCCACTCCATGTCACATTACTATCTTTCTTTCGAGATGTATTTTTTCATACACTTTTTCACTGTTCTTAGCACGGACATATTTTCATATTTTTATGTCATTTTGTACTTCTGTATGGCTCTATGAAGCCTGTTCCTGTATAGAATTTTTATATATATGATGATCCCTTATGATTAGACATGTGTCATGTACTCATTCTACATAAATGAAATTTAGTTGCCTGCTTTATATTACTTTATATTCGTTAAAAGCTTTATAATTGTTTCTGCATGTATGGAAACTTTCGGTTCTTCCCAAGAAGTCTTCTAAACTCTGAATGATGTCAAATTTTCGTGTACAAGTTTGTTAGTACATGCTCTTGATGACTATAGTGGTTATGTAGCTTATTTTTTAGTTTCCCACCCCCTTTTCTGCTATTGTCAAAACAGGAGAGAAAAATGAGAAAATGTGAAAACTCAAGATACTGCATAAATTTAGGGGGAGTAGTGCTCCAAAGATATTGGGATATGTTTGTATATGTTGAGTTGCTTGGTTGGGTTGAATATAAACTACTTTTGATCTTTTATAGGTTGGTTTTGTTCAAAAAACAGAGGAGACTCTGCCCAATTTTTTTCAGAAAACCAACACTTAGTTTTTTTACCAGTTTTCTCTCATTAGTTTTGTCATCATCAAAAAGGGGGAGATTGTTAACCCTTACCTTTGTTTTAATGATGACAAAACACAACTCCTTTTATACTAATGATACTATCTAAGTGTATTAAGCAACAAGAGCATTCAACCAAGGATCAAAGTGCAAGAACTCAACCCGAATCAAACATCAAAGTGAAGACATAAGAACTAGAATAGGTCTATGGTATTAAAACAAGTTGTAGTCTCACTTGTTCAGGTATTTAGCTTGTCCAATGGCTCTTTTTAAAAAAAAAGTATTTTAACATAACCTTTTTAAACAAATATTTTTAAAGTTAAAATCTATTCAAACACACGAAAACTGGTTTGTTAAAGCAACCCAATCGACTGGATACTTATACCAGTCTTCTGGTATAAAGGCCAGTATGTTCTCTATCGACTAGATGCTTCATACTAGTCAACTGGTGTTCTGGACAAAAGTTTCCTAGTCGACTGGTAAGAATAACCCAGTTGACTCGTACTTTGGACAAAAGTTTCCCAGTTGACTGGTAAGTCATACTCAATCGATTAGTACCTCCAATAGCCTTAAAAATGATATTTTTAAAGTGGACCCAGTCGACTGGTATTAAGATCCAGTCGACTATTAATTCGAAAAATATGACAGTTATGGCGCCAGAATTGTACATTTGATGTACAAAAGCATACCAAAATAATTCAAAACGGATATATTACATCAAGGCTATTTAAACCCACCCTACTGAGCATTTAGATAGAGAGCTTTATACATTAAAATAAGTTTTTACTCATTGATACAAAAAAAAAAAAAAAAAGCTTTGAAAAATTGATTGTTGAGCCATTCTTCAAGCTTTACCTAGAAAGAGAGATATTATTCAGTTGTATAAGCTTCCATTATTGTCTCTCTACTATTTTCTTTACAGTATTTATTATAAAGGGATTTGCTTTGGAAAGGAAAGGAGTTGCTTCCGAAAGGAAGGGGTTTTTGCTTCCTAGAGGAAGAGGTTTGCTTCCAAGAGGAAGTGATTGTAAAGTTTGTGCAACACCCGTGAAGTTGCACGACTAAGTTTTTTAGTGGAGTACTTCAAGGAGGTTCCTTGAAGAGAGTGGACGTAGGGTCGGAACGATTCCGATATTGTTGAACCACTATAAACTGAGTTTGCATTCTCTATTCCTTAAACTCTTTATTTACAGCACATAGTACTTGTTTATATGCTTGTTGTGGTATCTGTTTGATAAACTTGTGTTTTAATTTGCAAAAAGTTTTTAAAACCCAATTCACCCCCCTCTTGGGTTGAAACCTCAGTCTACAGAAACCATACAAACACGCTAAGAAGAAGGCTATGGTTGCAAGCACTTGGAGTGATGATGATGAGGACATTTTGAAAAGTGAGATTGACTATCAGGAGATTGATAATCTTTGCTTAATGGCAATTGATGATGTAAATGAGGTAACTAATTCTTCCCCTAACAATGACATTGATAATAAAAATGGAAATGAAGAATTGATTGAAGCTATAAATGAATTGCATGAAGAATTAAATAAATTTAATGCTAAAAATATTTCTCTCGAGAAGAAAGTTTCATCTATCTCTAAAGAAATGGAAGTTTTAAAAGAACAAAGAGAAAAAAATTCTTTAGAGCTTAATAACTCATCACAAGAGTCTTTGATAAATGAAAATGCTTATTTAAAAAAATAAAGTGAATGAGTTAAACAACATTATATCTAAACTTGTAAGTGGAAAAGAAAAGCTAGATGAGGTGTTAGCTTGCCAAAGAATGACTGGAAAAAAATCTAGTTTAGTTTATTCTCCACTAGGCAAGCTAAAATCAAGTGAAACTATCTTTGTGAAAGCAACAAATGTAAATGATTCCTCTACCTCTATAGCACCTAGTAATGAAAATAATGTTCCTTTGAAAAATGTTAGGAAGACTAAGAATTCAAATGTCAATTCCAATGCAAGAAATTCATATGGCAATGCTAGGAATAGACATTCAAGAAGTACATATGCTCATATGTATGCTCATTCTAAGAATGCAAATTCTAGGTATGCTCATTCAAGAAATTCGTATGCTAGGAATGTATATCCTAGAAATAACTATCATTCGTATCCTAAAAATAACATGTACGCTCATAACTCTTATAATGGTAGAAACATGTATTCTAAGAATGCAATATATTCATATCCAAGGAATGATAGATTTGCATATTCTAAATATCCTAGAATTTTCTATGATTATCAATCTAGGATCATGCATCATCCACATCACTATAATTATGGAGCACATTATAGAACTAAGAAAGTATGGGTTCCTAAAAGATCCATATTTTCAAGGACTAACCCGAAAGAACCCAAGAAATTTTGGGTACCTAAAAGTTACATTGTGTATCTTTGCATGATGTAGATATATCTCCACACAAAAATAAAAGGTGCCCATTGGTACCTTGATAGTGGTTGCTCGAAACATATGATCAGTGATCAAAACATCTTTACAAAGTTAATTCCAAGGGATGGCAGACATGTCACCATTGGATATAACACCAAGATGAAGATCAATGGACATTGAAAAGTTGGTAAAAATTCTTCAACCATTGATCATGTTTTACTTGTGCCAGGTCTTAAACATAATTTACTTAGCATTAATCAATTGTGTGATAAAGGTAAGAGAGTCATATTTGAATCCTCTCCTTGTCTTATAATAGACTTCCAGAATAACAAGATCAAATTTGTTGGCCAAAGACATGAAAATGTCTATAGAGTTGATCTCAAGACTTTGCCTTCAAGAAATGAAAAGTGCTTTTTAGCTTTTTGTAAAAACTCTTGGTTATGGCATAGAAGGCTTGGCCACGTGAACATGGATTTAATCAAAATTCTTTCTAAAAAGGATTTGGTTGTTGGTCTTCCCAAAATCAAATTTGAAAAAGATAAAGTTTGTGATGCTTGTTAAATGGGAAAACAAATAAGAATCTCTTTTAAATCGAAAAATGTGGTTTCAACTTCTAGACCTTTAGAGCTTTTGCATATGGACTTGTTTGGTCCAATAAGCACTATTAGTCTAGGTGGCCATCAATATGCTCTTGTTATTGTGAATGACTATTCTGGATATACCTTTGTTATCTTTATAGCTTATGAGGATGAAACTTTTAAAGGATTTGTAAACTTTTATATAAAGGTTCAAAATGAAAAAGGGTTTTACTATTTCAAGCATAAGAAGTGATCATGGAAAAGTATTTGAAAATCAGAGTTTTTCAAAATATTGTGATGATCATGTTATTGATCACAATTTTTCAAATCCTAAAACACCTCAACAAAATTGTGTTGTTGAAAGGAAAAAAATAGTTCTAGAAGAAATTAATAGAACTCTACTTTGTAAAAATAGTTTGCCAAAACAATTTTAGCCACAAACCGTAAACACTGCTAGTTATGTTTTAAATAGAATTTTAATTAGGCTTATACTTAAGAAAACTCCATATAAACTAAGGGTAGAAAGACTAATATATCTTACTTTTATGCTTTTGGTTGCAAATGCTTCATCTTGAATAATATTAAAATTAACTTAGGTAAATTTGATTCTAAGATCGATGAAGGGAATTTTTTTGGGTTGTTCAACCCCTAGCAAAGCTTATAAAGTCTTTAACAAAAGAACTCTAGTGGCTGAAGAATCTGTTCATACTGCATTTGATGAAACTAATCCTCTTGGTAGTAGAAGAGTTTCCTTTGATGATGTTATAGGTTTTATGCCAGGAGTGGAGACCACCACTCCCATTATTGAACCTAAGAAGAACCAACCTCAAATGGCTCAAGGGGAAGATGTACCTAGACAACCCTGACAAGTGATTGGTGATCCTTCACAAGGGGTAAGAACTTGATATTCTATTAGAAATGTATGCAATTATGTTGCTTTCGTGTCTCATATAGAACCTAAGACTTTTGATGAAGTCGAACACGATGAAAATTTGATAATGGTCATGCAAGAAGAATTAAATCAATTTAAAATAAATAAATTTTGTTTAAAAATAAAATGGATGAAAATTGTGTAGTAACGTGAAACAAGGCTAGACTTGTAGCAAAAGTTTATAATCAAGAAGAATGAATTGATTTTGATGAAACTTTTGCTCCTGTACCTAGATTAGAAGTTATTCACATGTTGCTTTTATTTACATGTTTTAAGAATTTCAAATTATTTCAAATGGATGTAAAAAGTGCATTTTTTAAATAATTTTATTGAAGAATAAGTTTATATTGAACAACCTCTTGGTTTTGAAGATCCTACCTTCCAAACATGTTTATAAGCTCTCTAAAGCTCTTTATGGGTTGAAGCAAGCTCTTAGGGCATGGTATGAAAGGTTAAGTAAATTTTTACTTGATAATAGTTTTACAAGAGGAAACACTAACACTACTCTTTTTATAAAAATTCATGAGCATGACATTCTCATTGTACAAATATATATTTATGATATTATATTTGGTGCTACTAATAAATCCATGTGTCAAGATTTTTCTAAGTGCATGCAAAGTGAATTTGAGATGTGCATGATGGGAGAGCTCAACTATTTCCTTGGTCTTCAAATCAAACAAACAAATGAAGGTATCTTCATCAAGCAATTCAAGTACACTAAAGACTTGCTAAAAAGGTTTATGATGGATAACACAAAGTCGATTAGGACTCCCATGAGCACTTCAACAAATCTTGATTTGGATGAAAGAGGTAAAAATGTTGATATTAAGAAATATAGAAGCATGATAAGGGCTTTACTTTACTTAACTGCAAGTAGACCGGATATTATGTTTAGTGTATGCATGTGTTCTAGATTTCATTCTAATCCTAAAGAATCTCACTTAATGGTTGTTAAAATAATCTTAAGATACTTGCTAGGAACACAAAATTTAGGATTATGGTATTCTAAAGAATCATCTCTTGATTTAATTGGGTACTCGGATGCTGACTTTATTGGTTGTAAGTTAGAAAGAGTACTGGTGGAACATGCCAATTTCTCAGTTGTATGTTAACTTCTTGGTTTTCAAAGAAACAAAATTCAGTTGCACTTTCAAGAGCCAAAGTCGAATATGTAGCCACCGGTAGTTGTTGTGCACATTTTGTTATGGATAAAACAACAACTAGAAAACTTTGGCATGCATTTTGAAAATGTTCCTATTTTATGTGATAATACTTGTGCCATTAATGTAACTAAGAATCCTAATTCAGCATTCAAGGGCAAAACACATTGAAATTCAACATCATTTATAAGAGATCACACTCAAAAAGGTGATAGTAAACTTGAATTCATTAGCTCCGAAAAAGAATTAGCTAATATTTTCACTAAACCATTAAATGGGGATAGGTTTTGTATGATAAGAATGTAATTAGAAATGAGAAATTTTGTGTGATTATTGATTGATTGCATTTTGCATTCATTACTTGCATTCTTGCCTTTGAGTGAATGGAGATTAATTTAAATTTTGATATTCTTTCACTCAAAAATGGCATAAAGTAAACCTCTTTTGCAAAAGTTCAGTTTGGAGTTCAAAATTTTTCAAAATCTTGTCCACCTGGTCGATTGCTCTTTTCTTCCAATCGACTAAATGAAGTTCCAGTGGGTTTCTACCTATCCATGTAGTCGACTGGACCTTTGAACCAGTCGACTGAATACTAGCCTAGATCTTTCCAGAATTATTCCTTTAGTCTATTGGATAGAGGACCCAATCGATTGGATGCTTGAAAAACCTGACTTAAAACCTTAAATTCGACTGGATTCGTGATCTATATATATTATGTTCATCATTTCATGTCATTTTCACCCCAAATCTCTAAACCTAATCATCCTCTCTCTCTCTAAAAAATTTAGCAAGTTCATCCAAAATTTCTCCATTTCTTATAAACCCGCTCATCAAATCCATCTTTTTTGTGTTTTCACTCATAATATCATAAAGACCATGCATCAAAACCACCACTTCTAGTCCCAAAGCACAAAAACATCCCAAAACTTTGAAGGAACCTCCTCAGTAATCCAAAGGGAAAGGGGTCCCCAAGCAAGAAGGCTTGTCAAGACTTCGACACTTTTAGTTTTTGGAATCCTACAACGAAGGAGAGGCATAACACAGTTATTCGCTTTAAGCCTATCTCAAAGGGTAAATGTGTAGATTTTACTTCAATTAGATTTGGGAATTTTGATATTACGCCTTATTTTGAATAATTTGGTTGTGTACCATTAGTCTCACTGAATCATATGACGTTTCCTAGGCTAATCCACCAATTTTACTCAAACTTATGGAAACCCTCAACCTCTACCCTTAGCTTTAAGATAATGGTTTTGGGTATTGAGTTCAAACTGACTCTTGAGGTCTTGAAAACCATCCTTAAGATACTTTTCAAGCTCAAACATATTATATCAATCCCAGATTAGGCAGTCAAGACTACCTATCTAGGTTAGAAAATTTTCTGTTGTGGTGTTTAAAGATTGGAACAAAATATAGTGACTATCCCTTGATCCTCATGAATTTGATTGGTGGTGCTAAAAGTAATACGGGTGGTTTACCTTTCGGAAGGCTTATTGCCCACATCCTAGGCCCCTTTAAGGTTACACTCTTTGAGGAAGAAGGCTAAGATGTGCTTAGGCAAGACTTCATTAACCTTTCCACTTTAAAACGAATGGGATGCGATAAAAAGATAGTATGGTTCTGAGGATAGTGATGAAGAAGATGTTGGTCAAGATACTGAGATGGATGCCTAAGGTACAGTTTCTCAAGAAGAGGCAGGCTAAGGAAGTCAAACAACTGGTCCAGGCATAGCCGGTGCTGGTTTTCATGAGGATATTGTTCAAGCTCTCGTTGGACTTCAGGTCTCACTGCATAGCATGATGACTTAAGTTTATTCAAACTTTCAAAGCTTGAAGACAGTAGTTGACTCCAGCTTTCAGTCAGTAAGGACCAGCCTTGGTACCTTGAGAGATGATTTCGAGCTGTTCTAGACTCGCTTGGAAGGTTATTTTGCTAAGATTCAGGATCTTCTATCCAACCACTCTGGTCTTCCAGCTTAATGTGCATCACCTTTGTTCTCTTTACCTTATCTTTTTTTAAAATTCCTACTACTTTTACAAGTACATTTTATATTATCATTTGCATTTCACTTTGGATTTGATAAGACCCTCTTTTTATTAGATACTAAATGTTTGATAATTTTTGTTTCCTCTCTTTTTTGGAAATTGTTTGTTACCTTTATCCTTGTTGGTATACATTTGTGAGGGGGAGTATATCTCCCACCCTTTTGTACTAATGTCAAAAAGGGGGAGAAAGCATTAGATTTGCTAAGCTTATGGGGAGCTTAAGTTAATTTAAATATTTCTTTATGCTTGAATTAACTGAAATATTTCTTTATGCTTGAGTTAATTGAAATATTTCTATATACTACTATTTGGTTGGTTGTTTCTTCAAACTTTGTAAGAGATTTTATAAAAAAAAAATTTAAAAAAAAACTACAAGGAAAACTCTGCCCAATTTTTTGTAAAAACCAAATACTTAGACTTTTTTAAGTACCTTTTTAAAGATGGTTTTGTCATCATAAAAAATGGGAGATTGTCGACTCCATATTGATTTTGATTATGATAAAGCTAACTTAAAATGATCAAACAATCTCTACTAAGTATTTTTAGTTGAAAAGGTGATGTATAAGTGCTTTAGATGGAGTGCACGCGCTTAAGAGGTTTCACACACCTCGAAGAAAAGTCCAAGATCATTATATTCTAAGGTAGTTAGATTTTCTATGTACTCTCCTCTCAATTACCTAGCTTTGGTTTGGCTGAAGTTGATTTTAAAATGATTTTCTAAAAGTCCAAACAAGGTTTCGTAAAAAGAGTTTTATAAAATGAATTATAAAAATATGTTTTTGAATAGACCTAGTCGATTAGGTCATTGAAGTAGTCGACTGAATGATTGGACAGTAAGTCTCTACCCCTGAGCCCAGTCGAGGATCCCTTACATGATGCCTCCATTTCACTTTTATAAAAGACCTAGTCGACTGGACCTTCGAAAATAACTAGTTTTTTAAAATTGAGGTGCGAGACAAAGCATTTAATGCTCCAAATGGCTATTCCTTATGTCTAACGACCATATGGAACGAAGACTATAAAACCTTTAAAATGAGCATTTCTAACTATCAAGAACACTTAATTTCATATAGTGCTCTTTTATAACTCTTCAAAGCTTTCAAAACTACTTCTTGAGCCTTCATTAAAGCTTTGTTCTTGAAAGATAGAGATTTTCTTCATTTGTAAGCATTAAATACATTCTCTTTTGTAGCAATCTCATCTTAATAATTCCAATCATTATAAGAGAAAGAGTTGGTGTAACTCTTGTGAATGTTTAAGAGTTAAACACTTGAGAGATCTTGGTTGTAAAATAAAATTGTAAAGGTTTGGGTAACACCTTAGAAGTTGCTTGTTTGTTTTAGTAGAAACCTTCAAAGAGGATCCCTGAAGAGAGTGGACATAAGGTCGGGAGAGATTCTGATATTATCGAACTACTATAAATCGTGTTTGCACTTTCTCTTTCCTTACTATTTCAATTTCCATCATTTCAATATCTATTATTCTTTCTTGATTTCATATTGGTGTGAACTTATTTGTATTGTACAAAAAGTTTTTAAAACCTAATTCACCCCCCTCTTGGGTTGCACTTTAGTTAACAGTCACCATAAGGCTTAATGTATAAGTGATAGGATCCTAATTCCCACTAGAAAATCTTCCAAAGAGGTTTTCCACTTTTCACATTAAGGGTTATGGGAATCAAAAAGAATTGTAGGATGTACCATTTAGATAAAAGACCAAATCTTTATGCTAGTTAATAAAATGAATAAACACATATTGTATCGGTTGTTACATTGTAGATCACAATGATTAAATCCACTATCATGTATACATGATGCAAACATTGCTAGTCTAATCTCCTAAATTGGCTAAGGAATTTTAGAATCATTCTTCATTCATGAAAATGACCTAGTTTCTTGATAAGTTGCTTCCAGCAAATGTTGCTTCCAGCAAATGTTGCTAAGAATGTTCTGGAAGAAGAGGTCATTACTTATAAGAAGTGGTAAGAAGATAACATGTGAGCTAGGCGCTACATTCTAACATGTATGTCTAATGAGATTTAGAAGCAATATAACAAGATGGAAATTGCTTATGTAATATTGCTTCATCTATAAGAGTTTAATGGTGAAGCATAACCTATTTAGGGAGAGGATACCCAAAGGATCATTAGCCCATGAGCATGGATTAAAGATGATCAACTATATCAAGCAGTTAGACTAGCTCGCTTTAGTATGAATGTGGAGTTAAGTAGTGACTTAGTTCTTCAACCCTTTCCAGACTCATTATTGTAGTATTTTATGAATTACAACATGAACGATTTTAAAGCTACGTTTCTAAGACTTGTTATATGTTGAAGACTGTAGTAGTTACGATCAAAAAAGGTCAAGACACCCATTATGCTTGTTGATGGAGCTTCTTCCTTTAAACGAAAGAATTGAAGAAGAATAAGAAACATTAAAAACAAATGGAGGTGTCAACAAAGCTATTTCATTAAAAGCTAAGAAGGATAAGAGACAGTACTCTCATTGTGGCAAAGATGGGCATTAGAAGAGAAACTGCAAGGATCACCTTGCAAGACAAGGCTTCGGAAGGCATGTCTCAATTGTTCTTCATTAAAATATACTTAATGCTTTTACTTGGGTATTAGATACCGAGTATGGTTGTCACTTTTGCAATAGGTTACAGACGCTGAGAAAAAACAAGAATCTAAGTAAAGAGAAGTCAACCTTCGGTTTGGAAATGGAGCAAGCATTACTATATTAGCCGTAGGGATTTATCACTTAGTTTTATCATCTAGAAGTAGATGTTAAAATATTTCATATTGAACAACAAAGGAAAGGAGATAATGATCTAAATCATTCCTGCATGTGGCACTTAAGACTATGTCATATTAATGAAGATAGTGCAAAAAAGTTGGTAAAAGATGGATTCTACAATCTATCGAATTCCGAATCCTATCCAAGATGTGAAACCTATCTCCTTGGAACAATGACTATATCTTTATTTAGTAGATATGGAGAAAAAGTGTCGTATGTATTAGGGTTAATACATAGTAATGTATGTAGGGCCCTAACATTTAATTCTAGAGGAGGTTACTCCAACTTCATTACATTTACCAATGATCACTTAAGGTATGTGTACATGTACTTAGAGAAGTGCAAGTCTGAATCATTTGAAAAGTTAAAAAAATTCAGAAGAGAAGTTGAAAAGAAAACTGGGAAATGTATTAAAGCTCTTTGATTTGATCGAAGAGGTAAATGGTTGTTTAATGATTTTCTTAAATATCACAAAGAGAATAAGATTCTATCTCATTAAACTTCTACTAGAATTGCACCCTATTGGATATGTTATGATCAGTAATGAGTTAAACCGATCTTCCTATATCCTTTTGGGGATATGTTTTTCTAACCACAATATAATTATTAAACAAAGTTCCCTCAAAGATAGTACCTGAAATTCCATATAAGATATGGAAAGGGAGGAAACCTATCTTAAGCATGTTAAGATTTTGGGTTGTCCCACTTATGTAAAGAAGTTAAATACAAATAAGTTGGAAACTAGGTCTGAGAAATGTAAGTTTGTGGGATATCCTAAAGAAAGTTTAGGACATTATTTTCTATTATCTTCAGGAACAAAAGGTGTTTGTTTCCTAGCATGCTAACTTTCTAGAAAAAGATTTGATGCTAGAAGGGAGCAGTGGGAGGAAGATAGATCTTGATGAAGCATTACAAGAACCACAACCTAGTACTATTCAAATAGAGAAGCCTGAACTAATAGATTAACTAGTTTGTAGATCTAAAATATACCCTAAGCTCTAGAGAGATATGGATTTCTCAAAAATGGTAACCTAGAGCTACACCTTATAGATGATCAGGAACCTACTAACTACAAAGAAGCAATGTCAGACATTGATTCATAGAAGTGAAGCAATATCAGACATCGATTCATAGAAGTGGTAAGAATCCATGAAATCCAAAATGGATTTCATGTACTCCAACAAAATGTGGACTTTGGTCGATGCACTCGAAGGTATAGTACATATAGGTTACAAATGGGTATTTCAAAGAAAGAATGGAGTAGATGGGAAAGAAGAGACCTATAAAGGCAAAGCTTATGGCGAAGGTTTCAAGAAAAGGCAAGGAATTGACTTTGACGAAACCTTCTCTCTAGTGTCCATGCTTAAATCCATTAGGATTTTACTTGTTATAGTTGCATACAGTAACTTCAAGTTATAGAAAATGGATGTAGAGACAACATTCCTCAATAGAAATATAGAGGAGGATATGTACATGACAGAACCTGAGGATTTTTACATCTAGTGGTAATGACCCACAAGAAATGCAAGATTGAAAGATTCATTCGTGGATAGAAGAAAACTTCTTAAAGTTTGAACATTTGTTTTGATAAGAAAATCAAATTGTTTGATTTTATCAAAGAATGAAGATGAACCATGTGTGTAAATAAGGTCAGTGGAAGTATTGTCACATTCTTAATGTTTTACATATATAGAAGACATACTACTAATCATTGGGAATGATGTAGGTATGTTATAGTCAGTCAAGGTTTGGTTGTCAAGAACTTCTCTATAAAGGATTTGGTTAAAGTATCATACAATTTGAGGAACAAGATCTATAAAGATGGACTTGAAGGATTCTAGGCTTGTCCAAATCTGTGTACGTGGACAAAATGCTAAAAGGGTTTAGCATGAAAATTCCAAGATGGATCATGGAATTACTCTCATGAAAGAAATATCCCCAAAGTTACCTGAAGAGGAAGAATACATAAGTAGATTGGATCTATCATGTATTCCATGTTATACACAAGACCTTTATATTGAATATGCTCTAAGTGTTACGAGCAAATATCAATCAAATACAAGTGAGGGCTACTAGATAGCTACGAAGAACATTTTTAGGGTCTTAAGAAGAATTAAAGATTTGTTCCTCATAAATAAATAAAAGGATTTAAAACTTAAATCCTTCACAAACTCTAGTTTCAATCTAAAAAAAATATGACAGTAAGTCAATATATAGATAAGTGTTCACCTTAAATGGTGGAGCAATGAGCTGGAGATGTTCCAAGCAAGCGACCATTGTGGATTCGACCATGAAGACTGAATACATTGTTGTCTCTAAGGACGCAAAAAAAGGTGTTTGGGTAAAGAAGTTCATCACTGAGCTTGGAATGGTTTCTGACATTATAAATTTAAGTATCGTGATATTGTGACAACAATGGCATTACTGTGCAGGTGTAGGAGCTAAGGTCTCATTAAAAATCCAAACAATTCTTGCAATAATTTCATTTGATTAAAGGAATCATTAGAACAAACAATGTAAAGATGAAAGATTTTCATCAATAAATAATATTGTTGATCCACTAACTAAAGCAATGAGTATGAGATACCTAGGCTATTGGCTTTAGTACAAGTGGAAGATTGATAGTAGTATACCTTACAAGCCAATAGTATTTGATGTTATGAACATGTTACTTGTAATTAATCTTATTTATTTACTAAAAATAAGTTATTATTAATGGCAATTATCTTATTTATCATATTTATTACAAATCGTCATTTGTGCATTACATGATAAAGCCCATAGAATAAGAGCAACAAAAATAAGCACTATGATGACATCATGCTAGTGAGATGTATTTCCTTAAGCTTTATTCTTAAATGTTCCTAATCACAGGATAACTAAAAAGGGAATTAGTGAAACCGGATAGATTAGTACATACTGTGTTTTCTCAAGAAGTTGGGGTGATTGATATCACAGTTGCTAGTATATGAGACACTAAACCAAGTCATATAGGTGCTTGTTAGAGAATAGGTACACTGAATTGACTCAACTAAGAAATTTTGAATGGACATTTTTACTAGCTGTCAATAGGAATTCTTAAGTTGCAATTATGGAAATGATACTTGTACTTGAGGCACCATGGATATCTTATGTATAATTCATCATGCTTTTATGCTACTTAAATATGATTATAATTATGGATCACAAAAGGGTAGTAATTGGGTATGACCACTTATGCATGGAGGTATGTGAGTGTACAATAGAGGATCCATCACTCTTAGTAAAAGAAAGAATATGTCCTATGTGATATTATTAAGTCATAGCTTGAAAGTTCCTTGGCTGATGTGGGGTGGAAATTAGAAAGGAGTTTCAAATTTCACCATTTAAGTTATGGACTTGAGATCTAGACACATATGATTAAATAATTAAGGCTTGACAGCAAATCAATGCCTTATGTTTAATCAGGGACATTGTATGATAGAAGGATTGAATTGTACGACATTTGTCAATGAAAAGGTTAACATTAATTCATATTGTTTGGGTAGTCATGACATATTGCTAGGCGTCAATCATGATTTGTATAAGCCTTTAAGAATTAATTGTAATTAATTCTTAAGTACAAGGAGAATTAAAAAGAGTTTTTAATTCAAATTAAAAATATAAAAAAAAAGTTTTAATTAATTAGATGGGATGCAATTGTTACGTAATTGTTATGACCTACTGCCAGCAAAATATTAAACCTAAGAAATCACACACAATTAGGCAATTGTAAGAATAAAGAAAACTAATGGGTTAAAAGAGAGAATTCTAAGAATTAATTAAATCAGGGGTTTAATTATAATTCTAGAAATACTAGAGCTTTTAGAAGTAAGAGCTCTACATAAAGTTTCTATTGGATAGAAACCCTAATAATATTATTATTGCTGAAATTAGTTTCGAATACATTCTCTCTCTAGAAGTGCTAAATTTTCAGAGCTAACACTCAAGGAATTTTCGGCCAACCCTAGTGTTCTTTTTCAAGTGGTGTTCAACATCACGAAGAAGAAGATCCTTATTCTTGGTTGCTCATGTGGATCGGACACTTGAATGGCCGATGAATCCATTTCAAAAATCAACCAGAATCTCCATCAAAGGTTAAAAAAAATATCTAATCTTGTATGGAAATATTATTTAGTCATCATTCTAGTAGATTCATAGAGATTTATCTTAGGATTTAAGTCTACAGGAATAAATTTTTAATTTTTCACTGCGTATTCTATGCTTGTAGACTTACAATTTAAACACAAAATTAATCAATCAACAAGAAAAGATGATCAAACTAGTTTAGGAATAATAGAAGTTATGATCACAAGAAGTATACACGAGTTCTACCTTGATTGCTTGTAAAACTCTCGTATAAATCGACAAAATACTTTGTTAGATCCATATAGAGAGTGATTACACCAAATCAAAGAGTAGAAAGCTTCTCCTCTCCTTGGAATGTGTTTTTCTCCATAGAAGTCTCAAGAAGACATTGATTGTGTTGCGCTTGATTAATTAATGATCTGAGCCTTGTTCGTTGCTTACTATCGTCAAACAATTAATAAAACTTGAGAATTAAACCTTTTCATAGAATATCTCAGATAGATATTAAAATAAGGCTGTGTTTTTTTAGGTTATATGTGTGTTTGGAGGCTAGGATTTGTGTTTTAGTGTAATGAGATAAAAAAAAAAAAAAAAAAAAAAAAAACCAAAATTCAAGATTAATTCTCTAAGATCAGAAAACCATGGAAGAGCCCCCCTCTAAGAAAATAAAAAGAGATATTTATAAGGTCTATGAGGTATTATTAGGGTTAGCAACAAGCTCCGACTAGCCTTAGAGGATTTGGTAAGTGTTTGTGGTCTTTCCAAAATGGAATTCCCACACTGATTAGGAAAAGAGATAGATTCTCGATCCTATCTTTGGACGGGATAAACCCACTCATTTTAAATCTGTCTAGGATGGTTTTGGGATTTATTGAAATCTTGAAGAGTCTACTTTCTAACTCAATTGACGTTACACCAAACTTATTAGTCATTTTTAAATGAGACCCGAAACACTAAAACTAATCAGTTTTAAAGGGGTTTTAGAGGGGTTTCAATAGAAAAATTAATTTCTCTCTCATCTATTATTAGATTGACGCCCACAGTATATTAAAATAAAGGTAATTAAAATATCTATCATTCTAGCGAAGGAAAAATTCTCATGTTTTGTGGACAAAAAGTTATTAGGCTAAAAAATCAGGTTCTCAAAACAGTTAAAATGAGTCTTTTGTCAAAATTTATTTTTTAAGCTTTGAATCTCTCCTATTCTCTTATATCGATCAATCCTTGACATGGTACGCACTTGAACTTGGCAAGGAACAGACTTCAATCACAAGCAACAATTCATTGTCTTGAGTGTTTTCATGAAATTTTAAAAAGAATTATCATTTATCAAATGGTACAAAATTGAGTGTCTACAAACCTGCTCTATGATTGCTTTGGGGTTATGATGGCTCCCCGAAATATTCTGAGGGTTTTCCCATCCATTAGTGCTGGAAGTAGAGGTAGCTCGGTGAGATCTCTTCCATCAACTTCGGAGCTCGAATGGACAATGCTCCTTAGAGTAGGTTGTTTCTTGGGTATGGGATACAAGATGGTACCTCATGGTCATCGCACAAGTTGTGATATGAGAATATTGTAAGGGACAACCCGAAAGGGCAACTAAAGAGACATAGCTTCTCCTTAATGAATTTTCCAAAAATGAGCCGAGAGACATGCCAACTACACAAGACTGTTGGCGGATAATCACATCGAGGAGTTGCCACCTAGTTTTTTAAGGACTAAGAAACCTATAGCCACTTGTTAATTGAGGGTATAGAATCGTGGGTCCGGAGATTGGGTACACGATAAGGTGATCATAAATAAGCACCTTACCAATGCTTAGACCTCAAGGTGCCTAATCCTTATTCTTTCATTTCAAATGGATACCATTTTATGTTTATCAATTATTAACCAATTGTTTTTATTTAATTAAGTGATCAAGCAAGCATATAATGAATATGGGAGCAACATAGAACATGATCATTCATATGACAAGACAAACCATCCATTGCAGTTAAGAGTGTGAGAAAGTAAATTACGATTACAAGGAAATAGTGAAATTGAAAAGTGCTTAAACACGACATACATCCCCCAAATAAAATGAAAGCGGAAAATAAAAAGTTACTTAACCATGATGTTACATCTCCAAATAAACTTAAATAAAAAAAATCACCTAACCACAACGCTAAAAACCTAAAGAAAATTGCATAAGAAAGCAAGGACACAAGAGTTTAGAGTAAAGAGGGAAGTAATTAAACATACTATCACGCAAACAATAAGTATAATTCATGATTCAAGAGAAAAACAATAGCTAATCCATGTGAATTTGAAAATGCAAAGCACATGTAAGAATGACAAAAAGATTTGAACATATTGGAGCAAACATGGCATCATGTGGGATCATGTAATCATCATGAATTATGTAATTGATCATTCATACAAAGATAAGCATATAAATCATCTCAAAATAGAAAATTTCATACTTCATATCCATCATTCAAGAACGTGTGAAAAGGAATCAACACATGTGAAGGCATGCGAACACTAAAGGGGATCTAAACTAAGCATAATCATCAAAATAACATGCAAACATGGAGAAAAGATTAAAAAAAATACTGAGACTTTAATATGATTAAATCATTAAAATAACTCAAGAAACATCATGGCAATGATTTAAGAATCAATCAAAATAAGAAGCGTATGTAAGAGCACACAATCAAGCATAGACTTAGATTGAATCAAAGAACAAGATTGATGCATGATAAACCCTAATCATAAGATCATATAGTTTTTAGACATTATGTGAATCACAAAATCATGTTAGAAGTCATGCAAATATGTAAACAAATAAAAAGGAAGAAAATCAAAAACAAAGCAAACATAAAATAGGAAAATTCATATCTGGTCGCCAATTTGAAGTGACTTAATGATTTGAACACCACTTCAAAGTGGCATCTAGAACAATGCTTGCAAAGTTAGACTTTTTGCTTCAAGTTTTTTAATCCAATCTTCAATTCTAAGAGTTATAAATTGAAAGAGCACCCAAATAAGTATGAACAATCACATGTTACTAAATTCAAATCATAATAACAAGATTAAACATGAATTAAATCACTCAACAAGAAAATTAAATCAAACTAATTACCAAACGAACAAGATAAAGATATACAAGGAAGTTTACTTAAGTTTATACCTTGTTTACATGTAAAACTCTTGCAAAGATAAAAAAAATTGCTTTTTTGAATATTCTTTAGTTAGGTTTGCATGAAAATATAAGGTAAAAGACTCTTATCATTCTCGAAATTGGGTGGTTTTCTCCTTGGAACTCTCAAGAAGATGTCGTTGCATTACGTTTGATCGATGAACAAACCAAATGTTGTTCGTCGCTTACCGTCGCCAAAGGATTGATGAAACATGAAAATGAGACTTATTTGATGAAGGATCTTGGTTAGGTATTGAAAGGGAGCTTGGTTTTTTTTTTATGTTATATGAGTGTTTGGAGGCTAGAGCTTGTGTTTTGGTGTAGGAAAAAGCAAAAATCCGAAAATTGGTTATTAATTCTCTAGGGTTTGTGTGTAGATTCAAAAGAGATGAGAAGGATCCCCTTTTAGGCTATTAATAAGGATATTATAAGGTTTATGAGGTCCTATTATGGTTAGGAATAAGCTTTGGTTGTCCTAGAGAGAATAGGCAAGTATTTAATGACTTTCCAAATCCAATTCCCACACTAATTAAGAAAGAGGCTAATTTTAGACTCTAACTTGGAGGGGGTTGTTCTCACTTATACATATGAGTTTTGGGATTTTCTTGGTCATTCTAGAAAGCCTATAGAATCTTTTTTTAATTTCAAATAGTGGGACATGAATATTCATCACGAATTTTAAATGAGAGCCCAAATACTAAAATTGGTAAGTTTTGGAGTTAATTCGATAAATAATTAAGTTCCCACACCTCTCTTATCTGATCAAGGCCCATAATAAATCATTTGAAAGATAATTAAAAGTTCTATTGATTTAAAGAGAGGTATGATCTTAAGTGTTTGGGATAAAAAAAATTATTAAATTTTGAAATTCATATTCTCAAAACAACGAAAACAAGTCTTTTTGAAAAGTCGTATTTTGTGGCTTAAGAATTCTCCTATTCTCTTGTATCAATCAACCCTTCACATGGTAAGCATTTGAACTCAGCGTAGAATGATGACAACTCATCGACTTTGTATTTTTCATAGAGTTCTCAAAATATGGATTATCATTTATCAAATGGTATAAAATTGGGTGCCTATACTAGGTGACATCATTCAGATAAATTTGTCACCCCACAGACGGTGCCAATCTACTGATACCAAAAATTGGACTAAGTCTGATTACGTCGTATTTTGAGGTCAACTAGGATCGTGCCTATGTCAACAGAGTACCAAAGGACTTGTAATACCCATATTTGTAAAATAAGGATAAAGAAGTAATTTAATAAATATGACATAGAATTTAAAATAAAGTCTATGTGAAAGGTTTATTAGTATTTAAATAAAGAAAAAAATTTCTAAAAAAATATCTGTGAACAGTAAAACGTGGCAGCAACTGGCAACACCTGCTGCCAAGTTTTTGTAGAAGTGGCAAATTTTGTTTTGAAGGCTGCATGAAGGAAATGTAGCAAAAACGTGGAAAGTTGGTGAATGTTGCAAATTGCAACAAGTGTTGTAGAGATTTTTGGGAGCTGCAGAGATTTTTTCAACCAACTTGTATATATACATGTAGTATGCGTAAACTTAACTTATGCTTACTAAACTCGTTTAGTTTTCTTTCCATTACGCATCTTCTTCAAACACTTGGGGACCGAAAGAAATGTTGAAATAGCAAAATTTTGAAGGGGTTTATGGTGGAAATTTTTACGAGAAGTTATCGAAAAAAAATAGAAGGTAATAACGTAATATTTATGTTTGAATTTTTAGCATTCACGAAATTTCCCGGAATTCAAAGCGGAAATTTTCAAAGGGTGTGGTTTATGAAGAATTTAAGAAATAATTAGAAATTTAATCCTGATATTATATCAGGTGTTGATGAAAAGCGACCGGATGAAATTCTTGAGAGGAACAGGAAAGGCAAAGAAGTGATCCACGAGTAGCTTTAAGTGCTACGTGGTGAGATGAATTTACTTTAAGTAATCTAAATAAAAATCAAATATTTAGTGATAATATTAAAATTAATTATTAGCTTATGCTTGGTGGCAGATAAAAATTAAATTGATGTGTAGGATATGAATATTGGACACGTAGAAAATTAGTATGTGAAAAGAAATATTATTAAAATAATGAGTTGACTTACTAATGATGGTGATAAAGAGATTTTGACTAGTTGGTGAATAAATTGATGTGATATATGAGGAGAAGAAAAATTAAAATTTATTAGGCAGAAAGTTGAGGAAAGACCAGAAAATTAATTTAAATATTTTGAATTCATGTGGTGTTTATATTACTGTTCATACGCATATTTCATATTATTTTTCATGTGCGTATGCATTTAATAATATAACCGAAAGAACCGGAAAGCGGTCGGTCTAATGGAACAATCGTGACAGCCGATATATGCTGGAAATAAAAGGGACACCGTGACAGCCGGTATATGCTGAAAATAAATTATGTGACAGCCGGGATAAGCTGTAAAGAATCGGGAAGGGGCCGGTCTAAGATAATAATAACCTGTCGATAGGTGGGAAGACGTTCTCATCATAATCATTCATGCATTGCATCAGTTTTAATTATTGCTTGCATTATTGAAATGCTGATGTGTGGTATATTATTGTGAATTTAATTATAGAGGGATGAGTCTCCCAGGGATAGACAGTTACAGTGAGAAAAAGAGAAAAAGACAGAAATATAATAATATGGTGATTATTTAAATGTTAGGAATTATCCTATTTTCTAATTATAGGAAAAATAAATGATTAAATATTAAAGGGCTATTTATGAAGTTAGAATACTTTTAGTAAATTTACTTCACTGAGCTTGTGAAACTCATCTCTCATAGTACAATGATTTCAGGTAGCAGACAAGACAAGTAGTCGATGGGGCAAAAGTCAGACGGATTCGTCTTTTGTAAGTCACGTACGTGTCAATATCCTCAAACTAGTGAGAAAATGAAATAAATATTTGTAAATATTCATGCATCTTACGTTGTATATTATATATAAGTGAATATCAGAGTTATATACCTCCTCTGTTGGGGCTTGAGGATTGAAATAAAAATTTCTGTTAGTATTGTTTTATTGTTGCATATATGTGTCGTGCTGGGATTCTCAAAATGTGATGACACCGTCTCGGGGGTAGCCAACCCGGGATGGGTTGTTACAGGACCTGAAAATGAAAAGTCACCGAAAGTCTTATTCTTCAGAGGACCCTCTAATTCTTATGTCAGTGGATAACCTAAGAAGAAGGCGAATACTTTAAGAACAAAAGAATATCTTGAGAGAAAGGGATTCTCTCTAAGAAAATGTGTGTAGGGCTAGGGATCTTACCTTAATAGGAAAATGTGGTAGGTCCTTGCACGAAATTACTTTATTTCCCCCCTTGATGGATACGAGTGAGTCAGTTCCTTCTTAGGACACGTGTCCTTTTTCTGTTGTGGCAATGCTTGGGATAGAAAATTACCTTTGGGTCCTCGTGGCTTGCCATGTGTTGGCTCTTTATTGGGCAATGTATTTTGCCCACATCATTATATATTTATATTATATAATAAATGAATAATATATGACTTCATATAAATTTCCTCTTATCCACTTATGATGTGGACATATTTTATGTATTGAAATATCATGTAAAATTGTCATTGGTCTAGCCAAATAGTTCCAAGTAATTCTTAAATGGATTATGTTTAATAGATTAAACCAATTATAAATTATTACTTCAAAATTTATTAAATAGTTGATATTTTGAAATGTACAATTTTTTTAATAAAAAATGCATAAAATTACAATGCGGTTTGACCTTGTTAAACTTCATTAGTAGAGATTTCAAAAGTTAAATTTTAGTACATTGATTTTTTTTATAGCCAAATAAAGACCAAATCAATGAAAGAATCCCTTCAATCACCACGCTTCAAGTTGATTTGGTTGTCGCAATGATTTTTTAGGCTTAGTTCTCAATATTGAACATATGAAAAGAAAACTTGATTGAATTTTTTTTATTAAAATATAAAGTTAAATAATTCTTCTTGTTTGGTATTAAGTCACCACATTTCAAATTATTTGATCATTATAATGATTTGTGAGGCTTACAATTATCAATATTGAACATAAAAAAAAAATTTGGTTGAATTTCGAATTGTTATTATAAAATAAGGGGAAATACATAAAAGTAGCTTATATTTTGATCTTTATTTAACTATAATAAATCCACAAATTACTTAAACTTAACTTTTGAAACCTTTCATTCTTAAGTTTCACATGGTGAGATCAAAGCACTCGTAATTTTCCCTTTATTTTTTTTTTTTGAAACAGTGAAACAAAGTTTAGAGTAAATTTCATTTTACATCCCTAATGTTTCACTTTTGTCTTATTTATGTCCTTCGAGTTTCAGTTGTCTCACTTTACATATTTTAAGTTTAACAGTGTCTTAGTTTACATCATTATCATAATTTAAGTTTATAATTGTTCCCAATCTACGTCCTTATTGAAACTCGAGTTGAACATTGTTCCTAATTTATGTCTTTATTACATTTAAAATTATATAAAATAAATTTATTAACCATATCAATTCTAAGGTAGCAAGAAAGGCAAAGAAAGTTGAATTCAAAATCCTTACAGACATTCTTCCTCTTTCTTTTATCTCTTCACCTTCGCTTACTTTGTTGCTCAAAACCAGACCATTTATTACATTTTGTTTAGTGTATTACCGTTAGCTCCCTCCATACACCTTTTACACATTTCTTTTTTATGCATCCAAGGAGAATTTTGTATTTTTAATATTTACTCTTTTTCTTTAGTACATTTTTTCTTGTACTCTTTGATTTCATGATAAAACACTTGACGCAAAACCCTCCCGAATTCTCTCCGAAAAATGGTTGGATGGTTTGTCCTTTCAACAAAGAGAACCTTGAACATATCCAGCTCATAGAAGATTACTGACCGCCAATATTTGTAACCTGCGTGACTTCCTGTGTAGTGAACACAATCTATTTGAACAAAATTTCAGAGCTCCTCTTGCCAGAACGTGAACTTTGAGATTGTGCCTTTAGAACATCACATGGAATTTTAGTTGATTAAAGTAAAATGGTAGTGACGAAAAGCACCTAACGTGTTAGTTCCTTAACAACATCAAAGGTTCTAGGCATAAGAAAGGCACTCGTTTGAGTAAAGAAATGAAATGATTTCTAAATATCATTAGTATATGTTAGAACAAACATGTGATCATATTAAAAGAAATCAAAGATTAACACAAATCGTGAATGAAAACTTAACCTTGACTTTATTATTGATGTTTTCAAGATTTTGACAATTATCTATATTACATTAAAAAAAATTAAATCTAAAATAAAAAAAATAATTAAAAATTACAAATGATGATAAAATACTTAATGTCTAATTTAGGAAAATAAAAAAACAGAATCATGAGTCCACGTAATATGTTGAGTGGTAAAATCAATGCCTTTCTTGTCACTTAGAATTGATGTGACTAATAAATTCAATTTAGATAATTTTAAATATAATCAGTATGTAAATCGGTAACTATATTAAATTTGAGTTTCACTTTTGTTTTAATGGTATCATTTTAGGTCTTACAAGTTAAATTTTACGGTTTTACCCCAAAAGCGAATACATAAATAAAACAAAATAAAATTTATTCGAAAGTTTATTTTCTGCAGAACAGTTCCTATAGAGAGGTCTTCCCTTTCCCAAAAACCAAATACAAAAACAAAAACAATCACGCAGGCAGGTACCTCGATTGACAATGGCGAGCACAGTCCCAGACAACTTAAGCCGAGAGCAGTACGTGTACCTAGCAAAGTTGGCGGAGCAAGCCGAGCGGTACGAGGAGATGGTCCAGTTCATGCAGAAGCTGGTGATCGGGTCGACGCCAGCCGGCGAGTTGACCGTGGAAGAACGAAACCTACTCTCTGTGGCCTACAAGAACGTGATCGGGTCGCTGCGGGCGGCGTGGCGCATCGTGAGCTCGATCGAGCAGAAGGAGGGAGGCCGCAAGAACGAAGAACACGTGGCGCTCGTCAAGGACTACAGATCGAGGATCGAGAGTGAGCTGTGCGAGGTTTGCGCTAGCATACTGAGGCTGCTGGATTCGAATCTTGTACCATCGGCTACGGAAAGCGAGTCGAAAATTTTTTACTTGAAGATGAAGGGAGATTATCATAGGTACTTAGCGGAGTTTAAGGCTGGAGATGATAGGAAGGCGGCTGCTGAGGATACTATGGTGGCTTACAAGTACGCTCAGGTTGTTTATTTATTTTACTTCTCGTTTTGAAGTTATTATGTGTTTGTTTACGGGCTTTAATTGGGTTTCAATTGGTGGTTTTTTGGTGGGAAAAGGGGGCATTTCGGATTAGGGAGTGTTTGAGTACTTGGGATTAGTGTAGAGTTGCTCGGAATTTGGGCATTTTGACTCTAATAGGTCAAAATTTGCGCAGATGCTACTGGTTACAGGCAAATTTTTCTTTTTCCTTTTTGAATTTTGATGACCAGTAGAGATTGTGTGTTTGGGAGTGTTACTTTCTGTTTGGCCTCTGAGAAAAGCATAAACTTTTCAATTATTAGCTAAAAGGTTTCGTTGTTGGTATGTGTTTTTTTTTTCGTTTTTCTGTTTATTCTGGATTTCCTAGGTCCTAATTTTGGAAAAAAGTAAAAGTTTTCCCACATTTTCTGGGCAACCAAAGAGAGAATTATTGGGTGTTTTGAGATTTTGATTTTGATTTTGATTTTGAAGTTAGGGCTTTGACTGGGGTCAGAGGTTTGAAACTAAATTTTGTTTTAGTTGAAAATCAGTGATCTAACTCTTTGATCTGCTGATTTTTCGTTTGATGAAGGATATTGCCCTTGTGGATCTTGCACCTACACATCCTATAAGGTTGGGGCTAGCACTCAATTTCTCTGTGTTCTACTATGAGATTCTCAACCAGTCTGATAAAGCATGTAGCATGGCTAAACAGGTATTCATCAACCCGAACCTGTAACTTGTCTTAGGGTTCTCTCTCTATTCTAAAGTAACTTGTCTCCCTTTTTGTTGCTCTTGCAAAACATTGAATGCAGTTTTAGATATCGTGTATTGTGCAGCTCAGGTAAGAAGGTTGGGTAATGTGAAATATGAGATCCAAAGTTGAAATTTCTGTTATTTTCTCCTCTACGAGATTAGCTTTATCATCTAAACTGGTATCTTTGTGATTAATTTGTGTAGTATATATGGTATGGGTTTCACTTGGGTCGTTTAAACTTTCAACTTCTCATGCTGGTGCACAGGACTTGTCAGGAGGGGAATTAAAATAATTCACTGCAGGACCAAAATCATTGAACAAGGTTTCAGTTAAAAGATAATGATAATTAGATATTATTGCTTGGAGTATACTTGTTTTCAATGAGGTTGTTATCTATTTACTAGTGTTGGAATTAATTATCTAACCTCTAAGTCCACTACCATTGCATCCGTTATAAAAACATTATTTGATTAGTGGATATAAGACTTGGATAACAATCACATGGAAATGTGATTTAAGCATCAAAACTGGCTTTTTATGAACGGCATGATTGGTCAGTACTAAATTTATCTATACTACTATATAAAAGTGCGAAAGTGATGGTACCAAGTCCATGTGATGGTATTTCTTTTCCACTTTTACCCTTCATTTTGTTTTTAAATTACTCAGTAAACCTAACTCTTCAAGAATTTGATGTTATGATAATGCTGCACATTTTCTTCATTGAGTAGATACGCTTAAGCCTGTTGTTCGCCAACATAATTAATGTGTGACTAAAGTGAGACGATATTGGAACAAAATGAAGGGACGGCTAAAGTGGTAATACATGTGTCTTTGTTTGGTTCAAAAGATTGATCAACTTTACCCCATCCAAATCTCATGCTTGGTTGGCAGCAAGATTAACAATGGTATTAAAGTGGGATAATGAGTGAAATGACAAAATTATGTTTGAATCATCTAATTAAGTTTTTCTATTACATCTTAACTGCTAATTTATTACCTAATAATAATGATAATTCTAATAATTCTAATTCTAATTTTAATTATTTTTATTCTTATTATTAATATTACTATAAACTTTGAAAGTTATTTTTATTGATAAAAGGGCAACATGGAAAATAATGGAAAATGGGGAGAATAAAATTATCCCAAAAAAAGTTATAATCTCATCCAAGTCCTAAACAAATTAAATCAGGCCAAAAAAACAAAAGAAGCAAAGAAACACCATTTGTGTGGCACGTGCTGCTTATTTGTTTTAAGAAAATGAAGTAAAAGAATACGGAGCTCATTAGATCAGAACAGAGTTGTTTCTTATTTTGCATGGAATGGACTTCATTCTATATGCTAATTTAATTGTGCCCAAGTGATTGATAGTTGGAACTAACTATTGAAGAGATCTTTCACAGTTTTTTGCTTGTGTTGTGAACTTAAGCATTATTGAACTTGTTAAATTTTTTTTAGTGATAGATGCGCTAGTCTTTAGTTTTCTTGTCAATCTATACTTGAAAAACATATCTACTTGAAGGTTGTGAAATATGAAGGATTTAAAAAAGATCATGAAGCCCATTATTATTAGCTGGCGGATAGATCTACTGAATTTCTATTGAGGTATATGCACATGCTAAATCATAGACATTGAGACTGGAGAAGTATGAATACAGTTTCAGTACTGAATTTGAGTTGAGGAATGAATAATTTGATGGGACATCTCCAATAGGTTAGTTTCTGAGTGTTAGTTGTTGGGCAAAAAGTTATGCTGACTTGTTGAAGAGCCCAAACAAGAACAGTCATCAAGTTAAAGCATTATTGTGTTTTACTATGAAGTCTTCATAAAGTGTAAATGCATGCAT
Organism: Bretschneidera sinensis; assembly: GCA_023935145.1. Taxonomy (NCBI): domain Eukaryota; kingdom Viridiplantae; phylum Streptophyta; class Magnoliopsida; order Brassicales; family Akaniaceae; genus Bretschneidera; species Bretschneidera sinensis. The sequence goes on from CM043700.1 coordinate 91,088,278, forward strand.
GAAGATACCCTTTTGATACTGTTAGTGACACTGCAAACTATATATTGTGTTTATCTACTCTGGTTATGCTTGCTTGTTTACATGGCTGGATAATTCAATAATAAAATAAGGTATTCTGCAGAAAATATGCCATGTTACGGTTAATAACATGTCAGCAGTGTTAATTTTGCAATCCAAATTGTGCACTTTTCTATTTGCAACTCTTATGCTTACTGAGTTTACACCAAAGGTATGGCGTTATTTTTGTTATTGCATTTCAGAAATCCCTTATATTGCTTTGTTGTACTTTTTGTTAAGGCATTTGAGGAGGCCATTGCTGAGCTTGACACTTTGGGAGAAGAATCATACAAGGACAGCACTCTCATTATGCAACTCTTAAGGGACAACCTCACTCTCTGGACTTCCGATGTGCAGGTCAGTGAAGAGTCTCTCGACTCGTGAGAGAAGGCTGTTGTGAATTTTAGCTTTTAACATGAATCAATTGATCAGTCTCTTTATGGTTGTATTTTATGCAGGACCAATTAGATGAGCCATAGAAGGTACTGTAAGCTTGATCTGTCCTAGTCTTCTTCTGGAGGAGGTGGGCTTTGAATGTCATTTGTTTGTGCTGATTAATAGTGTTAATTTAAAAAATGGGCATCAACCCATTATATAATGTTTTAAATTCAGACAACCTTTTTTATCCTTTGAAAATTTCTCAACTGATTTGGATGGGTAGAATTTTATGGCAGTACCAACTTGTTATATTTACTTCACTTTTTTATGATAGTTTTGGGTAATGGCTTTACAATTTAAACAAAAAAATTAGATTAGGAATTTGACAGAATTTGCATAATGAGACTAGAACGTCTGCGTCCTGTTTATAGCGTTTCAATTATAAGATGTTCAATTTGTTTAGAACTGATTATTGTCGATGGAAGTTTGTCATTTTTAATGGCTCCAACTGCTGCTTTCTGCACCGCAGAAGCCAAGCTGGAAAAAGCTAATATATCAATAATATTGCCCTAAACGTGGTTTACTGGCTTTGTGAATAAACAATTCAAATAATTTAAGTATCTGAGAGGTATCTGAGATGCGACTTGATTTTCTACTCTTATATGTAAAATGGTATCTTTCCAGCGTTTCATCCATAAAATTCTCTTTGGTATGTCATAACTGGAAACCGAGTTTAACAAATTCGATGGCATTTCAATTACGGGGTAGTTCGAGGTCCGTGTGTACGCACGCTCAACCCAGAGCAGAGCAGCAACAAGTACTCGTAACAGGTTTTCTGGAGACTTGGGAGTTCCAAAGTGAGTTCCTTGCGTAAGCATAATAATGCATATCTGCATTTCGGTAGACCAGGAAAATATACGAAAACGCCTGTCATGTACTTCAGAGAAACATGACTGGAATACATTCGGGCCAATTGCAAAAGGACCAATATGAGATTGGATTGAACAAAAGCATCCTTCATCAGCTTGTCCGTACTATGTACTCTCCTGTATCTTACAAGTTAACCAACAAAGACACCTAAAGCCCAATGGCACTCATTGATATGATACTAAATTTCAAGTCTCATTGGCAAGTTACTGTTGCGACATGCCAGCTTTATTTAAAGGAAGAAGCCATGGGCATGCTCAGCCAAACAGATGATGTTCAACACTTTTGCAAACACAAGGTGGTTTTATGCTCATGAATTCTCATTGAAAATGTTTGAGAACTCACTCCCTTGTGCTGCTTTTGAGCTATTCAAGATACTGGAGACTGCCACCAATGATGATGGGCAAGGCTATCACTTCTGGTACACTGAAAAAAGAGGCAAAGTTAAGGAAAGTACACCTCACAGATAAGTATTCTTATCATTTCTCTCACTTCTCCAATGCAGCAGATAACTGATAATGCTCCATGAGAATAACGACAATATTGAGCAAGCATTGGAAAATCTAATCATGTAAGTTAACATCCCTACTGTAGATGTCGAAAACCTACTGCTGAGCTGGAAGTCCTATGTTCGGTGGCCTTCACAGAGAACTAAAGAGTCGCCGGAGGAAAAAAAGAGGGTTGCCTCCAAAGACTCTCTGATGCCTTTGTTATGACAGGGGTTTAAGAAAAAGAGTTATGATTTCAGTGTTTTCAGTGATAAGCTTGAGTTTTTAGATCCTCTTAAATTCACATACCTTAGGATTTTTATAGTATTTCGGAGGCAAGTTGGCCACGTGCTCGGGATGGCACGATCTTTGAAATCTCGCTTCTCCGGCGATGGATCTTGTCGCGTGTTCAGGGGTGGCTCAATCCCTACAATCACACTTACACTTCTGCATAGGGGAGTTCGCGAGTGATGACGGTTGTGTCAACTTCTCGCCCACGTGTCATTCGGACATTGGAGGGGAATTATCCACGTGTCATCAAGCTACTGAAGGGTGATTTATTGGCCATATCAAAGGCCCCCCACATCCTTAAGTACATTTATGTGTTTCGAGGAAGTATAATAGAGCTTCGGCCTTAGAGACATTGGGCCGAGCATTTGAGAAGCAATCAACATGCTCGGCCTTGGAGACGTTGGACCGAGCATTTGAGCAGTAGTCAATATGCTCGGCCTTGAAGACATTGGACCGAGAGTTTGAGCAACAGTCAGTATGCTCTGTCTTGGAAACATTGGACCGAGCATTTGAGCAGCAGTCGATATGCTTGGCCTTGGAGACGTTGGACCAAGCATGTGAGTAGTAGTCAATAAGCTCAGCTTTGGACACATTAGGCCGAGCATTTAAGTAGCAGTCAATATGCTCGGCCTTAGAGACATTGGACCGAGCATTTGAGCAGCAGTCAATATGCTCAGCCTTGGAAATGTTGAACTGAGCATTTGAGCAGCAGTCAGTATGCTCGACCTTTGAGACATTAGACCGAGCATTTGAGCAACAATCAATATGCTCGGCCTTGGAAACGTTGGACCGAGCATTTGAGAAGCATTCAATATGCTCGACTTTGGAGATGTTAAGCCGAGCATTTGAGCAACAGTCAATATGTTCGGCCTTGGAGACGTTGGACCGGGCATTTGAGCAGCAGTCAATATGTTTGGCCTTAGAGACGTTGGACCGAGCATTTGAGCAGCAGTCAATATGCTCGGCCTTAGAGACGTTGGACCGAGCATTTGAACAACAGTCAATATGCTCAGCCTTGCAGACGATGAACTAAGCATTTTAGCAGCAATTAATATGCCCGACCTTAGAGACGTTGGGCCGAGCATTTGAGCAGCAGTCAATATGCTCAGCCTTGGAGATGTTGGGTCGAGCATTTGAGAAATAGTCAATATACTCGGCCTTGGAGACGTTGGGCCGAGCATTTGAGCAACAATAAATATGCTCGGTCTTGAAGGATCCTTGTGGGTGTTTGGCCTGGGCTGTCTACTTTTGAAGTCCTTAGTGGACTTTTGGGCTTTTTCTTTTAGAGTCCTTAGTGAACTTTTGGGCTTCTTCTTCTAGAGTCCTTAGTGGACTTTTGGGCTTCTTCTCATGCTTTGGGCCTATAGGGGACTTTTTGGATTATATTTTTGTTTTGGGCCTTCAGACATTTTCTTTGGCCTTTGGGCCCATAAAAAAGCCTTTGAGCTGTTTCTAGAATCCGCTATGGGGGCATTCAATGCATCAGCATTGGGCCACTTTTGAACATTAAATATTGGGCTATTTAATGCGCGCAGTTGTCTTGAGTGAAATGGTGGCGTGCATCATTGATCACTCGTCTTCTGTTGCATTGGGGAGTGGAACGATGCCTTGGTTATGCCAAGTATTGTTTTTTCTATGGTTGAGGGAGCCTTGGGGAACGTAACGAAACTTCGAGCACATAAAACGTCGCGTCACTGTGACTGTGGGAACCTTGAAGAATGCAACGCACCTTGATCATACCAAACATCGCATTTTTACAACTGTAGCGGAGTTAATTATCCTTATTTATTATGCTAGTGCTCTTATATAAGAGTAGTTTCTTCTCATTTCTCTTCATTTCACTTCATTTACAATCATAGAAAAATTTGAGAGCCATCAGTGTCGGTCAAGAGATTGAGAGTGCTCGGGTCAGTTAAGTTAAAGAGTTCTCAGAGTTTATTTGGAGATTTGGGAGTGCTTTCATTGGGGGAGATCGAGGCGTGAGCTGAGGTAGGAACTACTGCTCATAGTTATCGCAGATATCAAGTCTTAGTGAGAGTTTCTACCTATTTTACAATGCCTTTGGTAGATAGGTTTTGTGATAGGCCCAATAGTGAAGATAGTGGGGAGCTATCTAGGGAGTTTCAGAAAGTCATGGGCCTTTTCTCTAGTGGGGGTGAGTCCTCGGAAGATATTAATGCTCAAGAGGGACTTTTAGTAGTGGTACCCTACGTGCCCGAGGAAGGGGAGAAAGAGGAGGAAGATTCCTCTTCCAATGGCGAGGACGAGGTAGATAGGGCCTTAGGCGAGCTGAGGGGAGATATGATGGTGGAGAAGAGGGTTCAATGGTCGTTCGCAGTGAACTTTGTACCCAGCCAGCTGGAGTAGGAAGAGCTCGAGGTTATCTGGAAGGTGTACCGTATCCCCAAGGAATACACCATCATACTAGCTGGGGTTAGAGAAAGGGCCTGTGATGTCCTCACGAGCCGCGCGCCCTAAGAGATATATGTTTATGAGTAACACATGAGGGTTGGGCTCAGGTTTCCCCTCCACCATTTCTTCTGCACAGTGTTAAGATTTTTTGATATAGCACTGTGCTAACTGGTGCCTAATTCGGTGTGCCTGATTATGGCCATTATATGCGTCTGCACGGAGGTGAGTGGGCTAATGAATATCAACGTCTTCAAGGTCCATTTCTAGATAAGCAAGCATGGCCAACACGGGCAGGTCGTGATCAACTTGAGGGCGAAGAGAGGACTGTTGAAGAAGAAGCCTTTCTCGATCAAGAAGTGAAAGAAGTCTTTTTTCTTCGTCCAGAGTTAGAGGACCTTCGAGGTTCCACTCTCTTGGAGCTTAGACTGCATGGGCAAGTGCAAGAAGTCGCACCTCCTACACCGCAAGCAGGAGACATTGAAAGCTATGGTGGCTGTGCCCCTAGACATGAACATCCTATACGATAACGAAGAGTTGGGAAGGCACGGCCTCTGCCCTCGCTGCCTAGAGGGAACAATAGAGAATGGTAATCTCAGTGTTTGTTCCCTTTTTTTGCTTTACTTTCCTTTACACTTTGCTTTGCTTCTTTATGTTTTACCTCATACTTACACTTGTGTTTTTCGCTTGAGCAGAGATGGAGGCTACAACTAGAGCTAGGGAGTGAGCCAAGAAGATAGTCCAAGAGAAGAAGAAGGCTGCCCAGGCAGGGAAACAACCCGTGCTAGCCTAAGTTTCGAGGAAAAGATTACGGGCCCTTTCTCCCGTCCCTATCGACATGGAGAGCCCTTTCGAGCTCTCTATTGAGCCAAGGATTGTCTCAACCGTGCCCTAACCTGAGTCGACATAGGCTCCGTTTTCGTCTTGAGGGGCTCCTTCTAGGGCTGGGGTCTTTACGCCAAACTGGGGCATAAAGATCAACGACTCGGTCTTTGCCCACCCTGGGTAGCTCGGGAGTACCTCATTCTAGGGATCCCACCCCAGGACATGATCGAACTTTTGCGGAAGCCGATCGAAGGGCTTTACTCAGCAGCCATATCCTTGGCCTCATATGTAAAAGTTATCATTTTTTCTATTTGCTTTAGTGTTTCTTCCACTTCCTGGTAGCTAATGACTCTTTGTTTTGTTTCAGTCGGGCATGATATAAGGGGTGCTATCGCGTTGGTGCCTAAACATTATTGAAAAGTTGGGCTGGTGCTAGTAAAAACTGGACAAGATTTGTGAGCTTCTTCAGTAGCCGGAGAGGTCCCTAGAAGGGGCCAACCGGGATATGGTCGAGGCAGTGCAAGAGAGGGACGCCTTATGCTAGGAGAAGGATGTTGTTGTGGCCTCGGAGCAGCGGCTGAGGGAGGAGACGACAGAGGCCGTTAAGAGAGCCGTGGAGGAAGTCTTAGCTACCTTCAAGGACTCAGCATCCTACCTAGAGGCCGTTGAGGAGAAGGCCGGCCAGCAGTTCTTTAAGGGCTTCATGGAGTCTAAGGCTCTATATCCTCAAACTAACTTCTCGATTCTTGATCTAGGCGCTTCAGGGGACGAGAAGGGAGCCGTGGCTGGTGGGGACAGTGAGAAGGATGAGGTGGTTCAACTGGGTGGTAAGGCAGAGGCTGTGTCCGAGGGGGAGGCCGCCCCTTAAGGACTTTAGTTTTTCTTTTTATAGTGTTCTTTTCTTTCTTTTTCTTTGTAAACTGGGGCCGATAGTGCCTTTATGTAATTACATAGTTTAATGAAATTTTGAGCTTTGTTTTTCCTCTATGTCGTTGTTCCTTACTTTCAATTACATTTGGGTTTTAATACTTCCATTTTTATTAACAAATGAGGCATACACTATTGGTGGAATTTGCAGAGGTTTTCTGCATTTTAAGTGCGGGGGACGAGCTTGCCATTTAACTTCTCGAGCTCGAAGGTATCGGCTCGACATACCCTCTTGATGCGATACGGGTCTTCCCAGTTTGGGGCAAGCTTCCTTGATTCTTGAAAATAGGAGACTGAGATCACGTAGAATGAGATCACGTAGCTTGAAGCATTTGCTTCGAACCCAAGAGTTGTAGTACCTAGCCGCTCTCTGCTGATAGGCGACTAATTGAATACGGGTTTTATCCTGAGCTTCGTCGATGAGATCAATGTTCATCCGCAAGGCCTCTTCGTTGTTAATTTGCTCAAAGTTTTGTACTTGTAATGAGGGTACCCCAACTTCTAAGGGGATGACCGTTTCAGAGCCGTACGCTATGAAGAAAGAGGTTTCCCTTGTAGGTGTCCGAGCGGTGGTTCAGTAGGCCCAGAGTACATTCAGAATATGTTTGGTCTACTGCTTATTAGCTTCGTCTAGTCTTCTCTTGATGCCTTGCAGAAGTGTCTGGTTGGTTACCTTGGTCTACCTGTTAACTTGTGGATACCCAATAGAAGAGAATTGATGCTCGATACGAAGCTCTTCGCAAAATGCCTTGAATTGGGCACTGTCAAACTGCTTACCGTTATCAGGGTATGCCAGACCGACACGCTATGAACTTCTAGACGAAACTTTGAGAGTGGTGATCTGTTATGCTAACAAGCGGTTTTGCCTCTACCCATTTGGTGAAGTAATCTATTGCTACGATGAGATGCTTTCTCTGGTCGGGCACCCCAATGAAGGAACCAAGGAGATTCATCCCCCACATGGAGAAAGGAAGCGGCCTCGTGATCGACATAAGAGGATTCGCCAATCGGTGGGGCACAACGGAGTATTGCTGACAGCTTCTGCATTTCTTGAGTAATTTCATGGCATCCTTCTGCAATTTAGGCCAATAATACCCTTGGCAGAGTACTTTGAAGGCTAAAGCTCGACCTCCCAGATGATTTTCACACACCCCTTCGTGTACCTCCAGAATAGTGTAATTGGATTCAGTGGGTCCGAGATGTCTTAGGTAAGGCGTCGTAAGGCCTCTCTTATACAACTTTCCTTCTAAGACTGTGTATCGGGATGTGCGGGAGATGAGTTTCCTAGCTTCACTCTTCTGGTTAGGAGGCCGACCGTAACATAAATACCGAAGGATCGAGTTCATCTAGGTCTCTTTTTCATTTACTAATAGCACGGTGATCTCATCGATGCTCAGAATGGTGAAAGTTTTGAGATATACCCAAATAGAAGTATTAAAACCCAAATGTAATTGAAAGTAAGGAACAACGAGATAGAAGAAAAACAAAGCTCGAAATTTCATTAAACTATGTAATTACATAAAGGCACTATCGACCCCAGTTTACAAAGAAAAAGAAAGAAAAGAACACTATAAAAAGAAAAACTAAAGTCCTTAAGGGGCGGCCTAGTGAGAGATAGTGAGCTAAGCCAGAGCATCAGCCTTCGAGTTCTCTGCTCGAAGAACCTGAATTATCCGGAACACTGAATGCAGCGGCAAGTTCTCTAGCCTTCTGAAGGTATTGAGCAATCTTCTTCACCGTTCATCTAATTCACCACTAGTTGCGAGTTGCTCTATGTGTCTAGGGCTTCTGCAGCCATCGTTTTTGCCAACTTTATTCCGGTGAGTAATGCCTCATATTTTGCTTCATTATTGGAATTTTTTAGCCCAAACCTTAAAGCATATTCAATGACGAATCCATCTGAACTGCAAAGGATGAGCTCTACCTCACTTCCGATGCTATTAGAGGAGTCGTCAACATGAAGGGTCCACTGTGGAATTTGCTCAGTTATCTTCGGTTCTGGAGCTTTTTCGGGACCCTCCTGGATTATTGTATCCACAATAAAGTCTACGAGGGCATAAGTCTTTATGTCTTTTCAGGGACTGTACCAGATGTTGAATTCTCTGAGCTTTATGGACCACTTAACCATCCTCCCCGAAATGTCTGGCTTATGAAGCACTTATCTTAGCAGTTGATTCGTTAAGAGGATGATGGTGTGTACCTAAAAATAAGGCCAAAGCTTCTGTACTGTGACTAGGAGAGCGTACACCATCTTTTTTTATTGGAAGATACCATACTTCTGCATCATGGAGGACTTTATTAACATAGTATACGGGTTTTTTGACATCCATCTCTTTCCAAATTAGAATGGAGGCCACTACTTCCTGCCCGACTGATAAATATAGGAAGCTCCTCTCCCATGACAGGTTTGGTCAAAAACGGGGGAGAACTCAGATATTCTTTCAACTCCTCAAAGGCTTTCTAACAGTCTTCAGTCCAGACAAAGTTTTTTTGCCTTTCTGATGGCTTTGAAGAATGGGAGGTATTTCTCTGTAGATTTCGACATGAAACGACCTAGTGCCGCTACACGGCCTATCAGCCTTTGCACTTCCTTTATCGTTCAGGGGGGTCATACCGAGGATAGCCTCGATCTTCTCTGGGTTAGCTTCTCATCCTCTTTAGGCAACCATAAAACTGAGGAACTTCCCTCCAGTGACTCCGAATGCGCACTTCATAGGGTTCAACTTCATCTAGTGATGCCGAAACATCTCGAATGCTTCTTGTAAGTTGGAGTTGTGGTATTTCGCTTTGACACTCTTGACCAATATGTCATCCACATAAACTTTCATATTTCTTCCGATCTACCCACGAAAGATCTTATTAACCAACCTCTAATAAGTTGTCACGGCATTTCAAAGCCCGTAGGGCATAACTTTGTAACAATACAATCCTTGGTCAGTGACGAAGGCTGTTTTCTCCTGGTCAGGCTCATGCATGAGGATCTGGTTGTAGCCAGAATAGGTGTCCATAAAAGTCAGAAGTTCATGCCCTGAAGTGGTGTCAACCAGCTGATCGATCCACGGTAGGGGAAAACTATATTTTGGGCAGGCTTTGTTAAGATCCATCATGTCAATGCAGATTCGCCACTTGTCATTGGGCTTTTTGATCATCACTACATTGGATACCCAATCGGGATAGTCTGTCTTCTGGATAAAGTCAGTTGCGAGTAGTTTATCAACTTTGGTCTTGATAGCGGCTTGTCACTCGGGGGCAAACGACCTCTTCTTCAAATGACTAGTTTGTGGCTTAGGTCCACGTTTAGCTGGTGCACGATGACCTTGAGGCTAATCCCGAGCATATTCAAGGCTAACCACGCAAACAAGTCTTGATTCCTCCGTAGAAGAGATGTGGGATTTTTTGAGATCTTTGGGGAGACCGAAACTAATTTGGACTGTTTTGGAGATGTTTTCGCCAAGTGGGACAATAGTTAGCTACTCCATCGGTCGGCTATGCGGGGTTTTAACCTCATCTCTAAAGTCTTCCATTTAGAGGAGTAAAGCCTCGGTTCTTTTTTCTCCTTTACAGCATTCAAATAACAGGGCCTGGAGAACTGTTGGCTTCCTTTGACTTCACCACTCCACCGTTAGTGGGGAATTTCATTTTCAAATGGTAGGTGGAAACTACCGCCTTCAGTTTTTTGAAAGTAGGTCTGCTAAGAATTACAATATGGGACGACGGTCGTTTGACTACCAGAAAAGTAGTCTGCACAGTGGTAGTCTGCGGAGCCATCCCCGCTGTGACCGGGAGAACTATGCTGCCTTTTACGAACACCAGAGCCCTCGAGAAGCCGTACAACGGGGTAGAGATCAACTATAACTGACTATCTTTTAACTACATCTTCTAAAAAGAATCATAGAATAAGATGTCTGCTGAACTCCCGTTATCCACTAGGATGCGTTTGACGTCATGGTTGGCTATAAGAAGGGAGACTGCTATGGCATCATCGTGCGGGGTCTGTACTCCGTCCAGATCATCGTCGATGAAAGAGATTTTCTAGTTTGTCTTCCTTCGCTTATGAGGCTCAGTAACGGAAGCTACAGACCTGACATATGTTTTCCTATTCTGCCCAGAGTTGCCTCAAGCGGCTAATCCATCACAGATTGTTTTGATAATTCTAGTGACTATGACTTCTTAGCCTTTACAGTTAGGTTCTCCTCGGTTCATCCTCGGACTCTTCCGGGGGGCTTGATGCTCTTGGTTCTGACTAAGGGAACGTTTAGGATTCCCCCTGCACCGATCAGGCATTTCTCCTTGCTGCGATCCAGTAAACTCCTTTAAGTACCCCTGGTTAATAAAGGCCTCAATTTGTTGCTTCAGAGAGTGGCACTCCTCAATATCATGTTCATGGTTTCTATAGAATCGGCACCACTTGCTTTGATCCCCGTTAAGGCACTGCGGCTTCGGGGGCCATCGAAGAATTACCTTGTCCTAAACCTGCATCAAGACATTGGTCCTGGATGCGTTGAGAGAAGTGAAACTTTCAAATCGAGTGGTGGCCTTATACCTACCCTCATGGTGGTGTTTTTTTGTTGTCCCACTCCGAAGATCACTGGTGTCTTTCCATTTCTTCTCTGTTTCCCCTTTCCTTTCTTTTCGGAAAGCTTGATCGTCTTCTGCCAGTATATACTTCTCTACTCGGGTCAAGACCTCGTTCATATCTTTAGGCGGTCTTCTAGTGAGCTTAGAGCTAAAGATTCTAGATCTTAATCCATTGTTAATGCTAGCATCTGAATGTTGGGATCTAGGTCAGGAATCTCCCAAGTGGCGGTGTTGACTCTTGAGATGTATGCTCGAAGCTTTTCCCCTTGATGTTGAATGATGTTGAACAGGCTTTCCAATGTCTTCTTAGGTCCCCTATTGCTGAGGAAGTGAGAAGCAAAAGAGTAGTTGAGCCCCTTGAAGGTGCATATGCTTCTTAGCTTCAGTCGAGAATACCACATGCCAGCAGCTTTTTAAAGCATCAAGGGAAATGCTTGGTACATGACAGGATCGGAATGCCGATGCAGTACCATGGTGGTCTTGTAATGCTGTGGGTGGTCCAAAGGATCTGTCGAACCGTCGTAGGGCTTGATTTGCGGCATCCTAAAATTTGGTGATAGTAGGCCTTCAAGAAATTCTTGTATGAATGGTGGGTCTTGGACGCTGAGTTCATCTAGAATGTTATGATTCAGACATTTGAATGCTCCGTTGATTTTCTCTCCCATCTCTTTGATCCATTTGTCTAGTCCGAGGCTGCTTTTGGAGGAGGGGCTTCTTTTAGATCTACTAGCACGATGTGGGGGAGACTCAGCAGTGGAATGACTGTCAATGAGGAGCCTGTCACTGGAGGGCTAGTGTGCCTGGGTGCGCGGTGAGGAGATGGGGGTGAGGGCTGCCGACCTCCTCTCCAGACTTTGACGGCCAAGTTCCTCACCAATCGGGAGAGTTATAGAAACTGTGCTTGAATCATTGGAATGGCAAGATGCATTGTAACGACCCATCCCGGGTTGACCACCTCCGAGACAGTGTTATCACATTTTGAAAATCCTAGCACGACACATATGCAACAATAAAAAAATAACACCAATAGAAATGTTTACATCAATCCTCAACCCTCAACAGGGGAGATACATCATTCTGATATTGACTTGATCATTATATACAACGTAAAATGCATTAATATTTACAAATAAAATTTTATTTTATTTTCTCATTAGTCTGAGGATGTGGACACATACGTGGCTTACAAATAATGATTTCGTCTGAACCTCAACTCACCGAACTATTTGTCATGCCTACTACCTGAAATCATTGTACAATGAGGGGTGAGCTTCACAAGCTCAGTGAATTAAATTTACTAGAAGTACTCAATTTGTATAAATTGTCTTTCAATATTTAATAATTTATATCTCATATAACTTGATACTAGTATTCCACTATTACTACACATATCATAAGTCTCATTCTCTATCAATCTCTTCTTCTTATATATTTGTTCGCCTTAAGAACCATCAATTATCCTATAATTACCTAGTAATGAGGTTCACCACATAAAGTCTACCATTTAGATGGTTCTTATCATGTCATACTTCTATGTTTCTTTCTCACCATAACTGTCTCTCTGTGAGACTCATTCATCTATAAATAAATTCACAATAACAAACAACACTTCAGCATTTCAGTAATGCAATCAATATTTAAAACAGATGCAACGCATGAATTATTATTAGAGAAGGTCTTCCCACATGTCGACATGTTTTTATCTTAGACTGACCCCTTCCCGGTTCTTTTATTTCAAACATATACTGGTTGTCACGGTATTTATTTCCAGCATATACCAGCTGTCACGGTTTTCATTTATTTCCAACATATACCGGCTGTCATGGTTTTCCTTTATTTCCAGCATATATCGGTTGTCACAGTTTTTCAATTAGACCGGCCCCCTCTCGGTTCTTTTATTTAATGCATATGCATATGAACAATGATATGAAATATGCATATAAATAATAACATAAAAACAAACATGAATTCAAATATTTAAATTGGCTATCCTGATTATTCTCAAATTATTATTGAAAAAAAATTTCACTAAATTCTTCTCCTCATAAATCACATCAAATCATCCATCAAAGCTTGTCAAAATTCACTAAATTTCATCTCCTCATAATTCGTTTCAAAACATCAACTATAGCTCATTAAGAATTTCTCTTATCACTTTTATTATTAAATCAACTTATTATTCCAAAAATATTATTTCTCACATAATAATTTTCTACATGTCCAAAATTTCTATCATACCTATCAATCAATTCTTCATCTACCACTAAAGCTTAAGCTAATAATTTATTTTAATATTATCACTAGATATTTCGTTTTTATCTAGATTACTTAAAGTAAATCTAACTCACAACATAGCACTTAGAGCTACTCGTAGATCACTTCCTTGTCTTTCCCGTAATTTTTCTCGATTGCTGATCGTCAATACCTAACATAATATTTATATTAAATTTATAATTTATTCTTCAATTCTTCCTAATTTACACCCTTTGAAAATTTTTACTTTGAATTCTTGGAAATTTCACATATGTTAAAATTCAAAAAATAAACTTCATGTTATTACCTTATGTTTTTCTTAGCACTTCCCGTGTCTCTCTATAAAATTCTCCCGTAAACCCTTTCAAAATTTTGCTCTTTCATCATTTTTTTTGGTCCCCAAGTGTTTAAAGAAATAAAGTAGTTTGAATTGTCAAAGGAAGAAACCAAACAGGATTTGGAAATGAATATATATCAAACTTTTATGCGGTAGTCACCGCTTCGCACTGTTTGAATTTGTACAGCTGCATCACATGCAGCATAAGTTAACAAATTTTGCAACACCTGGACTTCCAAGTGTTGCATGAATTTTTTTTTTAACAAAACTTTTTTTTTTCTTTGTAACTATGCCTCCACGCGTCTAGTTTTTTTTAAAGAATTATTTTATTCAAATAATAATGAATCTTTCACATATATTTTATTTTAATTCTATGTCATATTTATTAAATTACTTTTTTACCCTTATTTTACGAATATGGATATCATAATTCTACCCACCTTACAAAAATTTCATCTTCGAAATTTCCTTACCTAACTCAAGAAACAATTATGAATAATATTTCTTCGTAATTGTCTCACGCTTTCACGTAATCTCTTCAACATCTTTATTCCGCCACAAAACTTGAACCAATGAAATTATTTTTATTATACAAGAATTGTTTTTTTTATCTAAAATTATCATTGGTACTTGTATATAAGCCCAATTTTTCTGAATTTCTATAGTTTTACTCAAAATATTTTAATATTCATCATGTAAACACTTTCTTAAAAGTGAAACATGAAATACATTTTATAAATGTTTTAATTTTGAAGGCAAATCCAGGCTACTCACAGTTAGCCCAACTTTTTCAACAACCTTATAGGGTCCCACATACCTCGGATCAGCTTTCTTTTCCTGTTTAAATCTCAATAAACCTTTTCATTGAGATATTTTTCAATACACCCAATCACCTGCTTGAAACTTAAGAGGTCTTATTTTATTATCAGCATAGCTATTCGGTATACTCTGTGCTGCTTTACGATTCTCTCTAACCAATTTGATCCTCTCAGTTGTTAGCTCAAAAATTGATGGACCAGATATATCTCTCTCCAATTTTTTCCCAACATATAGGAGTTCTACACCTCCTACCATACAATGCCTCAATCGGTTCCATCCCAATATTAGTTTGATACTGATTATTATAAGCAATTTCGATCGATGGCATGTAAACATCCCAACTTACTGAGAAACTCATCACATTTGCCCTTAACATATCTTTTAGTACTCTAATAATCATTTATGTTTGAGCATGAAAAATTATATTAAATTCCAACTGTGTACCTGTGGCTTTCTGAAAGTCTCTCTAAAACCAAGATGTAAATCTAGCATCTCTATTTTATACCATGCTCATGGTGCTCCATACAACCTCACAATCTCAGCTACATCATTCTTCAATCTTGACCACTAGAAATTTTGTCTCAATCCTCTACACATCTTATTGTTACTTGATTGCTTCAAATCTACATCATCATGTGCCTCCCTCGTTATCTATTTTCTCAACTCCGCATTATTGGGAACACAATTTCTATGTTCTAAGACCAGGATACCATCATTTCAAATTTTGAATTCATATTGTTTTCTTCTAAGCACTAAATGCTTAATCTTTTCTATCTATTCATCTCTATCTTGCATCTCCAAAGCATTTCACTATGAATGACTGTACAACCATATTCATTAACCATGATCCTCTATCACTGATATTCAATTTCATTCTTAACTCTCTAAATCTATCATCAATTACACATCATGACTTTCAATAGCAGACAATCTTCTTGTAGATTTTTTACTCAATGCATCAACTATCACCTTTACCTTTTTCTAGATGATAGGGAATTGTACAATCATAGTCACAAATCAACTCCATCCACCATCTTTGTCTCAAATTCAACTCTCTCTGGGTAGGTAAGTATGTTAAACTCTTATTACCCATAAATATCTCACAAGTGGCTCCATACATATGATGTCTCCAATCTTTAAAGTAAACACTATAGCAGCTAACTCTAAGTCATAAGTAGGATAATTTCTATCATGAATCTTCAATTGCCTAGAAGTATGGGCCACAGCTTTCCTATGTTACATATATCTCAATCATTGATGTGACGCATCACTATACACCACAAATCCTTCATCACCAGAAGAAAACACCAATACTGGAACTGTAGTCAATTTCTCTTTTAGTAATTGAAAACTTTTCTCACACTTCCCACACCATACGAATCTCACCTCTTTCTTAGTCAGTCTAGTCAACAGTATTATAATAATAGAAAAATTCTGAAAGAATCTTCTATAATAGCCAGCTAACCCCAAGAAGATTCTAATCTCAGTCACATTAGTTGGTCTCTCCCAACTTAACATTGCATCTACCTTTTGTGGATCAACTATTATGCCATTTCCCGATTTTATATGTTTCAAGAAAGTTATTTCATTCAGCCAACACTCACACTTAGAGAACTTTGCATATAATCTCTCTCTCCTCAGAATTTCCAACACAATTTCTAAATGTTTTGCATGCTCTTCCTTGGTCTTAGAATACACCAAGATGTTATCGATGAACACGACCACAAGATTATCAAGAAATGGTTCAAACATTTTATTCATCGAGTCCATGAATGTTTCTGGAACATTAGTCAATCCAAATGAAACCACAAGAAGCTTATGACCATAACGTGTCCTAAAAGCAGTCTTAGGCACATCTCTATTCTCTATTCTCAATTGGTGATAACCTAATCTTAGGATTATCTAAGAAAACACTCACACTCCTTGCAACTGCTCAAATAATTCATTTATCCCTGGTAAAAAATATTTATTCTTATTCAACTATTTTAGTCTCTACACAATCTCATCATTCCATCTTCCTTCTTCACGAACAATACATCCTCAAATACATTAGGTCCGATAAATTGTTTATCTAAAAAAATTTGAACTTTCAATTCTTTTAACTCAATGGCTGTCACTCTTGTATGGTACTATTAAATATATGTGATGAACCTGGTATCACATCAATAGAGAAATTTAATCTCCATACTGGGAGGCAACCTAGACAACTCATCAAGAAATACATCAGAAAAATCTGTCACTACTAAGATTTCTTCTAACTTCCTATTTTCCTTTTTAGAATCCATTGTGTATACGAAATACTCCTCACAACCCTTCTTCAACCATCTCCTAGTGGTCATAGCAAAATAAGATAGTTCGAGAGTATCTTATGTTCTCCCTAAAAGTTAAACTCCTTATGTCCATATCTTAAACACTACCTTCTTTCTAGAACAATCAACCCAAGTGTAATACATCGACAACCAATTCATTCTCAAAATTAAATGAAATTATATCATATTCAAAAATAATAAATCAGCTTCAGATTCTCTGTCACTGATACGAATCACACATCCTTTGTAAACATTTATGATTATCACTCTATCTCTAGTGAGAACTTCAACAAAAATATTTTGCATCCAAGGACTAATACATACTTCAATAGACTTCATATGAATACTAGATACAAAAGAATGAGTTGCACCAAGATCAACCAACATTGATATGTCCACCTTCTCTAAATACAAAGCACCTCAAATTAGAACAAATATGGGATAAATATCTTATCTGATTACATCTATAACACTTTCTAATATTTTTATCATGTTATTACATCATCTAAGTAGTACACTCTCACATTAAACATAACTTCCAGTTCCCATAACCTATCTCTCAAATCTATGGGTCTCACCGATATTACTCTGAGCTACAGAAGCAACAGTTTTTGCTTGCCTCTGACTCTGTACTAAAGTTCTCTGTGATAAGGAATGCCTCATCTGGGTGGGCTCCCACCCTGCACGTTTATACTGGTACCATTTATGGGTTCCTCAAATCTAGACCTCTTCCGCCGATTCCTCTTACCTCTGATTTCCATCACATTCTTCTCAATCTAAAGTACTATATCCACCAATCTGACATAATTCATATGTCTGATGTAAGATGGTTTTGATCAAATATTAAAATATAGTTCATCTATGAACTTTTTACACTTCTTCTCCTCTAGGTCTACCATTTTCGGTACAACCATTGACGAGATCACAAATTTGCTATCATACTGAGCCACAGTCAACCTATTTGCCTCAAATAAATAAAATCTATCTTGTTGGGCTTTGAAGGTTTAAGGAAAGTATTTATCAAGGAAAACATCCTTAAACCTATTCCAAGTTAAGAGTCTATCAACATCTGCACTTACCCTGGGAAGAATATCCTCCCATCATTCTAAGGCCTCTCTCTCTAACTTAAACGTAGCAAAGACGACCCCCTGCTTGACAGCCATTGGTAAAATACCAAATAAATCTCTCTACATGTTTCTCCCAAAACTCATGCTTAAAATGATTCATAGATCCTTTAAACAACAAGACATTCAATTTAATATATCTCCCTGCATCTCATGCATAAACTCACTTTTCCCCTTTTTTAAACGTCTAACATTACTGGATTAACAACCTCAGGCACTACTCTAGCCTGTTCATCAAGTCTATGCTATAAGCTATCAACTCTATCATCTGTTACATTTATTTTCTCAAGAGTATGTGTAAGAGCTTATCTTAGCTCATCTCTTTTAACTTCATATTCTCTCACACCTTTACTAATATCAGTTATACTGTCAACACGTTCCCTTCCAGGAATCCCAGATTCAGACTTAACCTCAACTTATCAAAAATATTGAGGGCTTACCACACCCTTTGAAATCAACAACTCTAACTTTAGCTTTAGCATGTCCACATGTCATCCTCAGACTATTTAAAATATAATTTATTTTAATATTCCATTTTCTTACTTTTTATGCAGTCTACAGAATCATAAAACCTAATGCTCTGATACCAAAATTGTAATGATCCATCTCGGGTTTGCCACCCCCGAGGCAGTGTTATCACATTTTGAAATTTTCAACACGATACATATATGCAACAATAAAAAATAACACCAATAGAAATGTTTACATCAATCCTCAACCCTCAACAAGGGAGATATATCATTCTGATATTGAATTAATCATTATATACAACATAAAATGCATTAATATTTACAAATAAAATTTTATTTTATTTTCTTATTAGTCTGAGGATGTGGACACGTACGTGACTTACAGATAATGATTTCATCTGAATCTCAACTCACCAAACTATTTGTCAAGCTTGCTACCTGAAATTATTGTACAAAGAGGGGTGAACTTCACAAGCTTAGTGAATTAAATTTACTAGAAGTACTCAATTTGTATAAATGGTCTTTCAATATTTAATCATTTATATCTCATACAACTTGATATTAGCATTCTACTATTACTACATATATCATAAATCTCATTCTCTATCAATTTCTTCTTCTTATATATTTGTTCACCTTAAGACCATCAATTATCTCATAATTACCTCGTAATGAGGTTCACAACATAAAGTCTAACATTTAGATGATTCTTATCGTATTTACTTCTATGTTTCTTTCTCACCATAATTGTCTCTTTGTGAGACTCATTCATTTATAAATAAATTCACAATAACAAACAACACTTTAGCATTTCAGTAATGCAATCAATATTTAAAACAGATGCAACGCATGAATTATTATTAGAGAACGTCTTCCCACATGTCAACATGTTTTTATCTTAGACTAGCCTCCTCCCGGTTCTTTTATTTCCAACATATACCGGCTGTCACGGTTTTCATTTATTTCCAGCATATACCGACTGTCACGGTTTTCATTTATTTCCAGCATACACCGGTTGTCACGGTTTTCCTTTATTTCCAGCATATACCAACTGTCACGGTTTTTCAAGTAGACCGGCCCTCTCTCGGTTATTTTATTTAATGCATATGTATATGAATAATGGTATGAAATATGCATATGAACAATAATATAAAAAAAACATGAATTCAAATATTTAAATTGGCTATCCTGATTATTCTCAAATTATTATTGAAAGAAATTTCACTAAATTCCTTTTTTTATAAATCACATCAAATCATCCATCATAACTTGTCAAGATCCACTAAATTTCATCTCCTCATAATTCATATCAAAACATCAACCATAACTTATCAAAAATTTCACTTATCACTTTTATTATTAAATCAACTTATTATTCCAAAAATATTATTTCTCACATAATAATTTTCTACATGTCCAAAATTCCTATCATACCTATCAATCAATTTTTCATCTACCACCAAAGCCTAAGCTAATAATTTATTTTAATATTATCACTAGATATTTCATTTTTATCTAGATTACTTAAAGTAAATCTTACTCACCACGTAACACTTAGAGCTACCCGTGGATCACCTCATTGCCTTTCCATTTCCTCTTAGCAATTTCTCCCGGTTGCTGATCATAAACACCTGACATAATATTAATATTAAATTTATAATTTATTTTTCAATTCTTTCTAATTTACACCCTTTGAAAATTCCCACTTTGAATTCCGAAAAATTTCATGTATGCTAAAATTCAAAAAATAAGCTTCACGTTATTACCTTATGTTTTTCTTAGAGTTTCCCGTGCCTCTCTATAAAATTTTCCCGTAAACCCCTTCAAAATTTTGTTCTTTCAACATTTCTTTCGGTCTCCAAGTGTTTAGAAAAATAGAGTAGTTTGAATTATAAAAGGAAGAAACCAAATAGGATTTGGAAATGAATATATATCAAACTTTTATGTGGTAGTCACCACTTCGCACTGTTTGAATTTGTACAGTTGCATCACATGCAGCATATGTTAACAAATTTTGCAACACGACTTCTAGGTGTTGCACAAAGTTTTATTTTTTTAACAAACCTTTTTTTTCTTTTTCTTTTTCTTTTCCTTTATACTGTTCACGATTTTTTTTTTTCATTTTCTTTGTAATTATGCCTCCACGCGTCTATTTTTTTTTAAAAGAATTGTTTTATTCAAATAATAATAAACCTTTCACATATATTTTATTTTAATTTCATGTCATATTTATTAAATTACTTTTTTACCTTTATTTTACGAATACGGGTATTACATGCGCTGAGGTGGCTCCTCTGGGATCTTCAGAGGGATCAACCTTAGCCTGATGATGATGTTGCATTTTTGGAAGAGCTCGCAGGTCACAGCCAGGAGCCATATGTTCAGACAGAGCGGGGAGCCCTGAGCTAGACTGCTGATTGTGAGTATTGTTTTGTGTAGGTGCGGTGCTGGTTCCGGCGACTCCTTTTATGGTATTCTTGGTAGTGTTTCTAGGCGGCATGGCAACAGATGAGTTCTTTAGATTTCTTTGCTTCTACTGGTTAGCGAGAGATTGGTTGTTTCCCACAGACGGTGCCAATCTGTTAATGCTGAAAATCTGCTGCTGAACTGGAGGTCTGGGATTCCATAGTCTGCGCAAAGAAAAAGGGATGAATTAAAGAGTCACCGGAGGGAAGGGGGGTGGTGCCTTCGGGGGCTCTCCGATGCCTTAGTTAGTGTAAGTTTTTGAGAAAAATGGGGAGGATTATGGTATCAGTGTTTTTACAATGAACTTGAACTGAGTTGAGATCTGCATACTTTGGTTTATTTTTTTATAGTGGTTCAATGGCAAGTTTATCACGTGCTCCGGACGGCACGATACTCGAAATCCCACTTTTCTGGCGAAAGGTCTTGTTGCGTGTTAAGGGGCGGTGTAGTCCCTGAAATCTCGCTTCCATTTTTGCGTGTGAGAAGTCTGTGAATGATTACAACCTCGTCACTTGCTCGATCACGTGTCTGTTATTGACGCAATCACGTGTCATCTGCTTATTGAAAGGAGAGCTATCCACGTGTCACTAGGCTACTGAAAAATGATTTATTTTCTACATCCCTGCTACTAACAGTTAGTTGCCTCATTGAAATAATGATTATGAAGAACTACAGTAACGACAAATTACTTGCAGCTTGTAATCTTAGAGCTAATTTAAAAAACAACACTACCTTCAGGAGATACAGCTTCCATCATTTACCCACTATCAAAAGAGTTCCCCTTTTCTTTTAATGACAAGATGGTACATCATCAATTACAGAACCAATGGCCGAGGTTTAACCACATATTCTTAACCATCAAACACTTGTTATCTGCCAATAACAGTTTGCCACGCCACACTGTACTTCTTTGTTCTTAATTTTCGTCAACAAAGAGAAAAAGTTCATTACAACAAAGCTTTAATACTCCATAAACTGAAAATTTTCAATAATTCATCTATTACAAGGCAAAGAAAGGAAGCAAAGATGGTATTTTATGTCCGTAATATTTTGGTCCCTCAGATTTAAAAATGTGTAAAATGGACATTAAAATTTACAAATTTTAAAAGATGACAAGCAACCTAATCAGCAATCTAATTAAAAAATAAAATTACAAATTCAATCATATGTTTTTCATCTATCAACTTTTATATAAATAAATTTTAAAAAATAAAAATTTTAATAAAATAATTTATAAAATCAAAAAATTGAAAAAAAAATAATAAAAAACTTTTCCACTTCTTTTTTAAAAACTATAAATATTAAAAAAAAATTAAAAAATACCATTTCAGTTCTTTCAACTCTCACCCTCCAAACAAAAACATTTTCTCTCAATTTTCTTGCATCCCAAACACCACAATATCTTTTTTCTTTTGTTTAAATTCCAAAAGGAGAAAAAAAATTCACAATTCTCCATCATCAGCCTCTCCTCTCTTGTCTCATTGATTAAAAAAACCTATTTCACTTCTTTCATTTTTTCACCATCCAAACAAACACAACCCAGAAACCCATTTTTTAAAAACACAACCCATAATCTGCAGATCAACCATTCAGAGAAGAGGAGATCGTCTTGTAGATTGAGTCTTCCTTCAGCCATTGAATGGTTCAAAAAAATTAAAAATCTTGATAAACCCATTACAGGCACAGTGCGACATGAAATTGAGGTTTAGAGCTAACTTGTTTAGGGTGGCTATGGATGTTGCCGCGAGTATGGTGGAGGTGCCGGATTTGTAAAGGAAGCGCAAGGCGTAGTTTTACAGTGGTCTGAACGGTGATGGTGGCAGAGGACCAACGGCAAAGAGGGTGATGGTGGTGATACATGAAGTGCCAGCTCTGACAGACGGTGGTGAAGGCGCTGTGATGGCGGCTGCATGACAGTGGTTGCAGTGATGGTGACAGGCGGTGTGGATCTGATGTGGAGATGTACGGTGGTGAGAGCCATGGGTCAATCGAAATCAGAAAGAAAATCGATGGCTAAATACCCATTTTATGCGAGTGAGGGGCTGAGGATCTTTCATATTCGGGGAGAATTTTGTAACAGTGATTTCTTTGTTGAAAGAATTATTTGTTCGAGTTTTTCTCTGTACGGATTTGGTTATTCGGTTTGTTAATTAAGAGAAAAGACGAAGAAATCAGAGAGATTTTGTTCTATGCACTGCTTCTACATTTTGATTATCCCTCTTCAAGAAACCTCTTGTTCTTAAAGAACGAAAGAAGAATAGAAGAAAGTGATAAGGACTTGACTTTCCCTGGAATTTTCCCCAAGAAAATTCCACTTATAATGCCCTTGAATCCCCAATCTATACTACTCTCTCTCTAAACAACCAGTCTCTCTACAATGAGTCTCTCCTGTGTATTTTGTGTCTTTGCACTCTCACACACCATGTGTTCTATTTCACACACACTTTGCACTTGATCTCTCTCTTGTGTTGAGATGATCTGTCTTGTCTTGTTGAGATTGAAGCTTGGTGACCCTTTATATAGTGCACCACTTCTTGAACCTATCTTGAAGTCAATCTCAACCCTTAGACCTTGAGGACCAATCAATTATAGCCCTTCAACAAGTCTAAGTGATCCTGTGCATTTCAATCAAGCCTTACGCATCAATCCAAAGTGCTGATCAGGAAGTATCAGGTGTGCCTAGCGCCGCGCCTTAGAAAAAGGCAGGATGCGGCTCAAGCTAGGGCACACTTCTTCCTTCTTCTGGGCACCACGGCGCACCCTCCTTGAGGTGCAGCGCACACCTGGGCAGAAGACTCCTCTTTTCTGGGAAGTAAGGCGCACACTTCCTGGGGTGCGGCGCACACTTAGGGCTGAACACTTCTCCTTGCTGGGGGGTGAGGCGCACACCTCCTGGGGTGAGGTGCCAAGGCCTGATGAAACTTCATTCTTCAACGTGTTTAATCCTTAGACAAATACCAATAATCTCTACCTTTGTCTAAGCGATTAAACCCGAATCCATTGTGCAGAGGACTCAGGATCCAAACTCAACTTGAGTCACCATGTCAACTGACTCTAATCCTAAGAAGTCCAAGGCAATGATTGAACTTACTTAGAGGTAGAACTTTAGTACCTAAAGCTGTAGTATTTTCTTCCGTGGCCACCATGTCCACATGAATGCATTCTTCCGTAACATTTTCCCCAATGAAATGGTACCGAACATCCATATTCTTTGTCCTCTCATGGAACACCAGATACTTGCACAATTGCAACACACTTTGGCTATCTGAATACAACACCACCTGCTCTTTTAGTACCTTCAACTCTTCCAACAACCCTTTGCACCACATAGCCTCCTTAATAGCTTCCATTGCCGCTATGTACTCAGCCTTGGTTGTTGAGAGTGCTACCACCGGCTGCAACTGACCCTTCCAACTTATACAACATCCGTTTAAGTTGAAGAAGTAGGAGGTAATCGATCTTCTTTTATCCCGGTCTGCTCCATAGTCCGAATCAGCATAACTCTCAAGACAGATGGACTTACCCCTCTTCTCATAAACTAGCCCCACATCTGGGCTTCCCTTTAAGTACCTCAGCAACCACTTCATCCTAAGCCAAAGCTCATTTCCGGGATTACTCACAAATCTACTGAGAACTCTAATTGCCTGAAAAATGTCGGGTCTAGTGCTTATCATCATGGACATGACTGATCCAACCGCACTAGAGTAAGGGACCTTTTCCATTTCCTTCTTCTCCTCATCCGTTCCAGGACATTGTTCGCTGGAGAACTTGAAATGCCCAGCAAGGGGAGTCTTCACTGGTTTACTATCTTCCATAGAAAACTCATACAACACATTTTCTATGTCGAAAGACTGAGAAACCTGCAACCTGTTTCTCTCGCTTTCCCGTATTCTTCTCATCCCAAAGATATTTTGTGCAAGGCTAAGATTCTTCCTCTCGAACTCCTCACTGAGTTGAGATGTCAACCTTTCTATCCTCTCCCTGCTGTTCTCAACCAACAGCATATCATCGATATAGATGAGGATAATCACAACTTCCTCCACCTTGTGTCCAGGTGAGAAAGTTAATGTGAAATCTATATCGTCTCTTTGCGTGAACCCCTTTACCACCAGCCTAGCCTTGTTCCGGACTTTATCCCTCTGAGGGTTCCCTTCTTTGATCTTGTAAGTCCACTTACAATCCATAACTCTCTGTTTTCCTGGAATGTGCACCAATTCCAAAGAGTTGTTATTCCTTAAAGAATCCATTTCTTCCTCCATAGCTAGCTTCCATCTTGATGAATCTTTACATCCTATGGCATCAATGTAAGTCTATGGTTCACTTAACCCTTCTTCTGTCTAAGGCGCTGCTGCATTCGCAACCACAAAACCATATCTCAAAGGTGGTCTGACCACCCTCCTTTCCCGGTCCCTTATGAGCTGATAGTTATTCTGATTTGCTACATCATCCTCTTCTAGTTCAGCCTCCTCTCGAGTGTGTTGAGCTTAGCCTTCATCAATGGGCTCTACTTGGTCCTAACCCTCTTGCCTTCTTTGCTCTACCTGAACTGAATTTTCCTTGATACTATGCTCTACAAATACCGAACTGGTTTGTTCACTATCCCCTACAGGGTTAGTTTTCTCCAAATAGAGAAATAAATGCTCATTAAAAATGACATCCCTACTTATTATGAGTTTAAATCCTTTTGCTCTAAGGACCACAACCTATACTCCTTAGCCCCTTCCCCATATCCTAGAAACACACATTTTCTAGACCTTAGGCTAAGCTTATCATCCTTTTGATGTGCAAACGCAGTACATCCAAATGTCCTAAGGTTGTTCAACTCAAGGGGTTTACCACTCCACATCTCCTCGGGAGTCTTGAGCTCTAAAGCTCTAGATGGTGATCTATTAACCAAATATGCAGCAGTAGACACCACTTCTCCCCCTCTAAAAAAAACATTCGGGTAATCTGGATCCCATTAACATGCACTTAACCTTTTCCCTAAGGGTCTTATTCATCCTCTCAGCAACTCCACTTTGCTGGGGAGTTTTCACAACCATTCTATGTCTTAGAATCCCATTTAACCTATGGAATTAATCAATTTCCTTGTTAAAAACTTCTAAGCCATTATCGGTTCATACCCCTTAACTACCCTGCCCGTTTAAGTTTCCTCCAGCTTTTTCCACACCACTAACTTATTCAAAGCATCTGATTTATTCTTAAGCAAATAAACCCAAACTTTTTATTAATAATCATCAATTAAAGACAGGAAGTAAAGATTACCTCCCTATATTGGTGTTCTTGCTGGCCCCCAAAGATCCACATGAATGTAGTCAAGAATGCCCTTAGACTTGTGCACTCCGGTGTTGAAGCTGACCCGATGTTGCTTCCCAAGAACACAACATTCGCAGAAATCAAGTTTCTCTACTTTGTCACCACCAAGTAGACCATCACTGCTGAGAACTTGTAGGCCCTTTTCACTCACATGTCCCAAGCGATTGTGCCAAAGAACTGCCTTATTCATCTCAGCCATCAAGCTTGTTGCTTGATCATTGATCTCTATGTCTCCGATCATCTCATAGAGACCATACTTCATTGCTACTTTGATCACTATCAAAGATCCCTTGGTTACCTTGATCTTTCTTCCCTCTGCCTTGTATATGTACCCCATGGAATCTAGCTGCCTCAATGAGATCAAATTTCTTCTCAACTCCGGAAGATATCTCACATTCCTCAGCAGCCTTTTCATTCCATCAAACATCCTCAACTGGATGTCTCCCGTGCTCCTCATTTGGTAAGAAGCATCATTCCCTCGGAAAACCTTTCCATCATCAGTTATCCCTATGAGGACACATATGATGAGTGCACCCAGTATCCAAGATCCATTTCCCGCTGCCTTCTTGGCCGTTGCTCACACTTGAGCACACAACAAGAACATCATCATCTTAATGTTCTCCCTTGGTAACCGAAGTCTCTCCATTCTTGGTATGGCTTCCTCCCACATCCCTAGTCATCTTCTTGCAATCTTTCTTGAAATGACCCTCCTTATGGTAGTAGAAGCATCTCTTCCCTCCAAATCTCGGTTTGGAGTGCACTCTCCCATAACTTTGTCCTTTACCTTTGTCCCGGTAGTAGCCATGTTGTTGCTGCCATACCGAGTTGCTGGTCTTCTTTTACCATACAACCCTTCTCCACTTGATGCACTATTCATCTTGACATCAAGATTATCTTGCAACTCTTTATCAAGATCCATTTTAAAAGCAAAGATTTGTTTACGAAGATACCTCTTATTAGGGAAAGTTTTGTTAAGAAACAACTCATCTAGTTTCTTCCAAATAACAGCTAGATCTTCCGAGTCTTCGCACTCCCATGTGATATTATCCGACATGTGCAGAAAGATGGTGCTGTACGTCATCTTCTTCATCTCATTCCGCTGGACCTCCGTGAAACTTACTGAAAAATTGTCATCTTTTCCGATCGCCAAGCCCACCTTTTGTTGCATAAGAACTGTCTTGATTTTTCGCTTTCAAAAAGACAAAGTCTCCCTTTCCATCAAACTTCTCAACAATGAAGTTTGAACCCATCTTGCGGAGAAAATCCCAGATTTATATAGCGCACAATTACTTTCCAACTTCTTCTAAATCTCAAGAACACGATCAAAGATTGATCTTAAATACCGTTCTTGAATCACCCTCAAGAACATGATCAGATCTTGATCTTTACTCCGTTCTTGAATCACCTCAAGAACATGATCAGATATTGATTTCTACTCTGTTTTTGAATCACCTCAAGAACAAGATCAAATATAGATCTCTACTCTATTCTTGAATCACTCAAAAAGTTGACCTTTGATTCTTAGAGTCTTGCTCTGATAAACCCTATTCTTACTTCAATACCAGCTGTCCAAAGCTCGGATACCACTGTTGGTGGTATCTCTTCTAGCTCTGATATTACTGTTGGAAATCACCTCAAGATGCCTAGGTGGTGATCTTTCAAACACTCAAGTATAGAATGACTTGTAATAAAATTGAAACAAAATAGGAATCAAACCAATCAAAGAAAGAACACAACAATTGTTATCGAGGTTCGACAATGTGCCTACGTCCCCGTGAGCTCCTCCGAGTCCTCTGCATTAAATCAATGAGTTCTTACAAGTTACAGCAACACCTCTTCAAGAAACCTCTTGTTCTTGAAGAACGAAAGAAGAGTAGAAGAAAGTGACAAAGACTTGAGTTTCTCTAGAATTTTCCCCAAGAAAATTTCACTTACAAGGCCCTTGAATCCTCAATCTATATTACTCTCTCTCTAAACAACCAGCCTCTACAATGAGTCTTTCCTATGTGTTTTGTGTCTTTGCACTCTCACATACCGTGTGTTCTATTTCATACATACTCTGCACTTGATCTCTCTCTTGTGTTGAGATGATCTGTTTTGTCTTGTTGAGATTGAAGCTTGGTGACCCTTTATATAGTGCACCACTTCTTGAACTTATCTTGAAGTCAATCTCAACCCTTAGATCTTGAGGACCAATCAGTCATAGCCCTTCAATAAGTCTAAGTGATCCTATGCATTTCAATTAAGCCTCACGCATCAATCCAAAGTGTTGATCAAGAAGCATCAAGTGTGCTTAGCGCCGCGACTCAGAACAGGGCAGGCCGCAGCTCAAGGCAGGGCACACTTCCTCAATCTTCTGGGAACCGCGGCGCACCCTCCTTGAGGTGTGGCGCACACCTGGGCAGAAGACTCATCTTTGCTGTGAGGTGAGGCGCACAGGGCTGAACACTTCTCCTTGCTGGGGGGTGAGGCACCAAAGCCTGATTGTTGTGAGTTTTAAATTACTCGCAAGCACATGAGTCGTTTGCAATATAGTGTTGTGCAAGTGCGAGGTCGAATCCATAGGGAATTGCGTTGTGAAAATATAATTTAATCTAAACTAACTTTATCTTAACCTAGTTCCAAATTTTGAATGATATTTTGGAAAACAAATTAAAACTAAACTAAATTGATTTTAAAAACAAATAATAAAAACATTAAAGTTTCCGAATCCATCCCACCAAAGTTTAAGCATATATGTCCTAAAAACATAGCCTAACAAAACATTCCATGAATCCAACTTACGACAAAAAACAAAGAATATCCCAATTAAACCAAAAACGTCCAATGTATCCGCTTTTAACAAATCACAAAGGAAATCCAATTTAATTGAAAACAATTTGATGTATCCATCAGATGAAACACAAGGAATATCCAACAGAACAGTTTAAACTCAATCAATCACAAGATTTACTCAAATAATTGACAGAACATTTATACTAAAAAATGTCAGAATTGTATAAACAAATCTGAACTACTATGCCAAACAACGGCAATGCTTCATCTTCAACCTTAGTTGAAGATTCTAGCCACTCATAACTATGAAACTACAGTTCATAATAAAAGTACTAAATATTAAACTAAATAAAAAGAAATAAATAACTTTACATGGGAGAAATTCCACTCGCTGATGGGCGGCGCTTCCCCTCGTGGTAGCAAAGCCTTCGGGATCCACCAGAATGCTAGTAGACGTCCACCGGTTAACACCAAAGTGGCACAGGAATTGCACACTGAATGATGGAGTCAGATGGTATTTATATAGGCGAATACCATGAGTGCAATGTGTTTCCAATCCGATGTGGGATGTGAGATATAGAAATATGTTTCCAACCAATGTGGGATGTGGGATTTAAGCCTTCACTTGCCCTTCAAAACTTTTGTTCACGCTAAAATCCCGCACATCCCGCACAACCTGACCTTTGTCTACTAAAACGGCCATAACTTTCTGTAGAAAAATCATTTTTACGAGCCGTAAAATTCTCTAGAAAATAGACTTCTGGATCTTTCTAAAAATATATGGCTCATATCTTGGTTCTTTTTGAATCAATACAGTTTAATTTTCAAAGATGATTGATCTGTACGGGCAATTCTGGCAATTTTAGTGAAACTCCTTTCCCAGTGCTTGTAAACCTGAAAAACAACGAAAACAACTCAAAGTAACAAAATCCTAAGCTAACAAATTTAAATTAAGTGGCCAAAATATGCAATATTTTTCTCTCATCAAATACCCCCAAACTTACATTTTGCTAGTCCCTTAGCAAAACAAAATAAATAAATAAAAAACTAAATGAAAAACAAAGAACATAAAGATAAGTTCAGTATTCATGGTATCCAAAAATTTAAGGAGCATTCAAAATCATGAGATTCATTCATGAGCAAGCTTAAATAAGTCCAACCCATCTCCACAATGAATAAGAATTTAAAACCTAATTACTTACAAGAGGCATGGTAAGACATCACAAGCTTGAATCAGTGTAAAATGATTTAGCATATACAGATGAGGTTTCCAAATAACTTCAATGTACAAGGTAATCAAGTCTCAAGATCCACATAATTTCTCATCGGAAAGAACAACGATGACATAGTTTTATATATATATATATATATATGGCTCTGCTATGTTTAGTTCCCTTAAGCTTTCTAATCGATCCATGTAGCGAGTGTTGAGTCAATGACTCCCAAACCAGATGGTTTTAGGGCATTAGGTGTAAAGACACCCCTATGGACTTACTAACTCGAGTAAAAAAGGCTACGAAATTAAACCGGCCTTAATACTATCAAGAAAAATTCCACCTTTTGACGTGAACACTCACTGCTTATTGAGGCAAGAGGTCCAGTTACTCAGCAGAAAGTTTCGTAATGATCATTATGAATAAAATTCCCACCTTTTGACGTGAACACTCACTGTTTACTGAGGCAAGAGGTCCAGTTACTCAGTAGAAAGTTTATTGATGATGATCATTATAAATATTAGTAGTATTAGTTGTTTTTTATATATATATATATAGATGCCCAAGTGTTTATCCAATAAGTCATCCGGTTTCAGTTAAGATAAGGAAACGTATACACTCAACTCACTTGTCATACCTCACACAAATATGTGCTGATGTGCTCGTGTTAGATTAGATCAAACATGTGAATTCTCGAAAATTCCTAAAGTAAGTAACTAAAGTTTAAATTCTATCATCGGATCATGTGTTCAAAGTTTTAAACTCACCAATGAAATCACATCACAATTTTTCAGAACAACCAAAATTTTTAGACGAATATGAACATGCATTTATCTTTACGACAAAAAGATAACAAATTAGGACAAAGTGTGTGATGTGTCTCCCATAATCCCAAACTTAAATTACACATTGACCCCAATGTGTGACTAATATGGAAAGAGCTGACCTGAGATATGGAGAACTATCTGGACTGATATGGCTCATAGCATACCCCAAACTTGAACTAAAGTACGCATTGTCCCTGAAAAATAAAAAAACTGGAAAACAAAAAATACTGGAAACAAACATTAATCATAAAAATGCGAAATAATAAATAAACAGAAAAGATAAGCTGTGGAGTGCCTCCCATGAGCGCTAAGTTTAACGTATTCAGCCAGACCCAACATTAGTAAACATGCCCAACTAAGCGCTCCACCATCTGATCAATAAATAGGAATGAAAAATGATCAGGTCTAGTGGCAGCATTCAACTTACGGTAGTCTATACTCACTCTCCCTCCTGACTGAACACAAGTTGGCACCAACTCGTCGTCCTCATTCTTCACTACCGTTAATTCAGCATGTTTGGGCACGACTTGAATCATGCTCACCCATTTGCTATCAGAGATGGGATAAATGATCCCTGCCTCTAACAACTTAATATCTTCTGCCCTCACAACCTCTTGCATAGCATGGTTAAGCCTTCTTTGTGGCTCCCTTGATGGCTTGACATTCTCCTCCAACTGTATCGTGTGTATTACCAACGAGGGGTTGATTCCATTGACATCCTCAATAGTCCAGCCTATAGCTTCCTTATGCTCTCTTAAGACGTCCAATAATTTCTCCTATGGAGCATCACCCAAATCTAAAGCTATAATTATAGGCAAAGAATCTGTTGGACCTAGGAACTTATACTTAAGATTGTCCGGTAAAGGCTTAAGTTCCTTCTTGGGGGGTTCAGGTGTTGTGGTTTCCTTCGTCTCATTGCTTTCTCGAGGATCAGACTCCAAAATGGCATTCACTTCCTCTTGTAACTTATCTAAGCCCAAGTCATTTCCAAAGTGAGCAAAGCATGCCTCCAGGGGGTCCTCAATGCGGGATTCATCCATAGTCTCCTCTGTCTTACTACTCTCCCGAGGAGCAGACTCCAAGATAGTATTTGCTTGCTTAAGTAACTTATCTAAGCCTAAATCCTCTCCAAACTGAGCAAAGCCTGCCTCCATAATGTCCTCAGACTTCCCTTCTTTCTTGGGCACTTGTAGTCTCTCAAGGTAAGGCGATTTAGGTAAAAACGACCTAGAGAGACCTTAATAATAGGTGTGGTTGTAGATGGCTCAGCATCTCTCTTTTCCTTGTTGCCACTTTCTTACCCTTGTTGCATAGCAGGGTTCTCCTCCACTTGATTGTCCACTTGTCTCCCAGACAAGTATGGGACAGTGGATTGCACTTGTTCCTGCCAACGCATAGGAGTTGATGAATTTCCCACCGCAAACTGTTCCTTTGGGTTAGGCTCAGGTTGACTGGGGAACTCTCCTTCCTCTCCTTCACCCATGTAACTTGCGATATGATAAATTTGATTCTCTAGCTTGGTAATCACTTGAGTGCTTTCTATTGTTGCACTCATCACTTCGCTCATGGATTGGCTAGTCATTTTCATGTACTCCTTAAGGGTGTCCTCAAGTGACAGTGAAACTGGCGCTGGTATTTGAATGGGAGCTTGGTAAGCAGGTAATGGTGCTGGATAGGCTGAGTGACTATAACTTGGAACTGGCGGAAGAAATTCGGGAGGGTATTGATTGTGAGCTTGATAATAGGCTCCTCCCTGATTCCTCAGTTGGTTCTGCGTCCATGAAAAATTAGAGTGGTCCCACCACCCTGGATTGTATGTTTCGGAGTAAGATCCATTTGATTGCCAACAACAGTCATTGAAAGCATTCATTTGTTCCATGGGATACTCGGCACAAGCCGACATTGATGGACAATTTTGTGCTAGATGCATAGGACTAGCACAGATGGAACAGCTATCAACATTGAATGTGTTGGCAGCATTGATGGACGGGCCGGTCATTTTCATGTACTCCTTAATGGTGTCCTCTAAAGACTGTGAAACCGGCGCTGGATTCATCCACATATATATATATTGCATAACTAACTAGTAGAAAAATAAAATCAATTCAGACAAAAAATTTTCACAAACCAAACAATTCCCCGGCAACGGCGCCAAAAACTTGTTGTGAGTTTTAAATTACTCGCAAGCGCACGAGTCATTTGCAATATAGTGTTGTGCAAATGCGAGGTCGAATCCATAGAGAATTGCATTGTGAAAATATAATTTAATCTAAATTAACTTTATCTTAACCTAGTTCCGAATTTTGAATGATATTTTGGAAAACAAATTAAAACTAAACTAAATTGATTTTAAAAACTAATAATAAAAACACTAAGGTTTCCGAATCCACTCCACCAAAGTTTAAGCATATATGTCCTAAAAACATAGCCTATCAAAACATTTCATGAATCCAACTTACGACAAAAAACAAAGAATATCTCAATTAAACCAAAAACATCCAATGTGTCCGCTTTTAACAAATCACAAAGGAAATCCAATTTAATCGAAAACAATTCGATGTATCCATCAGATGAAACACAAGGAATATCCAACAGAACAATTTAAACTCAATCAATCACAAGATTTACTCAAATAATTGACAGAACATTTATACTAAAAAAATGTCAGAATTGTATAAACAAATCTGAACTACTATGCCAAACAACGGCAAGTCTTCATCTTCAACCTTAGTTGAAGATTCTAGCCACTCATAACTATGAAACTACAGTTCATAATAAAAGTGCTAAATATTAAACTAAATAAAAAGAAATAAATAACTTTACATGAGAGAAATTCCACTCGCTGATGGGCGGCGCTTCCCCTCGTGGTAGCAAAGCCTTCGGGATCCACCAGAATGCTAGCAGACGTCGACCGGTTAACACCAAAG
Source organism: Bretschneidera sinensis (assembly GCA_023935145.1). Lineage (NCBI taxonomy): Eukaryota > Viridiplantae > Streptophyta > Magnoliopsida > Brassicales > Akaniaceae > Bretschneidera > Bretschneidera sinensis. The sequence goes on from CM043700.1 coordinate 91,121,995, forward strand.
TGGCCCAGGAATTGCACACTGAATGATGGAGTCAGATGATATTTATATAGGCGAATACCACGAGTGCAATGTGTTTCAAATCTGATGTGGGACGTGGGATATAGAAATATGTTTCCAACCAATGTGGGATGTGGGATTTAAGCCTTCACCTGCCCTTCAAAACTTTTGCTTACGCTGAAATCCCGCACAGCCCTCACAGCCTAACCTTTGTCTATTAAAACGGCCATAACTTTATGTAGAAAAATCATTTTTACGAGCCGTAAAATTCTCCAGAAAATAGACTTCTGGATCTTTCTAAGAATATATGGCTCATATCCTGGTTCTTCTTGAATCAATACAATTTAATTTTCAAAGATGATTGATCTGTACGGGCAATTCTGTCAATTTTAGTGAAACTCTTTTCCCAATGCTTGTAAACCTGAAAACAACGAAAACAACTCAAAGTAACAAAATCTTAAGCTAACAAATGTAAATTAAGTGGCTAAAATATGCAATATTTTTCTCTCATCACTGATGAAACTTCATTCTTCAACCCGTTTAATCCTTAGACAAATACCAACAATTGCTAAGTACGAAAGATGAGTCATACACATTCTAGTTAAATTTGGCATCATAAAATGGTGCACGGTGTGTGTGCATAGCGTTATAGATAAATTGGCATCACATAATAGTATTGTGTGTACGCATGTTCGGATGTTGTGAGACTAAATGTAATGTATAATTAGGTACTAGTGAGGATAATACCAAAGGCAAACAGATCGTTCAAGAGTAGCCCATTTCGCCATGTAGCAAATGAGTTCATATTACTTTAAGTACTCAAGAAAAGAGAAAAGAAAAAGATAAAAATTCTAAAATGCTTACTTGGTATTTATAGAAATCTATATTAAAGGACTTTTATGTGGATGCATGATAGTGTATGTATGCTTAAGATTGTTGTACAATTAGAATTATATGAAAATGTGATGGTGGGATTATATGATGAGCTAACTTGAATTAGTTGTGATGGACATTTAAAGCTTGGAATGTGATTAGTTATAGTATGTGGTGTGTGTATATGTTATTATTTTATTGTTGATGTTGGATATAATAAAAATTGTTATTGTTGTGGACATATGTTTGTGAATAGTTTTATAGGATCCATGAGCGGCCTGAGGATGGTTTGGTAGGACCTGTGAGTGGTCCAAGCATGGTTTGGTAGGATCCATGAGTGGTCCAAGATGATCAAAATTTCATGAAATGATGATTTTGTGAATGTGCATATGTGGATGTATATCCTTGTGTGATGCTTATTTCTTGATGTGATGAGAATGTGAGTTGTTACTTGCTTTGAATGTGGAGATGTGTGACCTTGACTTAGAAACGATGAGATGATTGTGAATGGAATTTTTTTTTATTATTGAGTATGTGTATAAAGAATTGATAGTAATAAGACTAAGTAGATGCATACACATATATGTATACTTATATATCACATATAAATCGAATATGCATAAGGACTTGGTAAATAAACTAAAGGATCGAGCACTTTTGGTAAGTGAACATCACTGGGCTTTTAGCTCATCTCTTTTCTCTTAATTTTTCCCCAAGTGATTAGAGGTATTTTGGAGTAGGCATCCATGGAGAGCATGCCATTTGGCTTTTCTTAGGTGAGTCCTCACGAATGGCATCCTCAACTTTGGTTTGGGTCTGCTGACCTTTATAAAATATGCATTGGGGGTCGTCCTTTGTAATATACTATTCTTTAAGTTATTTCTTTTTATACATGAGTTAATAGGGAAGTGACATTGTATCGGTGAATGATTTTGTTGTATGTCATGACGAATTGATTTGAAATTATGAATGGTAAAGTGTTGTATTCTGGAGCATGGTATGCATGGCATTTCAAGTTAGGGCTTAGTGATTAATGTTATGATTTCGTTCTAGGTACGATCCACATAGGATATGTCGTTACATCATTCGCATTGAGCAAAGTTATTCAGTTAAATATATAATTTAACCCTCGTAAGCATAGTTATCAATTCAAGAATCATATCATGAATCGATATCCTATTCTTGTGATTTGTGAATTGTGAATCGTAAGATTCGTTTCAAATTTTCAAAAATGTAGGAAATAGTGTTTAAACATGTAAAAGATAAAATAAATTGAAAAATAAGACATTAATGTTGCATATGCTATGGTATACTTTCATTAATATATATATATATTAATCTCTTTACAACTTTACCAACAAAAGAACTTTTCTATTCTTCACCATTTTTAGCAGTATATTTCTACCATGCATAATATAATAAATGTCAATTTTTTACTAACACATCAATATAAAATGAAACATAAATTAAATATGAAAATAATAAATCAAGATAAAAAGTAAAGATATGGGGGACCATAAAAAAATAAATGAAGGATGTTAGAGAAGTGGTAGCGGGGGGCATGTGGGAGATAATTGTCACAAAAACCACCTAATATAATACACACAGTTTAGAGTCTTGGACGAGAAACAGAGCATCTTACCAAAAATAGAGGTATAAAGTTAGATATGAGAGGGGGAGAGAGAGAGAAAGAAGGAGCAAAAGAAATAGAGAGAAAATCACTATCGATGCCACTACAACTCTGGTAGTGGAGAAAACCCTAACTAATTAGATAGAAGAAAGTGGTGTTGGGAGTCAACAATTAATCAAGTACCACAATTCCAACCAAAAGATCATAGATTAAATATAATAATCACCAAGCACAATGCGAAAATAAAAACGACAAGCACTAAATAAAGCAATAAACCAAGAACACAAGAATTAACTTGGAAAACCCTCAAGTGTTGAGGGAAAAACCACAAGACAAAAATAACTCCACTATGTAAATATTGATTACAAAGTTTATATCTCAAGTTTTATGCCTAAACTTGAGACCCACAATAATTTGGTAATAATACAAATTACATCTCTAGGGAAAACCCAATGTTGTACTACCCACCACTGAAATATGAGAGGTCTTTGCGCTTCATCAAAATCAGACACCATGATAGGAACTGAAAACTTTGAGTAGCTTGATTCTATGTGATCAAATACCCTGAATAATACCCTAGAAAAAACCCAAATTATTGTACCTATTTCTTTCTTTTACTCTATCGGTAAAAAGGGAAAAAAAAAACTTCTATATGAACAACTCTCTATGGCTCACGATATAAAAGAATCGCTCTACAATGGCACAATTTTTTTTATTATTCCTGCTACTAAATTGCACAATCCATGTCAATATATATAGGAAAGTAATCCTATTTACTTTTGGTCTTTGTGAACTACTTCAACTCTTATAATTGCCACCTTATGTTCTCCTTTATTAGGAGATTTCTTAGTTGCCAAAACAATTTCTCATATTTTTATTAGAAGAACAAATTCACAACTATTCACCCATGGCCTATAAGCTACCAAGAGAGTAATGTTGTCATATATATTTTTTTTTTCTTTTCTTTGCATGGGCAACAATCTCCCCTCTCCAGCCCATAAGGGAGAGTACAATCATGTGAGTCACTTGGAGTCAATTCCGATCATCGTCGAGCAAAACTCAAGCTTTTCTTTAAGAACAACCTTTGTCATCATGTCATAAGTTGTTATAACTTGATGAAATATCATATACCAATATCTGGATGAATGCTTTAGGCCATATACAAACATTGTAGAAAGCATACTTTGCATTTTTTGGCCTTTTAACACAAAATTACAACCTATTTTATGTATATTTACTCATCCAGTTCTCCTTTGAGAAATTTAATCTTAATGTCCATTTGGAGCTCAAGCTTAGACTTGTGACGATGGCTAGAATGGAGTGGAATATAGGTAAACCTCATAACCTATATACCCTTTTTGTGAGGACCCGAAACATCTTGAGGCGAGACATTTCGTCTTTCAATCAATTAATCAATACAAGTACCTTGAAGGGTAATCAAAGTGAACTAGAAATCATCAATATGTAGATGCATTGCATCAAAACCTCTTATATAGATACATAAATTTGTACCTACATAGTTGTTCAAGTCTCATTACATCACACCATACTCTTGCACATATGCTAGTACAAACTACCCTCTCACCTTATTTACAAATATACATGGTACCGAACTCTCATACAAACCAAACTCTAGATTCACTTAGCTAACCCTGCTATGCTAGTTTCCTTAGGTACATTCTCTTCATTATATAAAAAATAGGCCACTCAAAGAAAGGGCTAGCCAAACAACTAGGCTCAGTAGGGATCTACGTAGATACGTGTAAGTGTACAGTTGTACATGCATGTATGAATGAGATATGAATATAGTCATGATTGTGTATGCATTATATCAAGACCACATAGCACACTAACAAGTTGAGTAGATGCGAGAAATTCATCATCCCATACTAGTGGTTACAACTAACTACTCTAAGCAATAATATGCAATGCAATGGATTACTAACTAATCTTGAAAGGATACTCTTCATACCAATATATTCTATCCCACCTCACTTTGGTCCAAACTGATTCTTCAAGGCTTAAGTTGATCAAACAAATGTAAGTATATTAGCACGGAAATGTAGCAGCAATTTAAAATTTTTCATACCAATAAACTTAACCCAAAAATTCTTTAGGATATATTAGAACAAGAAATCAATCACCATACAAGAATAGGGATTTATACCTTTGTTAATGGAGATTTTTTTTGGAACTTTGAAGACGAGTTCACAAGCTTCTCAAGCATCCGACCTTTAAGGGTATCCACATGAGTAACCAATAACAAGAGATCTCCAATTAAGTTGGCTGAAAATTAAGAGTGCTAGCTCTTTGAGAATTTTCAGTTTCATTGGCTTGTGGAGAGAGAGAGAGAGAGAGAGAGAGAGAGAGAGCTTAAGATATGATCTTAAAACTCAAATTATGACCATTAGGGTTTCCATCAAATAGAAACCCTATTTATATAGAACTTTTACTCCTAAAGGCTCTTGAATTTTTAAAACTATAATTAAACCCCTATTTAATTTAATTCCCAGAAATCTTTCCATTGGCCCTTTAATTTCTCTATTCATACAATTTATATATTATGTGTGATCCCTTAGGTTCAGTATTGCGTATGCAGTATGCTGAAACTATTACATGTCTTTTAGACCTCGTCTAATTAATTAAAACTCTTTCTAATTAGTTTGAATTAAAACTTATTTTAATTCTCCCTTTAATGAGAATGAATTAATTAAAATTAATTCTTAGGGCTTCTACAAATCATGAGTGACACCTAGAAATATATCATGATTAGCTAGACAATATAAATTTATTTGTGAACCTTTATGTTGTCAGTTGCCATGCAATTCAATCCTTCCATCATGCAATACCCCTGATAAAACATGAGGCATAGAATTGTTATCAAACCTTAATTATTTAAACATGCATATCTTAATCTCAAGTTCATAACTTAAATGGTGAAATTAGAAACTCCTTTATAATTTTCACCTCACATTGGCCAATGAACTTCTAAGTTATGACTTAATCAAATCACATAAGGAATTTTTTTTTTTTTTTTTTACTAAGAGTGACGGATCCTCTATTGTACACTAAAATACTTCCATGCATAAGTGGTCATACCCAATTACTACCTTTATGTGCCCCATAATTAGAACCATATTTTAGTAACATCAAAGCATGATGACCTATACACATGATATCCATGGTGACTCAAGTCCAAGGATCACATGCACAAATACAGCATAAGAACACCTATTGGCGGCCAATAAAATGTCTATATAGGTGTTCTTAAGTCAAGTTAGATCGATGTACGTACCTGTTTTCTAACAAGCACCTAAATAACTTTTTTGGTGTTTCACATACTAGTGACCATGAGATCAATCACCTTAAACTCCTTGAGGAAACATAGTATGTACTAATCTATCTGGATTCACTAATGCCCTTTTTAACGATCTTTTGATTAGGATGATAGTAGTGCGCCCTACAAGCCAATAGAATTTGATGTTATGCGCGTGTTGTAATTAATATTATTCATTCATTGATAATAAACATTTATTTATGGAATTTATATAATTTATCATGTTCATTACAAATCACATTCAGTGCGTTTACATGATAAAGCCCGTAGAATAAAAGCAATGGAAATAGGCACCATGATGAGATCATGCTAATGTGGTGTATTTTCTTAAGCTTCATTCTTAAATGTTCCTAATCATAAGATCACTAAGAACATCATTAGTGAATCTAAATAGATTAGTACATACTATGTTTCCTTAAGGAGTTAAGGGTGATTGATCCCATAGTCACTAGTGTATGTGACACTAAAACAAGTTATAATGGTGCTTATTAGATATTAGGTACACCAAATTGACTCAACTAAATAATTTCTAATAGAATTTTTATTGGATGTCAATAGGAGTTCTTATGTTTCAGTTGTACAAGTGATCCCTAGACTTGACGCACCATGGATGCCTTGTGTATGGGTCATCATATTTTGATGATGCTTAAATGTGACTTTAACCATGGGTCACATAAAGGTAGTAAATGGGTATGACCACTTATGAATGGAGGTATGTGAGTATACAATAGAGGATCCCTCACTCTTAGTAAAAGAGAGATAATGTCCTATTTGATCCGATTAAGTCATAGCTTAGAAATTCCTTGGACAAGATGGGGTGGAACACCATTTAAGCTATGAACTTGAGATCAAGATGCATACGATTAAATAATTATAGTTTGATAGTAATTCTATACCTTAGGTTTAATCAGGGACATTGTACGATGGAGGGATTGAATTGTACAGTAACCGACAATGGAAAGGTTCACATTAAATTCATATTGGTTGGGTAGTCATAACATATTGCGAAGTGTCAATCATGAATTTTAGAAACCCTTATTAATTTTTAATTAAAGGGAGAATTAAAAAGAGTTTTAATTAAAATTAAAATTAAAAGGAGTTTTAATTAATTGGATGAGGTCCAATTACTATGTAAAAATTATGACCTATTGTCAGTGCAATAAAGAAAGATTTTGAATCAAAATAATTTTTTTGGAAGAAAAAATCGTGAGGAAAAACATGAAAAATATATAGATATCAAAGGGAGAGTTGACTGACCCGAGCTGATAGTCGATTGTACCCTTACAAACCTGATTGAAAAATATGGCAAAAACTTTGGACTATCGACTGAACCCTTCTAACTGATTGAATTTTTGGGCAAAAACTTTTAACAGTCGACTGCACTAATGGACAATCAACTGTGACATGGTAAAAACAAGAAATTTGATTTTTACAGAATTTGTGATTTATTCCAATTTTCTACAAAATTAAAATATGTTTTCAATTAAGTCTAATTGATTATACTCTAATTATCAAAACGGTTGAATCAAATTGATTTGTTTAAATCTTAATTTTTTGATTCAAATTTGAAAAAAAAATTGGATTTTAATTAGCAATCAAAATTCCAAAATCTTTTTCACTATGGAATTATGAATCCCAATCTTAATCTTGTTTAGAATAGGATTAAGAAAAGTTTTAAAAACCTAATGGGATTACAAATGCAATCTTAGAATAAAGGCACAGCTAGAATATAATTGATTTTATTTCATTATGTAATTTGATTGTATGAGTGGATGACTATTGTACCTAAATGATAAGAGTCATAAAATGCACTTTAACAATATTTAATTGTTAGCATTTTAGGGTTGATATAGGTTTTTATTGCACTTTTATACCTTAACAATTTTAAAGTGTCATTCTTGGATCATTGATTTGTTTTGATGCATTTTCAGGTGTTTGGAGTCTAAAAGAGAGGGAAATGCTACCATTGAATAAAGTACAAAGATCCCATGTATATCGGAGAATCTGAGATCATCAGAAAGTGAATCCAGAGGGCTTTTAGGAGCAATCCAGAGGGTCCTTAGGAGGAATCCGAAGTTCTTTTGGAGGGCAAGCTAATGAATCGCCGAATCTTTTGCTACCAAGGGGGAGATGATCGTTGAGAAGCCGGAGGCAACTCGAGGACGCATGAGCCCCATGGCCGGCTAGTCTCCAAGCAAGGCGAAGGGATGAATCCGTAGGTGTAGTTGTTCTTACTTTCCTTTATTTGATTCAGTTGTAGTTTGGTATTATTTTCATTAAACATTGTTATGTTTTATTCTTGATTTAATTAGAAGATTTCTTATTAGTCCGGTGATTGCATGCTTCTTTTTCATATAAGTCTAGTCATGCTCTTCTTATGTGTATTTGTTTGGGTGTGATTGAGTCCGGTAGATCTCTTTTATAGATTTGTCCATTGCTGCGATATTGTCATGTAGATATATCATCATCTCTTGATAATTTATAAGTTAGGTCATATGTGCTTGAAAGTAAAGAGTAATTCATATCAGTTACATTAGGGCTTATATATGTGCTTTAATTGAATATTTGCCAATTACTTGTTTGGGATGTGAAACTTGCAATCGAGATAAAAACAATTGAATCAAGTTAGGATTAGGGCAACGAACCTAGGGAGGATTCCCGGAACCTTGTTGTTTCTCCATCATAAATTTATTTACACAATTTCCTTCACACTATTTTCACACAATTTAGATTCTTTCAATCAATCTTTTATCGTTTGTGTTAAAGTTCACACCTTCTTTTATAGTTAACTTTTTTCCCTATGCTACAACTACTGCGTTATACTTTGGGCGTAATCAAATTTTGGTGCCGTTGCTGGGGAGACGCGCTTACTTACAAGGAAGTTGTCAACTCTAAGACATGACGGTAGAAGAGTTGTAAATAGTTTTTTTCTTTTAGTAGTTTGTAAAGGCGGTAACTTCGTTCCCTCTTTTAGCTTGCTGCATTAATTTTTTTTTATTTATTTTTTCCCTTATTTCTTTTTATAATATTTTTTATTATTGTTCTTTTTTTCTAAGATTTGATTTTCTGATTTTTTTATTATTCTGTTTTATTTATTTCCTCTCTAAACTCAATTGGTGTATGCTTAGACCGAAAGATTCGTGAGGTAGATTTATTAAGGGACCCGAATTAGAATTACCCTTTCCTTCCACGTCCATTAGTGAAACCTCGCCTAGATCAAACCATATTGCACCCCCAAGGGAGAATTTAGAGAATTTTGTTAACATGGCCGATAACCATAATGAGAATACCCTATATGCATAGCCACACCATCATGCATTATGTTTCCAACCAATACTCGCCAATTAGAGTTTAAAACAAGGATGATACAATTACTCCCTACATTTCATGGCTTGGACAATGAAAACCCATATGTGCACATTAGAGAATTTAAGGAAGTAGTCGTGACTTTTCATAGTCAAGATGAAACCGATGGCATTGTGAGGCTTATGTTCTTTCCTTTCGCTTTGAAGGATAGAGCTAAGAATTGACTATACTCACTAAGACCATGATCTATTGGGTCGTGGACTGAGATGACTCGAATTTTCTTTAATAAATACTTCCCCCAATATAAGACCAATGCTTTGAAAAGCCAAATCTCCACCTTTGCACAAAAGGATAGTGAGACCTTATATTAGTCTTGGGAGAGATTTAAGGAGTTATTGAGTATGTGCCCTCACCATGGGTGTGAGAGTTGGCGATTTGTGAGCTATTTTTATGAGGGACTTACATATAAAGAGTGCCAATTCGTAGAGATGATGTGTAATGGTGAATTTTTGGAGAAAGATCCTGATGAGGCCGTACAGTACCTCAATGAGCTTGCTGAAAAAGCTCACACTTGGACTGGACCTAGTGCTACTAAAAGCACAAATAGGTCAAGACCTATAAGGAACCCAAATGGTGGTGCAATTTACCATCTTAGGGAAGATGATAACTTTAAGGCCAAGGTTGAGATGCTCACTAGGGAACTAGAGGTATTAAAGACTAAGAGCTTAAAGCCAACACACGTGGTTAATCATGCAAAATCTTTTGAACCATGTTTTGTGTGTGGCGGGGTAGATTATCTCGCCCAAGAGTGTCCCACATTTGTTGAGATGAAAGGGTTGTTTAAGAAACAATGTAATGCCTTAGGCATGTACAGGAAGCCTTTGACACCCTTCTCTGATACTTATAATCCGGGATGGTGAAATCACCCCAATTTCAGTTGGAAGTCTGAAAACCAGTAGCTTGCACAACCCCCTGCACCATATCTTGAACCATATCATGCACCCGTGTCTTCTAGGAGTTCTTTAGAAGACACTTTACATGCTTTTATTGAAGCACATGGGAAGATTAATCAAAGGCTTGAATATTTAATTGTGTAGGTTGTTGAAGAACATAAAGATGTAAAGAGCCAAGTGTCCAAGTTAATGAGCTACTTGAGTGTGATTGAGCGAGGTAAGTTCCCTTCTCAAGCTCAGTCCACATCTCATGGCCAGCACCTGGTGCAACAGAATGTGAAGGAGGTGAATGCCATTGAGACAGTAAGTGGTAAGTTATTACACATCCCAACAATGAAAAAATCAGAGGATGTGGACAGAAGCCACCAAGCATACATGATGGACTCATTCTTGGAAAAGGTCCAACACCTTAATCCATTGGAGTCCACCCTCACTCATGGCTTCACAAGAGCATATATCGAGCCAGAATTTATGGGTGTTACTAATGACATCCTTGAGGCCTCTCAAAAACATACAAGCACCAAATTTAGAAATGAAGCAGTGGTGGGTGCATTCAACCTATATTTTTCTAGGAGGGAATAAGAGCGTCTGGCTGAAGACATAAAACTTAGCACTCATGGGAAGCACTCCATAGCATATCCTTTTATTATTATTGTTTTCGTTTCTTGTTTATTATTTGCATTTTTTTTTCTGTTTTCCAGTATTAACTTAGTATTTCCTTTTAAAGGAAAAATGTACGAAGCAGTTCAAATGGTGGAGCATAATTTTCAGCTTCTGTGCACCTTTGGCTACAAGAGGAGTCTCCTTTACTCTTTCTTTTACACTGAGGTCAATGCAATTTTTAAGTTAGGGGTGGAGGAAACGCATCTCTTTGTTTCCATATTCTTTATTTCTATACATTTTTTTCTTTTTCCATTGAACTACTTGGTGTTATTTTCCTTTTTGTTTGTTTCTAGCGTGCTTGGTGTTAGCCTTAGAGTTAATTCACATGTCAATGATATGAGCTTAATTGAGATAGTAGATAGCATATAGAAGAAGATAAATCTTGCTTCGGTTTGAATTAATTTAAGTATCAATCTTCATTTGGTTTGAGACTCTAGTTTGTGGTAAGATCGTATGATTAGTCTAAAACATTTAGAGAAATTTTATGTGTGATTGTTTTATGAATACTTTTGCAGTCTTGACAAGCTCTAGAACTTACTTAATAATCACTTGAGGCAAATTCCTAGAATGCACACTACATAGGATATGATATAGGCCATTTTTGAACCGTTTGAGCCTTTCAAACCTATCATTGTTATATTTATCACTAGTCACCTATTTGAGCCTTTTTATTGAAAAGAAAAATTGAGCTTTATTTCTTTCGATAAACCATTTACTTACCTTTATGAGCCTAAAAATATTTTATCCTTACCTATCTTTTGAAAGAACTTAGTTATACACATGTTATGAGAAGCACTTAAAAGGTGTAAGGGTGGAAATATGAAAAAATATCACTACCGCAACCCAAGTACATTAAAGGAGATAAGTTGGGGGTTGTGGAAAAGAAAAAAAAATGAAAAATGAAAAAGAAGGTGAATGGTTATGTGCCAAAATTTAAAAAAAAGAATTATGGCAAAGAAAGAAGAAAGAAAGAAAAGAAAAAATGGTGATTTGTTGAAAGAAATGCTCGAAAAATGGTTGAAAGAGTTGGGTGTTGAAGTAAGGTTATCTAGTGCTTAAAGAGTTGTGTTCAAAACTAAGAGATTAAGTTCTTCTACTTGTTAAATCCTTCCCGTTCTTTCTCAACCTTTACCTTAGCCTAACATTACAAGCTTATTAAAGACCTTTTGATCCAATGTAGTGTGATTTTTCTACAATAGTGGAGAGTGATTTGAAAAGTGAGCCTATGGAGCTTGTTTCTATGATTGATGTCACGCAATTTATTATAATTTTTTTAGGCCAAGACTTGTATTCATGATTGTTATGCATAAAATCATCCGGGTGTTTGGACTAATGGATTGTGGTAAGATGGATGTTAAGAGCCAATAACGATTTTAAGATTGATGTTTGGATTACTTTTGGACTTTGATGAAATTTAATGATTCTATGTGCCGTATGTTATGTGCGATTTTTGAGACAAAAAGTGAATTACTCTTGGTTTAACACTAACATTGCTTTACCTTGTTTTGATTCCTTCCATGGAATTCATCTCTTGTTTTCGCTTGAATTGCTAGGGACTAGCAATAAACTAATTGGGGGTTGTGATGAGAGTCATAAAAGGCACTTTAACAGTACTTAATTGTTAGCATTTTAGGGTTGATCTAGGTTTTTATTGCACTTTTATACCTTAACAATTTTAAAGTGTCATTCTTGGATCATTGATTTATTTTGATGCATATTCAAGTGTTTGGAGTCTAAAAGAGAGAGAAATGCTACCATTGAATAAAGCACAAAGATCCCATGCATATCGGAGAATCTGAGATCATCAGAAAGTGAATCCAGAGGGCCTTTAGGAGCAATCCAGAGGGCTCTTAGGAGGAATCCAAAGTACTTTTGGAGAGCAAGTTGAGGAATCGCCGAAGCTTTTGCTACCAAGGGGGAGATGATCGTTGAGAGGCCGGAGGCAACTCGAGAACGCATGAGCCCTATGGCCGGCTAGTCTCCAAGCAAGGTGAAGGGATGAATCCCTAGGTGTAATTGTTCTTATTTTCCTTTATTTGATTCAGTTGTAGTTTGGTATTATTTTCATTAAACATTGTTATGTTTTATTCTTGATTTAATTAGAAGGTTTCTTATTAGTCCGGTGATTGCATGCTTCTTTTCCATATAAATCTAGTCATGCTCTTCTTATGTGTATTTGTTTGGGTGTGATTGAGTCCGATAGATCTCTTTTATAGATTTGTCCATTGCTGTGATATTTTCATGTAGATATATCGTCGTCTCTTGATAATTTATAAGTTATGTCATATGTGCTTGAAAGTAAAGAGTAATTCATATCAGTTACATTAGGGCTTATATATGTGCTTTAATTGAATATTTTCCGATTACCTGTTTGGGATGTGAAACTTGCAATCGAGATAAAAACAATTAAATCAAGTTAGGATTAGGGCAACGAACCTAGGGAGGATTCCCGGAACCTTGTTGTTTCTCCATCATAAATCTATTTACACAATTTCATTCACACTATTTTCACACAATTCAGATTCTTTCAATCAATCTTTTATCGTTTGTGTTAAAGTTCACACCTTTTTTTATAGTTAAATTTTTTCCCTGTGGAATCGACACCCCAAAGCTGTGCTACAACTACCGCGTTATACTTCGGGCGTAATTAAAAACCTAATGGGATTACAAATGCAAACTTAGAATAAAGGCACAACTAGAATATAATTGATTTTATTTCATTATGTAATTTGATTGTATGAGTGGATGACTATTGTACCTAAACCTTAGCAATTTGTTAAATTTATTAGCATTATTTTTGGTTATTCAATTTTAAATTGGGTTTTAATACCTCGCATTCTCTTCTTTCTCTCAATATAAGTTTTTTTATCTCCTTCTAATGTAATTCTCATTGACTTCTGATCAAGGTTCCTTCTATATATTTGATGTATATAAAGTTACTTAGAGTTATAAAGGATTTAATTGAGGGAAATCATGGAGTGCACAAGGAAGCATGGTGGATCATTTGAAGATTTAAATCCCATGAATTTATGGGATATATTCATATAATAATTACTTAGGGTTTGAATAAATGATTTTCTTAATTGGCTCAAGTAAATCACGCTTAGAAAGTCCATAGTCATTCACTTAGGTATATATATGCATGTGATGTATATATGTTATGCATGTGATTAGATTAGATGCTGCATGTTCTATGATGAGTCTTAAATGTAAAGTCCTAAATCTACAACATGAACAAGATAGAAGCTACACTTCCAAAACTTGTCAACATGTTGAAGACTGTTGAGAGTACGATCAAGAAAGGCAAAGCACCTATTATGCTTGTTGATGAAGCTTCTTCCTCTAAATTTAAGGGCAAGAAAGTATTGAAGAAGAAGAAAAAACCATTGAAAACCAAGAAAGATAAGGGCACAATGCTTCCATTGTGTAAGGATAGGCATTGGAAAAGGAATTACAATGAGTACCTTGCAACCTTGAAGGATAAGCCTTTGGAATATATATCTAATTGGTTTGTTATTGATGTTAACTTAAGTGTTAACAATACTTCTTAATGGGTATTATATACCGGTTGTGGCTCACATATCTGCAACAATTTGCAGAAATTGAGAAGAAGTAGAAATCTGAGCAAGAGTGAGGTGGACCTACGCCTTGGAAATAGAACAAAAGTTGTAGCATTAGCTGTTGGGACATATTGCTTGGAGTTGCCATCTGGACAAACTTTAGAACTTAAGGATTACTATTATGTTCTACTTTTAATTAGAAACATTGTTTCAGTGTCTAAATTAGGTAGGGAAGGTTATGAGTTTTATCTTAAGAACAATTGTTGTTTTATTTATTTTTATAATAAATATTATGGAACTGGTACATTGTCTAATGGTATTTATATTCTTAAAGTAGATGGAAAAATTTTAATTATTGAACAAAATAAAAGGATGATTTAAATCATTCCTACATATGACACTTAAGGCTAAGTCATATTAATAAGGATAGGGTAAACGAGTTGGTATAATGTGAATATTTGGAACTATCGGATTTTGAATCCTGTTTAACTTATGAAGTCTGTCTAATATAAAAAATGACTAGATCTCCATTTAGTAGACATGGAGAAAGAGTCATAGATGTATTAGGTTTAATACACACTAATGTATTTGGCTCCCTCATAATCAATGCTAGAGGAGGTTACTCATACTTCATTACCTTTAGTGATGATCATTCAAGGCATGAGTACGTGTACTTAATGAAGTATAATTCTAATTCATTGAAAGGTTAAAAAAAAATTCATAAATGAAGTTGAAAAGCAAAATGAGAAAGGTATTAAAGTTCTTCGATCTGATCAAGGAGGTGAATACTTAACTGATGATTTTCTCGATTATCAAAAGGAGAATGTGATTCTCTCTCCGCAAACTCCTTTTGAAACACCATAATTGAATGGTGTGTTCGAAAAGAGAAATCGTACTCAATTAGATATGGTACGATCAATGTTGAGTTATATTGTCTTCCTATATCCTTTTCGAGATATGTTGTATATTTATTGAACAAAGTTCCCTAAAAAGAAGTACCTAAAATGCCACATTGTTGGGAAATCACCTTCTTGATGCCCAGGTGGTGATCTTCCAAACACCCAAGTCTAGAGTGACTTGTAATGAATCGGAAACAGAAACAGAAATCAAAGAAAAGAAAGAACACTACAATTGTTATCGAGGTTCGGCAATAGCCTACGTCCCCGTGAGTTCCTCTGAACTCTCTGCACTAAATCAATGAGTACTTACAGATTCCAGCAACCCCCTTCAAGAAACCTCTAGTTCTTAAAGAAGCAAAGAAAAGAAGAAAGAAAGTGATAAGAACTATTACAAAGTCCTCTACCCACAATCTATACTACTCTCTCTTTACAACCAACCTCTCTTTGAGATCTATTCTAGTGCCTCTCCTGTGTTTTGTGTCTTTGCACTCTCATACTTGCACTTGAATTCTCTTGTATGATGATTACTTGTGTTATTGTGTTAAGATTGAAGCTAGATGACCCTTTATATAGTGCACCACTTCTTGACTAATCTTGAAGGTCAATATCCACCCTTAGATCTTGAGAACCTTTAAATCATAGCTCTTCATCAATCCTTAGTGATCTTGTGCATTTTGATCATCCATCCACGCACTTTTCAAAGAGGTTCAAAAGCTTGTCTCAGTGTGCTTAGCGTCCCGGCCCAGAACAAGGCTGGCCGTGACGCAAAGCAGGGCTGCACTTCTCCACTTTCTGGGCGCCGTGGCCTGGGGGAGGCTGAGCCACCGCGCACACCTCCTCCAAGCTTCCTCCATGCTAGGCGCCGTGGCCTAGGAAGGCTGGACTACAGCTTGACCTGATGCTGCACTTCTTTGTCTTGCTGTGCGCTGAGGCATACACTATGTGTGCTGAGGTGCCAAGGTCTAATGAAGAACTTTGTCAAACCGTGTTTAAACCTTAGACAAACACCAACAATCTCTACCTTTGTCTAAGTGATTAAACCCAAACCCATTGTGCAGAGAACTCAGGATCTAAACTTATCTTGAGTCATCGTATCAACCAACTCCAATCCTAAGTAGTCCAAGGCAATGATTGAACTTACTTAGAGGTAGAACCTTGGTGCCTAAATCTTCAAGATTTTCCTCCGTGGCTATCTTGTCCACATGAATGCATCCTTCTGTAACATTTTCCCGAATGAAATGATACCAAACATCCATGTGCTTTGTCCTCTCATGGAGCACCGGATTCTTACACAAGTGCAACGCACTTTGGTTATCTGAATACACCACCACATGCTCTTTCAGGACCTTCAACTCTTCCAATAACCCTTTGCACCACATAGCCTCCTTAATGGCTTCTGTTGCCGCTATGTACTCAGCCTTGGTTGTTGAGAGTGCTACCACAGGCTGCAACTGAGCCTTCCAACTTACATAATATCTGTTTAAGCTGAAGAAGTAGGAGGTAATCGATCTTATTTTATCTTGGTCTACTCCATAGTCCGAATCCACATAACCCTCAAGACAGATGGACTTACCCCTCTTCTCATACACCAGCCCCACATTTGGGCTTCCCTTCAAGTACTTCAGCAACCACTTCATCCCAAGCCAATGCTCATTTTGGAGATTACTCATAAACCTGCTGAGAACACTTATTACATGAGTAATATCAGGTCTAGTGCTTACCATGGTGAACATAACTGAACTAACCGCACTAGAGTAAGGGACCTTTTCCATTTCCTTATTCTCCACCTCTGATCTCGGACATTGATCGCTGGAGAACTTGAATTGACCAGCAAGGGGAACCTTCACTAGTTTGCTATCTTCCATAGAGAACTTAGATATTATCTTCTTTATGTAGGAAGTCTTAGAAATCTTCAATCTGTTTCTCTCCCTTTCTTGGATTATGCTCATCCCAAGGATCTTCTGTGCATGGCCAAGATCCTTCATCTCAAACTCCTCACTGAGTTGAGACTTCAATTCTTCTATCCTCTCTATGCTGCTCCCAACCAGCAGCATATCATCAATATAGATGAGGATGATCACCACTTCCTCCACCTTGTGCCCCTTATAGTACAAGCACGAATCATAGTAGCTCCTCATGAAACCCAGGCTGGTTACAAAGGAATCAAACCTCTTATTCCATTGCCGAGGTGATTGCTTCAGGCCATAGAGAGATTTTTTCAATTGGCACACAAAGTCTCCCTACCCTCCTTCCTCATAGCCTTCTGGTTGCCTCATGTAGATGGTCTCATCAAGCTCTCAATGCAAGAACACTGTCTTCACATCCATTTGCTTGATCTCCCAATCAAATTGGATCACCATAGCCAATACTATCCGTATCGTCTTGTACTTCACAACCAGTGAGAATATTTCGGTGAAATCTATGCCTTCTCTTTATGTGAACCCCTTCACCACCAGCCTAGCTTTATATCGGACTTCATCCCCTAGAGGATTCCCTTCTTTGATCTTATAGATCCACTTACAATCCACAACTCAATGTTTTTCTAGTTTGGGCACCAATTCCCAAGAGTTGTTCTTCATCAAAAAATCCATTTCTTCCTCCATAGCTAGCTGCCACTTTAACGACTCCTTACATTCCATGGCTTCCATGTAAGTTTCTGGTTCAACCATCCCTCCTTCTATCCAAGGAGCTACTGCATTAGCATCTGCAAACCCATATCTCAAAGGTGGTTTGACCACGCTCCTTCCCTGATCCCTTGTGAGCTGGTAGTCATTCTAACTTGCTACATCAACCCCTTTTAGTTCAGCCTCTTCTTGAGTGCCCTGAGCTTGGCCTTCATTAATGGGCTCTACCTGGTCTGAACCCTCTTGCTTTCCTTGCTCTACCTGAACTGAATTCTCCTTGATGCAATGCTCCACAAATTCCGGACTGGTTTGCTCACTAGCCCCTGCAGGGTTAGTTTTCTCCAAATAGGGAAATAACAATTCATTAAAAATAACATCCCTACTTATTATGAGTTTCATTCCTTTTGGTTCTAAGGACCACAACCTATACCCCTTAACCCCATCACCATACCCTAGAAACACACATTTTTTAGACCTTGGGTTAAGTTTATCATCCTTTTGATGTGCCAATGCAGCACACCCAAAAGTCCTAAGGTTGCTCAACTCAGGGGGTTTCCTACTCCACATTTCCATGGGAGTCATGAGCTCCAAAGCTCTAGAGAGTGATCTATTTACCAAGTATGTAGCAGTAGACACAGCTTGCCCCCAAAAATATTTTGGTAATCTAGATCCTATTAACATGAACCTAACCTTTTCCATAAGGGTCTTATTCATTCTCTCAGCAACTCCATTTTCCTGAGGTGTTTTTACAACCATTCTATGCCTTAGAATGCCATTTAACTCACAGAATTTATAAAAATCCTTATTACAAAATTCTAAGCCATTATCGGTTTGTAAAGCCTTAACTACCCTACCCGTTTGAGTCTCCAGCAACTTTTTCCACACCACAAATTTATTCAAAGCATCTGATATATTTTTAAGCAAATAAACCCAAACCTTTCTTGAATAATCATCAATTAAAGATATAGTAAAAGTTACCTCCGTGTGTTGGTGTTCTTACTGGTCCCCAAAGGTCCGAATGAATGTAGTCAAGAATGCCCTTAGACTTGTGCACTTCAGTGTTGAAGCTGACCCGGTGTTGCTTCCCAAGAAAGCAACACTCACAGAAATCCAATTTCTCTACTTTGTCACCACCAAGTAGACCATCCTTGCTGAGAACTTGTAGGCCCTTTTCGCTCACATGTCCTAAGCGAGTGTGCCAAAGGGCTGCCTTATCCATCTTAGCCATCAAGCTTGCTACTTGATCCTTGATTTCTGTCTCTCCGATCATCTCATAGAGTCCACCTTTTATTGCTGCTTTGATCAATACCAAAGATCCCTTGGTTACCTTGATCTTTCCTCCCTCTGCTTTGTATGTATACCCCATTGAATCCAGCTGCCCCAATGAGATCAAATTCCTCTTCAAATTCGGAAGATACCTCACATTCCACAGCAGCCATGTGACTCCATCAAACATCCTTAACTGGATGTCTCTTATCCCCCTCACTTGGCAAGAAGTGTCATTCCCCAAGAAAACCTTTCCATCATTGGTTTCCTGGAAATTCTTGAACCAATCCTTGTGAGGGTACATGTGATAAGTGCACTAAGAATCTAGAATCCATTTCTCGCTGCCTTGCCTCCTGCTCACATTTGAGCACACAACAAGAACATCATCTTGCTATTTTCCTTTGGTAACCGAAGCCTCTCCATTGTTGGTATGACTTCTTCCTCTTTCATCCCATATCTTCTTCTTGCAATCTTTCCTGAAATGTCCCTCCTTGTTGCAGTAGAAGCATCTCTTTCCTCCAAATCTCGGTTTGGAATGAGATCTCCCATGGCTCTGTCCTCTACCTCTTGATTTCTCCTGGTAGTTTCCATGAATGCTACTTCCATTCCGAGTTGCTGGCCTTCCTCTAACGAATAACCCTTCTCTACTTGATGCTTCCTTCATCTTGGCTTTGAAATCATGAGCCCTTATGGCATTGATCACAATCTCCTTGGTTAAAGTATCTCTTCCATATTCAATTGTATTAATCAAATTATCAAAACAATCAGGAAGAGAATTCAACAAAATAACAACCAATTGCTCATCTGGGAATGTTATGCTACAGCTATTCAAATCTTGAACTAGCTTATTAAACACATCAAGATTATCTTGTAACTCTTTATTAGAATCCATTTTAAAAGCAAAGATTTTTTAAGAAGATAAATCTTATTAGGGAGAGTTTTGGTAAGAAACGATTCATCTAGTTTCTTCCATATGATAGTAGGATCTTTCGAGTCTCCGCACTCCCTTGTGACACTATCCAACATATGCAAGAAAATGGTGTTGTATGCCATCTTCTTCATCTCAATCCGCTGGACTTCCGTGATACTTGTTGGAAAAGCATCATCTTCTCGAATCACCAAGTCCATTTTCTGTTGCATAAGAACAGCCTTGATCTTCTGCTTCCAAAGGGCAAAGTCTCCCTTTCCATCAAACTTCTCAACATAGAAATTTGAAGCCATCTTGTGGAGAAAATTCAAGATTTATGCAGCACCCACAATTGCTTTCCCAAACTTCTAAATCACAAGAACTTGATCAAAGATAGATCTCAATACTGTTTTTGAATCACTCTCAAGAACACTATCAAATCTTGATCCCATCATCATTCTTGAATCATCCAAGAAGTTGGCCATTGATTCTTGGAGTCTTGCTCCGCTACCTTCTGTTCCAGCTCCGATACCTGCTCTCCAAAGCTCCTTCGGCTCTGATACCACTGTTGTGTATCTCCTCTAGCTCTGATACCACTGTTGGGAAATCACCTTCTTGATGTCCAGGTGGTGATCTTCCAACCACCCAAGTCTAGAGTGACTTGTAATGAATTGGAAATAGAAACAAAAATCAAAGAAAAGAAAGAACACAACAATTGTTATCAAGGTTCAGCAATAGCCTACGTCCCTGTGAGTTTCTCTGAACACTCTGCACTAAATCAATGAGTTCTTACAGATTACAGCAACCGCCTTCTAGTTCTTGAAGAACCAAAGAAGAAAAGAAAGAAAGTGATAAGAACTATTACAAAGCTCTCTACCCACAATCTATACTACTCTCTCTTTACAATCAGCCTCTCTTTGAGATCTATTCTAGTGCCTCTCCTGTGTTTTGTGTCTTTGCACTCTCACACTTGCACTTAAATTCTCTTGTATGATGATCACTTGTGTTTTTAACTTATGTTATTGTGTTGAGATTGAAGCTAGGTGACCCTTTATATAGTACTCCACTTCTTGACTAATCTTGAAGGTTAATATCCACCCTTAGATCTTGAGGACATTTCAATCATAGCCCTTCATCAATCTTTAGTGATCATGTGCGTTTTGATCATGCATCCATGCACCTTTCAAAAAGACTGAAAAGCTTGTCTCAGTGTGCTTGGCGCCGCCGCCCAGAACAGGGCTGGCCGCGGCCTTAGGCAGGGCTGGCCGCGGCCTAAGGCAGGGCTGCACTTCTCCACTTTCTGTTCGCCGCGGTGCACATCTCCTCAAAGCTTCCTCCATGCTGGGCACCGTGGCCTAACCTGATGCTACACTTATTTGTCTTGCTATGCGCTGAGGCACACACTTTGTGTGCTGAGGTGCCAAAGTCTAATGAAGAACCTTGTCAAACCATGCTTAAACCTTAGACAAACACCAACATACATGATACATGAGAAAGAAAGAAACCTAATCTTAAACAAATTAAGATTTGGGCTTATCTTCCCCATGTAAAGAAGTTAAATACAAACAAGTTGAGAACTAGGCTTTGCAAATGTAGGTTTATGGGATATCCTAAAGAAAGTTTAGGATATTATTTCTATCATCCACAGGAACAAAAGGTGTTTGTTTCTAAGTATGTTACCTTTCTAGAAAAAAGAGTTTATGCTATAAGGGAGTAGTGGGAACAAGATAGATCTTGATAAAGTGCAACAAGAACCATAACTTAGTATTGTTCAAATTGAGGAACCTAAATCAATAGATCTTTCGATTGCATAACTAGTTTGAAGATCTGCCATAATACCCTTGGTTCTATAGAGATATGGATTTTTCATAGATGGTTACTTAGAGGTACACCTTATAAATGATAAGGAACCTACTAACTATGAAGAAGCGATGTTAGACATTGATTCAGAGAAGTGGCTAAAAGCCATGAAATACAAAATAGATTCCATGTACTCGAACAAAGTATGGACTTTGGTCGATGCACCTTGTTAATCAAGGTGCAACCCAAGAGGGGGTGAATTGGGTTTAATTTTTTTTTTTTTTTTTGCACACAACAAATAAGTTCACACAAATATGAAATCAAGCAAGAACAATAATTATTGAATTGCTGAAAAATAAAAGAGCAAAGGATAAGAAAGTGCAAACTCAGTTTATAGTGGTTCGACAATATTGAAATCTTTTCGACCCTACGTCCACTCTCTTCAAGGAGCCTCCTTGAAGGTTTCACTATAACAGCCAAAACACTTCAAAGGTGTTGTGAAAACCTTTACAAAGATCTCTTCCAGTGAAGTTTACACTTTAGTGTTTAACTCTTAAACACTTACAAGAGTTACACCAACACTTTCTCTTATAAAGATTGAATATGAGTATGATGATTTGGTATAAGATAGAGTGTAATAAATGCTTATAACATAAATAAATTTTCTCTCACAAGATAAAATCTTAAAGTTGGCTCAAGAAAGGATTTTTGAAAGATTTAAAGAGTAGTAAATGAGTTCTTTAAAAAATTGAATGCTCTTGCTAATTAGAAATGCTCATTTATGATAAGTATTTATAGTCCTAACTCAATATAGCCGTTAGACACAAGGAATAGCCGTTTGGTGTATTAAATACTCTGTTATGTGCCTTAATTTTTGAAAACGAACCGCTATGCACGATAGGACAATCGACTGTATAAAGAGGACAGTCGATTATTTTCTAGAAAAATGAGGGTTTTGAGTGGGGCCGAGAGGGGATAATCAATTGTCTTGATAAGCAGTCGACTTTGAAAACATTCTGCCCTTTTCATAGTTGACTATCCTTCAACATAGTTGACTGTCCATTTGAAAAACCAAATGGACCTGATACTCTGAGTTAGGTAGTCGACTGTCCAGAATTCATAGTTAACTTTACCCTTAAAAGCTTAGAAAATTTTCTTTACTTTTTGAGGAATTGAATGTTTTAAACCATAAATCATTTTGTTAAAAAGGTTTTAGACCCACAATAAAGCTAAGACAATAAGTGAGAGATTAAAAGTAAGTTAGCTACCTTAACCTATCTAAGCTTGAACGTCTTTTTCTTCGAATTTGCCTCCAAAGATTGACCCAAGGTACACGTAAGACAATGATCAAGCGAGTAAATCTTCTAAAGTTTGCTCAAAAGAGACTTTACAATTTACAAAGCATAGACAAAAGGTAGTTAGATCAAATTATTCTAGTTTTGTCATAATCAAAATCGATCTGGAGTCAACAACCTCTTTTTTTTTTTTTTTGTGATGACAAAACCTATAAGAAATTTTAGATTATAAATGAAAATTTTAACTACTTTCCCCCACACTAGGAAAAATATTGCTCCCCCTAATTATATGCAATTAAGGCATCTAAAGTCCATTCTCTCCCCTCCCCCCCCCCCTCTTTTTTTTTTTATCAATAATCAAAAAGAGCAAAAGGAACAAGAACGCTCCCCTAATGGGAGAAATAAGAAATAAGACAAGTATTAAAAATTTTCAAAAAAATGGATAGAATTTCCCTTATTTTTCAATTAAAACTCATGCAAACAAAGTATGCAAAAATATATGCCAAACCAAGCATTCAATAATCAAGGCAAGAAGTAAACCATACAATTATTAATAAAAATCAACCATAGACAGCCAATAGCAAAATATTTAACCATCTAGAAATATCCATCCATCCATAATATCCAAATCATCCAAAATATCCAAGTCTAGAAGTAAGTCTAGCTAATGCATGGGAAAAGAAAATGTGCTTCAAAGAAAGTTAAAGTTTCAAAGCTAAGAAAAGATAAGGAAGCAATAAAATAAGGAAATAGGCAATCACAACTCATCTTCATTAAGGCGACAAAGTTACTCAATGATCTCGTTTCGCATCCTCTCCATCTTATCTCGAATCATCTCAAACTCCCATTCAATGACATCAAATCAAGCTTGCATAGAGACAAAAAAGACATCCCATCCTTGATTTCTTGCAAGATGGCCAAAACAACAATAATAAAACTTCTTAAACCTGAGCCACTAGAACCACCCAAACTACTTGGACTTCCTTCCTCTTCTTCAGCATCCCTAGCTTATTCTTCTATAACCTCATCTGCTTGGACACCACCAGTAGGTACAGTGTTCCTCTTCTAAACATTGGCATCCCGATCAAAGGTAGCATTCATAGTCCTCTCCCAAGTACTATCCTCTAACTAAATCAATTTCATCTTATTCAAGGTTGACTTATTGAAGGTGTCAGTGCTAGGCAACCCAACACAATCACCCATGAAGAGGCATTCCATAATACTGTAAAATCTTTGTAATCGATATACCATATGGACATCCACCAGTCTTTTTCTTAGAACCCTCAATCATCTTTGATAAAATTAGACTATACATATTATACTGAATTTCATTCATGATAGTCCAAAGAATATAAACATCCAACTGGCTGACATAAGTGTGGCTACCCTTCCTTAGCGAAATGCAGTACCCTATGATCAAGTGGACTACCTTACTCTCTATGGTCAACTTGTTGGTATCTTTAAAGGTGGTACCTCTAAACATATAGTCAGTGTCACCTCTTAGCATTCTAAGTGCTCCCTCTTTATCAAAACCTGAGGCCAGTTAAATGCATCACACCAGCCATGACCTCCTCTAAGAATTTTTAGCATATCATACAACACATCATTATTAACAATAATTTGCTTTCCTAGGACATAAGTCTTAAATGAAAGAGAAGCAATAGATGTCTTTACCAAATTTTCATAAAACAGCTGAATTAACTTAGGATATACCAGTTCCTTCAAAAGAACAATAGGAGTCAGACCAATAGTAGTGAAATAGTGCTCGATTTCCATAATGTAATAATTTAAGTTATGAAAGTCAACAAATCTACCCATAATCATTTCTTTTGAGGAAATATACTCATGATATTGGATTTTGGACTTAGTAGAGTTGAAAATATTGGGATCCACGGTCATCTTCACCCTCTTGCTCGGACCTGAACCATCATCACCTTTCTTTTCATTTGTAAAAAATTTCTTTCTTATTTTCGTGAGAAATTAAAGGTGGGAATTGTAGAAAGGTGAAGAGAATGTGATTTTATGAGGGATTTTGTGGAAGATCTGAAGTAATTCGGTAAAAAACATGAGAGATTTAGAGGAGAGAGAAAGTGTGAGGATTGCGACTAAGGCTTAAGAAATTGGGGGAAAATGACGAAGAAGATGAAGTGAAATTTTTTTATAGTCACGACTGGGCAGTCGACTATCTAAATTAAATGATAGAAGGTGAGTAAGATGAGGCTTTGAAAATCGACTGTGGGAACCTTCTGTCCCTAAGGTAGTCGACTATCAAAGAGGCACATTCAACTGTGAAACACCCAGAAGTTGAAATTTTATAAATTCTTGCAAGTTTTAATTTCTTTATATTATTTTTGAGTTAGAGAACATTAAATTGAGAATTAATCTTCATTCACTCAATAGGAAAAGTATGAACAAAGATGAATGCACATGAAATAAAAAATAAAACAAAGTTTTTAATACTTAATTCCATTATAATCATTCAAAAACTATTTTTATTCAAAGAGTTTTGTGAATATATCAGCTAATTGTTTTCCATACAAATCAATTTAAGTTTAATATCTTATTTTTGTGTGTGATCTCTTATAAAGTGATGTCTAATTTCAATATGTTTAAGGTCCTACAATGCTGAATTGGATTCTTAGTTAGATTGATAGCACTAGTGTTATTACATAAGATAGAAATATTTTCAAAACGCATGCCAAAATCTTATAGTTGTTGTTTTATCCGTAAAACTTATGCACAACAACTACCGACGGCTACATCTTCTGCTTCGGCTGTTGATAGTGCGATTGAATTTTGTTTCTTTGAAAACCAAGAGGTTAACATACAACCAAGAAATTGGCATGTTCCATTAGTACCCTTTCTATCCATCTTACAGCCAACAAAATCAGTATCCGAGTACCCAATTAAGTCAAAAGATAATTCTTTATAATACCATAAGCCTAAATTTTGAGTTCCTAACAGTATCTTAAGATTTTTTTAACAACCATTAAGTGATATTATTTAGAATTAGATTGAAATCTAGCACACATACAAACACTAAACATAATATCAGGTCTACTTATGGTTAAATGAAGTAAAGCCCCTGTCATGCTTTTATATTTCTTAATATCAACACTTTTACCTCCTTTATCCAAGTAAAGCTTTGTTGAAGTGCTCATGGGAGTCCCAATTGACTTTGCATTCTCCATCCCAAACCTCTTTAACAAGTCCTTTGTATACTTGGATTGGTTGATGAAGATTCCTTCCTTCGATATTTGATTTAAAGACCAAAGAAGTAGTTGAGCTCTCCCATCAAGCTCATCTCAAATTCACCATGCATGCACTTAACAAAGTTTTGACACATGGATTCATTAGTAGCACCAAATATAATATCATCAAAATATATCTGTACCATGAAAATGTCATGCTCATGATTTTTTGTAAAAAAAGTAGTGTTAAATTTTTCTCTTGTAAAACCGTTTTCAAGTAAAAACTTAATTAACCTTTCATACCATGCTTTAGGAGCTTGCTTCAACATATAAAGAGTTTTAGAAAGCTTATAGACATGGTTTGGAAATTCATGATCTTCAAAACCAAGTGGTTGTTCAACATAAACCTTTTCATCTATAAAACCATTTAAGAAAGTACTTTCCACATCCATTTGAAGTTCTTAAAACATGTAAATGCATGCAATATACGGATAGCTTCTAGTCTAGCTATGGGTGCAAACATCTCATCAGAATCAATTCATTCTTCTTGATTATATCCCTTTTGCTACAAGCCTACCCTTGTTTCTAGTTTCTACACCATTTTCATCCATTTTATTTCTAAAAACCCATTAGGTCCGATTACCAAATGATCTTTAGGCCTAGGTACTAAAGTCCAAACTTTATTTCTTACAAATTGATTTAATTCTTCTTGCATAACAATTATCCAATTTTCATCATGTTTGACTTCACCAAAAGTTTTAGGTTTGATTTGAGACAAGAAAACTACATAATTACATACATTTCTAATAGAAGAACTAGTTATTACCCCTTATGAAGGATCACCAATCATTTGATCAATTGGGTGATAATTTACATACTTCCAATCCTTAAGAAGACGATCTCTTTGTTGACTTATTAAAGGTTGATTAAGTCTAGATTCAACTTTCTATTGAGTTATTTAAGGTTGATTCTCCTTGGGGTCAATAACAAGAGTGGTGGTCTCCACTCTTAGCATGAAACCTATATCATCATCAAAGGAAACTCTTCTACTACAAAGAGGGTTAGTTTCATAAAATGCAACATAAACGAATTCTTAAACCACTAGAGTTCTTTTGTTAAAGGCTTTATAAGCTTTGCTAGAGGTTTAATAACCCAAGAGAATCCCTTCACCGGTCTTAGAATCAAACTTTCCTAAATTAACTTTATTATTATTCAAGATGAAGCACTTGCAATCAAAAGCATGAAAGTAAGAGATATTTGTCTTTCTACCCTTCTATAGTTCATATAGAGTTTTCTTGAGTATAGGCCTAATTAAAATTCTATTTAAAACTTAACAAGTGCTTACATCTTTTGCCAAAAAATAATTTGGCAAGCTGTTTTCACAAAGAAAAGTTCTACCAATTTCTTCTAAAACTCTATTTTTCTTTTCAACAACGCCATTTTGTTAAGCTGTTCTAGGAGCTGAAAAGTTTTGATCAATTCCATGATCATCACATTATTTTGAAAAGTTTTGGTTTTCAAATTCTTTTCCGTGATCACTTCTTATGCTAGAAATAGTAAAATCTTTTACATTTTAAACCTTTCTACAAAAGTTTACAAAACTTTTTAAAGCTTAATCCTTATAAGCCATAAAGATAACAAAGATATATCTAGAATAGTCATCCATAATAACAAGAGCATATTGATGGCCATCTAGACTAATAATGCTTATTGGACCAAACAAGTTCACATGCAAAAGTTCTAAAGATCTAGAAGTTGAAACAATATTTTTGGATTTAAAAGTGATTGTAGTTTGTTTTTCAATTCGACAATCATCACAAACTTTGTCTTTTTAAAATATGATTTTTGGAAGATCAATAATCAAATTCATTTTGGAAATAATTTTGATTAAATACATGTCCACATGGCCAAGCCTCTATGCCATAACAATGAGTTTTCACTAAAAGCTGAAAAACACTTCATTTTTCGAAGGCAATGATTTGAGATAAACTATATAGATATTTTCATGTCTTTGGCCAAAAAATTTAATATTGTTACTTTTGATGTCTATTATAAGACAATAAGAGGATTCAAATATGCCTTTATTACCTTTATCAAACGATTGACTAATACTAAGTAAATTATGCTTAAGACATTGAACAAGTAAAACATGATCAATGGTTGAAGATTTTTTCACCAACTTTACCATGCCCAATGATCTTCATCTTGGTGTCATCTCCAATGGTGACATGTCCGCCATCCCTTAGAGTTAACTCCACAAAGATGCTTTGATCACCGATCATGTGCTTTGAGCATACACTATCAAGGTACGAATGGTCACCTTCTATCTTTGCATGAAGATGTATCTACATCACACAAGGATACACAATGGAACTTTTAGGTATCCAAAATTTCTTAGGTCCTTTCGGATTAATCTTTGAAAATGCGAATCTTTTGGGAACCCATACCTTCTTAATTTTACAATTTGTTCCATAATTGTAGTGATATGGATGATACATGATTCTAGATTGGTAATCAAGATAACTTCTAGGATATCTGGAATATGCAAATCTATCATTTCTTGGATGTGAGTATCTTGCATTCCTAGAATACATGTTTCTAGAATTATGGAAGTTATGTGAATATATATTATTTTTAGGATAAGAATAATAGTTACTTCTAGAATATGCATTTGTAGCTTATGCATTTTTAGAATGGACATACCTAGCATTTACACTTCTAGAATGAGCATACATATAAGCATATAACTTCTTGAATGTCTACTTCTAGCATTAGCATATGAATTTCTACCATAGGAATTGACATTTGAATTCTTAGGCTTCCTAGCATTTTTCAGAGGAGCATTATGATCATTACTAGGCACCTTAGAGGTAGAGGGATCATGAACGCTTGTTGCTTTCGCAAAGATTGTTTCATTAGACTTTTACTTGCCTAATGAAGAATAACTCAAACCGGATTTTTCTCCATTTAATCTTTGACAAGCCAACACATCATCTAACTTCTCTTTTCCTCTAACAAGTTTAGATATAGTGTTTCTCAACTCATTCACTTTGTTTTTCAAATTAATATATTTTAAAGACTTTCGTGATGAGATGCTAAGCTCTAAAGAAAGTTTTTCTTTTTGTTCTTTAAAACTTCAATTTCTTTAGAGAGAGATTAAACTTCCTTCTTGAGATCAGCATTTTTAGCATCAAATTTATTTAGTTATTTATGCAATTCATTTATGGCTTCTATCAATCTTCGTTCACATTTTCATTATCAATATCATTACTTGAAGAATAATTGGTTACCTCATTTTCATCATCAATTTCTATAAAGCAGAGATTGTCAATTTCTTGATAGTCAATTTCTTCATTCGAAATGCCCTCTTCGTCATCACTCCAAGTAGTTACCACCATTACTTTCTTCTCAGAGTACTTGTATGGTTTCTTTGTTGTAGGAAAACCTGCCTTGATGTGTCCGGGTTTCATGCATCCGAAACACACAATAGGATCCGATGTGCTGTCGCAGGCAACTAAAAATAAAATCTATACTCCTAAAAATACATGTAGTAGTGTGAGTAAGGATCGTGCCCACGGAGAGTATCTAGCCTAGTTTTATGCTACGTGAACAAGGATTGTGGGGGGGGGGGGGTTTGAGTATAATGAAAACAATTTTAAGAAAAACAACTAATGAACAATTCAAATTGAAGTATCGAAATCAATTAAAAGAACAAACCATGGTCTAAGTCAACATCCACCATCAGAATTTTACAATTGATCACCGATGCAAGTATATATCAATTCACACTTTGGATATTCACCGTTGGACCTATTTTCCCATCTCTTATTAGTCGCAATTAATTAGAAAACAAGTGATCCAATTAACCCTAACTACTAAACAACCTAAGACAAGTGCTAAAGGTTTAATCTAGTAGAAGCCCTAAGAATTAGAGAGATCGATGAAGCTAAACAACACAAGCACAAGCAGTTGCATTTAATTTAGTCGAGTGTTCTTCCTAAGATCTAATAATTTCTTATGTAGGAAATCATTAACTCTTAGTTGCTTCACAAATTAGAGGGATCGAACAATTACAGATTTGATATCTAAACTAGCAATAGATTA